>OX578140.1:4708021-4713021 GCA_951213105.1 Amaurobius ferox | reverse complement strand
GAATGAAAATATAGTGGTTCATAGCTAGTATACATGTTAATAGTCCAGACATCAGCTATTCCGTACTGAAGAGTGCTGAGAAACTCAAAATAAGTTTACAGATGCTGGTAATTGCACTAATGATGGATTCAATATATCAAAATATCGTTTGTTGCATGGTAAGACTGATTATTACCACAGAATGAAAATATAGTGGTTCCTAGCTAGTATACATGTTAATAGTCCAGACATCAGCTATTCCGTACTGAAGAGTGCTGAGAAACTCAAAATAAGTTTACAGATGCTGGTAATTGCACTAATGATGGATTCAATATATCAAAATATCGTTTGTTGCATGGTAAGACTGATTATTACCACAGAATGAAAATATAGTGGTTCATAGCTAGTATACATGTTAATAGTCCAGACATCAGCTATTCCGTACTGAAGAGTGCTGAGAAACTCAAAATAAGTTTACAGATGCTGGTAATTGCACTAATGATGGATTCAATATATCAAAATATCGTTTGTTGCATGGTAAGACTGATTATTACCACAGAATGAAAATATAGTGGTTCCTAGCTAGTATACATGTTAATAGTCCAGACATCAGCTATTCCGTACTGAAGAGTGCTGAGAAACTCAAAATAAGTTTACAGATGCTGGTAATTGCACTAATGATGGATTCAATATATCAAAATATCGTTTGTTGCATGGTAAGACTGATTATTACCACAGAATGAAAATATAGTGGTTCCTAGCTAGTATACATGTTAATAGTCCAGACATCAGCTATTCCGTACTGAAGAGTGCTGAGAAACTCAAAATAAGTTTACAGATGCTGGTAATTGCACTAATGATGGATTCAATATATCAAAATATCGTTTGTTGCATGGTAAGACTGATTATTACCACAGAATGAAAATATAGTGGTTCCTAGCTAGTATACATGTTAATAGTCCAGACATCAGCTATTCCGTACTGAAGAGTGCTGAGAAACTCAAAATAAGTTTACAGATGCTGGTAATTGCACTAATGATGGATTCAATATATCAAAATATCGTTTGTTGCATGGTAAGACTGATTATTACCACAGAATGAAAATATAGTGGTTCATAGCTAGTATACATGTTAATAGTCCAGACATCAGCTATTCCGTACTGAAGAGTGCTGAGAAACTCAAAATAAGTTTACAGATGCTGGTAATTGCACTAATGATGGATTCAATATATCAAAATATCGTTTGTTGCATGGTAAGACTGATTATTACCACAGAATGAAAATATAGTGGTTCATAGCTAGTATACATGTTAATAGTCCAGACATCAGCTATTCCGTACTGAAGAGTGCTGAGAAACTCAAAATAAGTTTACAGATGCTGGTAATTGCACTAATGATGGATTCAATATATCAAAATATCGTTTGTTGCATGGTAAGACTGATTATTACCACAGAATGAAAATATAGTGGTTCATAGCTAGTATACATGTTAATAGTCCAGACATCAGCTATTCCGTACTGAAGAGTGCTGAGAAACTCAAAATAAGTTTACAGATGCTGGTAATTGCACTAATGATGGATTCAATATATCAAAATATCGTTTGTTGCATGGTAAGACTGATTATTACCACAGAATGAAAATATAGTGGTTCCTAGCTAGTATACATGTTAATAGTCCAGACATCAGCTATTCCGTACTGAAGAGTGCTGAGAAACTCAAAATAAGTTTACAGATGCTGGTAATTGCACTAATGATGGATTCAATATATCAAAATATCGTTTGTTGCATGGTAAGACTGATTATTACCACAGAATGAAAATATAGTGGTTCCTAGCTAGTATACATGTTAATAGTCCAGACATCAGCTATTCCGTACTGAAGAGTGCTGAGAAACTCAAAATAAGTTTACAGATGCTGGTAATTGCACTAATGATGGATTCAATATATCAAAATATCGTTTGTTGCATGGTAAGACTGATTATTACCACAGAATGAAAATATAGTGGTTCCTAGCTAGTATACATGTTAATAGTCCAGACATCAGCTATTCCGTACTGAAGAGTGCTGAGAAACTCAAAATAAGTTTACAGATGCTGGTAATTGCACTAATGATGGATTCAATATATCAAAATATCGTTTGTTGCATGGTAAGACTGATTATTACCACAGAATGAAAATATAGTGGTTCCTAGCTAGTATACATGTTAATAGTCCAGACATCAGCTATTCCGTACTGAAGAGTGCTGAGAAACTCAAAATAAGTTTACAGATGCTGGTAATTGCACTAATGATGGATTCAATATATCAAAATATCGTTTGTTGCATGGTAAGACTGATTATTACCACAGAATGAAAATATAGTGGTTCCTAGCTAGTATACATGTTAATAGTCCAGACATCAGCTATTCCGTACTGAAGAGTGCTGAGAAACTCAAAATAAGTTTACAGATGCTGGTAATTGCACTAATGATGGATTCAATATATCAAAATATCGTTTGTTGCATGGTAAGACTGATTATTACCACAGAATGAAAATATAGTGGTTCCTAGCTAGTATACATGTTAATAGTCCAGACATCAGCTATTCCGTACTGAAGAGTGCTGAGAAACTCAAAATAAGTTTACAGATGCTGGTAATTGCACTAATGATGGATTCAATATATCAAAATATCGTTTGTTGCATGGTAAGACTGATTATTACCACAGAATGAAAATATAGTGGTTCCTAGCTAGTATACATGTTAATAGTCCAGACATCAGCTATTCCGTACTGAAGAGTGCTGAGAAACTCAAAATAAGTTTACAGATGCTGGTAATTGCACTAATGATGGATTCAATATATCAAAATATCGTTTGTTGCATGGTAAGACTGATTATTACCACAGAATGAAAATATAGTGGTTCCTAGCTAGTATACATGTTAATAGTCCAGACATCAGCTATTCCGTACTGAAGAGTGCTGAGAAACTCAAAATAAGTTTACAGATGCTGGTAATTGCACTAATGATGGATTCAATATATCAAAATATCGTTTGTTGCATGGTAAGACTGATTATTACCACAGAATGAAAATATAGTGGTTCCTAGCTAGTATACATGTTAATAGTCCAGACATCAGCTATTCCGTACTGAAGAGTGCTGAGAAACTCAAAATAAGTTTACAGATGCTGGTAATTGCACTAATGATGGATTCAATATATCAAAATATCGTTTGTTGCATGGTAAGACTGATTATTACCACAGAATGAAAATATAGTGGTTCATAGCTAGTATACATGTTAATAGTCCAGACATCAGCTATTCCGTACTGAAGAGTGCTGAGAAACTCAAAATAAGTTTACAGATGCTGGTAATTGCACTAATGATGGATTCAATATATCAAAATATCGTTTGTTGCATGGTAAGACTGATTATTACCACAGAATGAAAATATAGTGGTTCCTAGCTAGTATACATGTTAATAGTCCAGACATCAGCTATTCCGTACTGAAGAGTGCTGAGAAACTCAAAATAAGTTTACAGATGCTGGTAATTGCACTAATGATGGATTCAATATATCAAAATATCGTTTGTTGCATGGTAAGACTGATTATTACCACAGAATGAAAATATAGTGGTTCCTAGCTAGTATACATGTTAATAGTCCAGACATCAGCTATTCCGTACTGAAGAGTGCTGAGAAACTCAAAATAAGTTTACAGATGCTGGTAATTGCACTAATGATGGATTCAATATATCAAAATATCGTTTGTTGCATGGTAAGACTGATTATTACCACAGAATGAAAATATAGTGGTTCCTAGCTAGTATACATGTTAATAGTCCAGACATCAGCTATTCCGTACTGAAGAGTGCTGAGAAACTCAAAATAAGTTTACAGATGCTGGTAATTGCACTAATGATGGATTCAATATATCAAAATATCGTTTGTTGCATGGTAAGACTGATTATTACCACAGAATGAAAATATAGTGGTTCCTAGCTAGTATACATGTTAATAGTCCAGACATCAGCTATTCCGTACTGAAGAGTGCTGAGAAACTCAAAATAAGTTTACAGATGCTGGTAATTGCACTAATGATGGATTCAATATATCAAAATATCGTTTGTTGCATGGTAAGACTGATTATTACCACAGAATGAAAATATAGTGGTTCCTAGCTAGTATACATGTTAATAGTCCAGACATCAGCTATTCCGTACTGAAGAGTGCTGAGAAACTCAAAATAAGTTTACAGATGCTGGTAATTGCACTAATGATGGATTCAATATATCAAAATATCGTTTGTTGCATGGTAAGACTGATTATTACCACAGAATGAAAATATAGTGGTTCCTAGCTAGTATACATGTTAATAGTCCAGACATCAGCTATTCCGTACTGAAGAGTGCTGAGAAACTCAAAATAAGTTTACAGATGCTGGTAATTGCACTAATGATGGATTCAATATATCAAAATATCGTTTGTTGCATGGTAAGACTGATTATTACCACAGAATGAAAATATAGTGGTTCCTAGCTAGTATACATGTTAATAGTCCAGACATCAGCTATTCCGTACTGAAGAGTGCTGAGAAACTCAAAATAAGTTTACAGATGCTGGTAATTGCACTAATGATGGATTCAATATATCAAAATATCGTTTGTTGCATGGTAAGACTGATTATTACCACAGAATGAAAATATAGTGGTTCCTAGCTAGTATACATGTTAATAGTCCAGACATCAGCTATTCCGTACTGAAGAGTGCTGAGAAACTCAAAATAAGTTTACAGATGCTGGTAATTGCACTAATGATGGATTCAATATATCAAAATATCGTTTGTTGCATGGTAAGACTGATTATTACCACAGAATGAAAATATAGTGGTTCCTAGCTAGTATACATGTTAATAGTCCAGACATCAGCTATTCCGTACTGAAGAGTGCTGAGAAACTCAAAATAAGTTTACAGATGCTGGTAATTGCACTAATGATGGATTCAATATATCAAAATATCGTTTGTTGCATGGTAAGACTG
>OX578140.1:4330122-4707821 GCA_951213105.1 Amaurobius ferox | reverse complement strand
ACAAATATCGTTTGGTTGCATGGTAAGACTGATTATTACCACAGAATGAAAATATAGTGGTTCCTAGCCTAGTATACATGTTAATAGTCCAGACATCAGCTATTCCCGTACTGAAGAGTGCTGAGAAACTCAAAATAAGTTTACAGATGCTGGTAATTGCACTAATGATGGATTCAATATATCAAAATATCGTTTGTTGCATGGTAAGACTGATTATTACCACAGAATGAAAATATAGTGGTTCCTAGCTAGTATACATGTTAATAGTCCAGACATCAGCTATTCCGTACTGAAGAGTGCTGAGAAACTCAAAATAAGTTTACAGATGCTGGTAATTGCACTAATGATGGATTCAATATATCAAAATATCGTTTGTTGCATGGTAAGACTGATTATTACCACAGAATGAAAATATAGTGGTTCCTAGCTAGTATACATGTTAATAGTCCAGACATCAGCTATTCCGTACTGAAGAGTGCTGAGAAACTCAAAATAAGGTTTACAGATGCTGGTAATTGCACTAATGATGGATTCAATATATCAAAATATCGTTTGTTGCATGGTAAGACTGATTATTACCACAGAATGAAAATATAGTGGTTCCTAGCTAGTATACATGTTAATAGTCCAGACATCAGCTATTCCGTACTGAAGAGTGCTGAGAAACTCAAAATAAGTTTACAGATGCTGGTAATTGCACTAATGATGGATTCAATATATCAAAATATCGTTTGTTGCATGGTAAGACTGATTATTACCACAGAATGAAAATATAGTGGTTCCTAGCTAGTATACATGTTAATAGTCCAGACATCAGCTATTCCGTACTGAAGAGTGCTGAGAAACTCAAAATAAGTTTACAGATGCTGGTAATTGCACTAATGATGGATTCAATATATCAAAATATCGTTTGTTGCATGGTAAGACTGATTATTACCACAGAATGAAAATATAGTGGTTCCTAGCTAGTATACATGTTAATAGTCCAGACATCAGCTATTCCGTACTGAAGAGTGCTGAGAAACTCAAAATAAGTTTACAGATGCTGGTAATTGCACTAATGATGGATTCAATATATCAAAATATCGTTTGTTGCATGGTAAGACTGATTATTACCACAGAATGAAAATATAGTGGTTCCTAGCTAGTATACATGTTAATAGTCCAGACATCAGCTATTCCGTACTGAAGAGTGCTGAGAAACTCAAAATAAGTTTACAGATGCTGGTAATTGCACTAATGATGGATTCAATATATCAAAATATCGTTTGTTGCATGGTAAGACTGATTATTACCACAGAATGAAAATATAGTGGTTCCTAGCTAGTATACATGTTAATAGTCCAGACATCAGCTATTCCGTACTGAAGAGTGCTGAGAAACTCAAAATAAGTTTACAGATGCTGGTAATTGCACTAATGATGGATTCAATATATCAAAATATCGTTTGTTGCATGGTAAGACTGATTATTACCACAGAATGAAATATAGTGGTTCATAGCTAGTATACATGTTAATAGTCCAGACATCAGCTATTCCGTACTGAAGAGTGCTGAGAAACTCAAAATAAGTTTACAGATGCTGGTAATTGCACTAATGATGGATTCAATATATCAAAATATCGTTTGTTGCATGGTAAGACTGATTATTACCACAGAATGAAAATATAGTGGTTCATAGCTAGTATACATGTTAATAGTCCAGACATCAGCTATTCCGTACTGAAGAGTGCTGAGAAACTCAAAATAAGTTTACAGATGCTGGTAATTGCACTAATGATGGATTCAATATATCAAAATATCGTTTGTTGCATGGTAAGACTGATTATTACCACAGAATGAAAATATAGTGGTTCATAGCTAGTATACATGTTAATAGTCCAGACATCAGCTATTCCGTACTGAAGAGTGCTGAGAAACTCAAAATAAGTTTACAGATGCTGGTAATTGCACTAATGATGGATTCAATATATCAAAATATCGTTTGTTGCATGGTAAGACTGATTATTACCACAGAATGAAAATATAGTGGTTCATAGCTAGTATACATGTTAATAGTCCAGACATCAGCTATTCCGTACTGAAGAGTGCTGAGAAACTCAAAATAAGTTTACAGATGCTGGTAATTGCACTAATGATGGATTCAATATATCAAAATATCGTTTGTTGCATGGTAAGACTGATTATTACCACAGAATGAAAATATAGTGGTTCCTAGCTAGTATACATGTTAATAGTCCAGACATCAGCTATTCCGTACTGAAGAGTGCTGAGAAACTCAAAATAAGTTTACAGATGCTGGTAATTGCACTAATGATGGATTCAATATATCAAAATATCGTTTGTTGCATGGTAAGACTGATTATTACCACAGAATGAAAATATAGTGGTTCCTAGCTAGTATACATGTTAATAGTCCAGACATCAGCTATTCCGTACTGAAGAGTGCTGAGAAACTCAAAATAAGTTTACAGATGCTGGTAATTGCACTAATGATGGATTCAATATATCAAAATATCGTTTGTTGCATGGTAAGACTGATTATTACCACAGAATGAAAATATAGTGGTTCCTAGCTAGTATACATGTTAATAGTCCAGACATCAGCTATTCCGTACTGAAGAGTGCTGAGAAACTCAAAATAAGTTTACAGATGCTGGTAATTGCACTAATGATGGATTCAATATATCAAAATATCGTTTGTTGCATGGTAAGACTGATTATTACCACAGAATGAAAATATAGTGGTTCATAGCTAGTATACATGTTAATAGTCCAGACATCAGCTATTCCGTACTGAAGAGTGCTGAGAAACTCAAAATAAGTTTACAGATGCTGGTAATTGCACTAATGATGGATTCAATATATCAAAATATCGTTTGTTGCATGGTAAGACTGATTATTACCACAGAATGAAAATATAGTGGTTCATAGCTAGTATACATGTTAATAGTCCAGACATCAGCTATTCCGTACTGAAGAGTGCTGAGAAACTCAAAATAAGTTTACAGATGCTGGTAATTGCACTAATGATGGATTCAATATATCAAAATATCGTTTGTTGCATGGTAAGACTGATTATTACCACAGAATGAAAATATAGTGGTTCCTAGCTAGTATACATGTTAATAGTCCAGACATCAGCTATTCCGTACTGAAGAGTGCTGAGAAACTCAAAATAAGTTTACAGATGCTGGTAATTGCACTAATGATGGATTCAATATATCAAAATATCGTTGTTGCATGGTAAGACTGATTATTACCACAGAATGAAAATATAGTGGTTCCTAGCTAGTATACATGTTAATAGTCCAGACATCAGCTATTCCGTACTGAAGAGTGCTGAGAAACTCAAAATAAGTTTACAGATGCTGGTAATTGCACTAATGATGGATTCAATATATCAAAATATCGTTTGTTGCATGGTAAGACTGATTATTACCACAGAATGAAAATATAGTGGTTCCTAGCTAGTATACATGTTAATAGTCCAGACATCAGCTATTCCGTACTGAAGAGTGCTGAGAAACTCAAAATAAGTTTACAGATGCTGGTAATTGCACTAATGATGGATTCAATATATCAAAATATCGTTTGTTGCATGGTAAGACTGATTATTACCACAGAATGAAAATATAGTGGTTCATAGCTAGTATACATGTTAATAGTCCAGACATCAGCTATTCCGTACTGAAGAGTGCTGAGAAACTCAAAATAAGTTTACAGATGCTGGTAATTGCACTAATGATGGATTCAATATATCAAAATATCGTTTGTTGCATGGTAAGACTGATTATTACCACAGAATGAAAATATAGTGGTTCCTAGCTAGTATACATGTTAATAGTCCAGACATCAGCTATTCCGTACTGAAGAGTGCTGAGAAACTCAAAATAAGTTTACAGATGCTGGTAATTGCACTAATGATGGATTCAATATATCAAAATATCGTTTGTTGCATGGTAAGACTGATTATTACCACAGAATGAAAATATAGTGGTTCATAGCTAGTATACATGTTAATAGTCCAGACATCAGCTATTCCGTACTGAAGAGTGCTGAGAAACTCAAAATAAGTTTACAGATGCTGGTAATTGCACTAATGATGGATTCAATATATCAAAATATCGTTTGTTGCATGGTAAGACTGATTATTACCACAGAATGAAAATATAGTGGTTCATAGCTAGTATACATGTTAATAGTCCAGACATCAGCTATTCCGTACTGAAGAGTGCTGAGAAACTCAAAATAAGTTTACAGATGCTGGGTAATTGCACTAATGATGGATTCAATATATCAAAATATCGTTTGTTGCATGGTAAGACTGATTATTACCACAGAATGAAAATATAGTGGTTCATAGCTAGTATACATGTTAATAGTCCAGACATCAGCTATTCCGTACTGAAGAGTGCTGAGAAACTCAAAATAAGTTTACAGATGCTGGTAATTGCACTAATGATGGATTCAATATATCAAAATATCGTTTGTTGCATGGTAAGACTGATTATTACCACAGAATGAAAATATAGTGGTTCATAGCTAGTATACATGTTAATAGTCCAGACATCAGCTATTCCGTACTGAAGAGTGCTGAGAAACTCAAAATAAGTTTACAGATGCTGGTAATTGCACTAATGATGGATTCAATATATCAAAATATCGTTTGTTGCATGGTAAGACTGATTATTACCACAGAATGAAAATATAGTGGTTCCTAGCTAGTATACATGTTAATAGTCCAGACATCAGCTATTCCGTACTGAAGAGTGCTGAGAAACTCAAAATAAGTTTACAGATGCTGGTAATTGCACTAATGATGGATTCAATATATCAAAATATCGTTTGTTGCATGGTAAGACTGATTATTACCACAGAATGAAAATATAGTGGTTCCTAGCTAGTATACATGTTAATAGTCCAGACATCAGCTATTCCGTACTGAAGAGTGCTGAGAAACTCAAAATAAGTTTACAGATGCTGGTAATTGCACTAATGATGGATTCAATATATCAAAATATCGTTTGTTGCATGGTAAGACTGATTATTACCACAGAATGAAAATATAGTGGTTCCTAGCTAGTATACATGTTAATAGTCCAGACATCAGCTATTCCGTACTGAAGAGTGCTGAGAAACTCAAAATAAGTTTACAGATGCTGGTAATTGCACTAATGATGGATTCAATATATCAAAATATCGTTTGTTGCATGGTAAGACTGATTATTACCACAGAATGAAAATATAGTGGTTCCTAGCTAGTATACATGTTAATAGTCCAGACATCAGCTATTCCGTACTGAAGAGTGCTGAGAAACTCAAAATAAGTTTACAGATGCTGGTAATTGCACTAATGATGGATTCAATATATCAAAATATCGTTTGTTGCATGGTAAGACTGATTATTACCACAGAATGAAAATATAGTGGTTCCTAGCTAGTATACATGTTAATAGTCCAGACATCAGCTATTCCGTACTGAAGAGTGCTGAGAAACTCAAATAAGTTTACAGATGCTGGTAATTGCACTAATGATGGATTCAATATATCAAAATATCGTTTGTTGCATGGTAAGACTGATTATTACCACAGAATGAAAATATAGTGGTTCCTAGCTAGTATACATGTTAATAGTCCAGACATCAGCTATTCCGTACTGAAGAGTGCTGAGAAACTCAAATAAGTTTACAGATGCTGGTAATTGCACTAATGATGGATTCAATATATCAAAATATCGTTTGTTGCATGGTAAGACTGATTATTACCACAGAATGAAAATATAGTGGTTCCTAGCTAGTATACATGTTAATAGTCCAGACATCAGCTATTCCGTACTGAAGAGTGCTGAGAAACTCAAAATAAGTTTACAGATGCTGGTAATTGCACTAATGATGGATTCAATATATCAAAATATCGTTTGTTGCATGGTAAGACTGATTATTACCACAGAATGAAAATATAGTGGTTCATAGCTAGTATACATGTTAATAGTCCAGACATCAGCTATTCCGTACTGAAGAGTGCTGAGAAACTCAAAATAAGTTTACAGATGCTGGTAATTGCACTAATGATGGATTCAATATATCAAAATATCGTTTGTTGCATGGTAAGACTGATTATTACCACAGAATGAAAATATAGTGGTTCATAGCTAGTATACATGTTAATAGTCCAGACATCAGCTATTCCGTACTGAAGAGTGCTGAGAAACTCAAAATAAGTTTACAGATGCTGGTAATTGCACTAATGATGGATTCCTATCTTTTGGAAACTCGCCCTTTGCAGTCATTTCTGTGAGGGTGAACTTAGTGTTTACACTCACGGGCGTAGCCAGGATTTAATTTCGGAGGAGGGAGGGGATAAGTTTACAGATGCTGGTAATTGCACTAATGATGGATTCCTATCTTTTGGAAACTCGCCCTTTGCAGTCATTTCTGTGAGGGTGAACTTAGTGTTTACACTCACTGGCGTAGCCAGGATTTAATTTCGGAGGAGGGAGGGGGCATTTTTTACACTCACGGGCATAGCCAGGATTTAATTTCGGGAGGGGGGGGGGGGGCATTTTTTTGGTTGCCTGAAAATTAAAATTAAAATTTTCAGCAGTGAAAATTAGTTATATGCATTTTTGCTGCCTAGTAGGTGAAAAAAATATATATAGATAATTATTACTTGTTGTAGTTTAATTGGGGAAAATTGATTGGGATTGATTTCGGAGGGGACGGTCCCTAAGATCCCCCCTTAGTTATTGTACCGTTCGAACTTCATGAATTTTGAAGTTAGCTGTCTAGTAAGACTTACTTTGTTAGAACTTACAGAATTTGTATACTGTTGTATTGCATTATTTCAAATTTATTCTGTGTTTTCTGTTGAATTGCTGGTCGATTTGGATTTATGGTGTAATACAAGTGATAATGCTGTATTGGGGTTTGTTGGAGATATTTCAGATTTTGAATTTCTTAAAAGCTTTCTTTCTTTCTTTCTTTTTTTTTTTTTTTTTTTTTTTTTTTGTTGCATGAAATGTTTGTTGTGGAATTATGTTTTTATTTGCTGGCTAGTTATTTAGTTGTGGGGGGAATGCAGGTTTTGCTAACTGCATTAATAGCAGTGATGGAAGGTACAAAAGATTTATATCCTTTTTTCATAAAGTCAACACATTCAGGATTAGTGAATGACATGAGTAAATTTGAATATTTTATTTTTGGGCATTCTTTCTGTCTTCAAGTGTTACAGATTGTGACTTGTGGCTTTTTAAAAGTTCTTTAATTATAACTTCAGACTCATTTATTGTGTCAATATGTAAAGGATAATCATCTGGTTCATATGTTAATTTCTATGAACATTTGATGATTTTAATGTTTGGTAAAGATGAAGAATATGTTTACACTCACGGGCGTAGCCAGGATTTAATTTTGGAGGGCTGGGGGGATTTTTTTGGTTGCCTGAAAATTAAAATTTTCAGCAGTGAAAATTAATTATATGCATTTTTGCTGGCCAGCAGCTGAAAAAAATATATAGAGATAATTATTACTTGTTGTAGATTAATTGGGGAAAATTGATTGGGATTGATTTCGGAGGGGACGGTTCCTAAGATCCCCCCTCAGCCTACACCCTTGTTCTATTTAATGAAAGAATCTATAAATGTACATATGTATTTATGTATACATACTTTACAATTTGAACACACTAGCTGGCAGCTACAATCAATACCAGTTTCTTGAATTTTATATAATTCTCTGAAGTAATAGCAAAACTAAATGCAACATATTGCTGAAAACGCCATTAAAATAAATTTGGCCCTAGATTTCATCAGACATATTTAAGTTGGTATAAATTAGATCAAGCACCTAATATAAGCAAAGCAAAACTAGCGTGACTGACAATATTTCTGCAGTTCTTCGTCAAAATCTGCGCTTCTGTGCGATTCAGAGCAGAGCGTGACGTTGACGTATGCGCACAAGAATATACGCGTTGGTCGAGGTTAAAAATTTGCCCTTTACCGGCTAGACGCTTGTCTACTTGGGTGGGTGATCACCTGGGAAAACCGCGTGCTGTTGACACATTTTGGGCGCGGTAACCCGGTGGTTCGCGCACTGGATTTGCACGCTGCCACAACTGCCCCCGTGTTCATGCGGAGTATGATCACGTTAAATACGGGGGTCCGTAAGTCCTTCCGAGAGGTTGGTGGTAGGGGAAGGAGGGTACGGTCCCTGTGGATGCCTCCCCCACTGGGTTCCCGTCTAAATTGGATGGCACTTCCCGGTAGTCCAAACGGTTACCTTACACCTTTCTAGTAGGTCGGACTTGTTGGGTCTCAACAATTAACAAAAATCAAATCACAGTTCATATTCAGCTTTCAGTTTTGAGAGTGACATTTTATCATCGAAATATGGAGACAGACTTTGCAACTTGCTTATGTCATCAACAAAAGTAAAACCAGGAAGAAGTATCTGGGAACTTGATAGAATATCCTCATTTGAAACGAATCTATCATGTAAATTTTGAATCAGACTATCAACACAAGGAATGAAGATAGTCACCCTGTAGTATTCTTCAACAGAAGTAGTTGGAGGATTTGCACGTGTTGTTTGCTTTAATGTGAGTCTTGGAATCTTCAATTCAGTTTGGAACACTACCTCTGCAAGCTGTGAAGCAGAATTAAATATTTCATGAATTTTTTTAATGCTCTCGTTTGAATGCTCTCGCTCGTTAACCACTGGGCTACCGCGCCCTCCGTGACAATCTCCATTACTTTCTTTTTATTCACCCAATTTAGACCGGAACCCAGTGGGGGAGGCATCCACAGGTACCGTACCCTCCTTCCCCTACCACCAACCCTCGGAAGGAATTCCGATTCCATCATCCTCATTTCATCGTTCCATCATTTAAAATATCCATAAATTAAAATATCCATTTAAAAAATCCATATTGTTCTATCATTTAAAATATAAATATAATACTTTCACCCGATGTATATAATACATCACCACAATTCAATCCACCATAATTCAATCATTTAAGTTTTACAATGACCATATGCTAAGCTCTTAATTCCATCATTTAAAATAACCCGATCCAATTCACAATCTCCATGGAAACGGCGTGACGTCCCCAGTTGCGCGCGCAGGGTAAGTGGGAAGTCGGTCGGAACTTCCCGATAAATCGCAGAGAAATTTAAAATAATTACTTCTTTAAAATCAGGATCGGGCTACTATTTATAATTATTTCTTGACCATACTGGGCTTGTAAGAAAGCCAGATCTTTGAACTTTCTAAAAATGTAAATTATTAGTCGAAATTGTCGGTACTTTTTCGGATGCGAGGATTTGAAAACGAAAGTTCGGTTTTTTTAGCCGAAAGTAACTTTTGTTTTAAAATCTTTAAAAAATATTAGAAATTGAAATTGAGATTTGAAATTGATATATTTTTACTCGCAATTGACTGCTCTTTCCGATCGTGTGATTTTTTTTTTCTACGACATCTGGATGGTGGAGAAAAAAGGGGAAAAAACGGCCGAAATCGCATAAAACATTTAATAACAAAAAAATAATTCAAATTTTAAAAATTGGTTTTCACTTGTCACCTCCCCCCCCCCTCCCACACACACACACGGGTCTCCAATTGCTAAATTTCGTAGCTCTGCGACACGCGGTCGCTGAGCCTATAGTGTATAAGACACACACACAGGCAGACATTGCCTTCTATTATATAGAAGTGAGATCCTAGAAAAATTTCAAAATAGCACGAAACACTAGGGGTAATATAAGCGCCGGGTTTTAAAATCTGTATGGGGGCCCGCGGGACCAATTCTCAAGGCCCGTCTATGACAAAACAAAACAAAATATCATTCATCTACAATTCGGTTCTGCGTGGGCCGTGGGGGCTCGAGCCCCGGAGCGGAACCTCCACGAAGTCGGCGTTAATGAGGGGTAAAAAAAAATTATCAAGTATACACCTCTCTTAGCGGCGATTGTAAACTAAGACGAATTTTAGGGGGCGATAGTATTATAATTAAGGCAATTCCACTGCTGCTAAAATGAGAACGGAATAACTATAAACTGCCTACATGAAATATTTCATTTTCGGAACTAAAAAGGTGCTTTACATTGATGAAATTTGGAAATTGACACAGAGTTGAACGTCCGGCCACACAGAAAGCTACCATTAGCCTATGGGTTGGTCGTGTGGTCTGGGTTTTCTACAGAGTTGAACGTTAAGTTTCATTCGTGACTAGAGATTTCTTTCTTTTTTTTTAGATTTCGGGGGGGGGGGGGGGGGAAGGGACTTCAGCCCCTTGAGCCCCTCCCCTGGCTACGTGCCTGACTAGGGATGATTTGTTTGTCACTTTTTCAGTGGAGATTTTTTCTAATAGCCGCAGCTAATAATAGCGTCATCAAATGGGGGAGCCATAATCCCGACCAAGAAATGGTACTTGAAGAAATAGGAAACAAAATACGCAACACAGAAAATGCAACACCATGAAAGAGCAAATAGAGTGTAATGGTAAAGGACACACATATAGAGATGACATATATAAATAAGTGGTGCTAATTCCAGAAGGATAATGCAATGCAGTAATGGCATAGATAGGGTGATCAGTATAGGCAGTAGGACCACTTCTTGCACGATACAAGCAACAACTCTTCGAGGAACTGATACAATGAGCGTGAAGGAATGAATCCAATCCTCCACAGGTTGTCCTCTGTTTGAGCATTACCATCTCCACTAGTGAGAAGTTGAGGTGGTAATGGCTTGAGGCGGAGGCAGGACAGTTCAAGATGGCCAATCACGTCCCGTGCATGCTCGATGGGTGAGAGATCTGGAGGCCAAGGAAGCACCTGGATGCCTTACAAGGCTTGTCTGCTGATGGTTGACGTATGCGGTCGCAAGTTATCTTGCTGGAAAACAGCATTTTGCAACCGTTGAAGTAGGACAGTACAACCGTCCACAGCACGTCATCCACATCTTGTCGTGCCGTCATTGTGTCTCTGATATGAACCAGTGGTGACCGGCTATTGAAACCAATGACACCCCAAACCATGATGCCGCTCTGCCGAGTGGTATGGCGTTCAACAGTCGCAGCAGGATTAGATCTGTTTCCATGTCGCCTCCAGATTTACACAGTGAGATTCGTCGCTGAACACACCATTCAGTCGCCCAAGAGTCTCGGGCCCGACACCATTCTCTCACGTCGGTGGCTTGTCATCAATGGAAGTCTTCGTAAAAGACGGTTTGAGTGCAAGCCGCTTTCGGCCAATAGGCGAGAAACTGTTCTTGCTGAAATTCGAACATTCAATGTACCCTGCAAGTTCTACAGAATGTTGGCAGTCGTCATTTGTCGGGTAACCACCGCATACCTTTGAATGCTTCGATCAACGCTTGCTGACGTACGTTTGAGTGAACCTGTACCACTGTGGCGATTCTCATGCCCTTCTTCAATCCATCTTCTCCAAGTCCACTGCACAGTGGACTCATCTATGCGCGTATTTCGACGGCAATACTCCGGTACAACCACATCCCCTTGCACGATCGTCCAAATGCTGAAACGAACCTCGGGGTCGTCGGCCAGGCATTCTTTCAACAATATGTGTCTTTTGAAACTGAAAACAGCTAGAAAAACGGGTGTTCGTAGGTGACAGACTATTGGCTCATCTGAGTTTCCATCCCTTTTATCCCACGCCCTAATCACATTACTTACTTGCATTTCAGATCATTTTCATACATAGGCCAGCTGCATTTGTTTTGCAATTTGCATAATTGTACGGCCAAAGCTTCATGGTGTTGCATTTTCTATGCCGGGTAGTCTATTTAATTACCCCCCCCCCCCCCCGATATTTTTTCTGTTGACGCTACTGTGCCTGTTACTGAATGGGAGCAGCAAACCCGCAATTTGTATTTTGATCCTAACATGGTAGGACGCGTTTTAATAATGAAGATAAATAAGAGTTACAGAATAGCGCGAGTTCTCCAGTATTTGTAATTTAGGGTCAATGTCAGAATAAAACGTTCAAAGTGTAGCATTTAAATTCATAAACAAAATTACTTCCAAATACAGTAAAATGCATATCTGTATGCAGAATATAGTAATAAAATATTTGTATTTAGATAGAATTTCGAAGTTGGACAGTACTTGCAGAGCTGTACGATGATACATACCTACAGAGTTGTCGGCTTATTGCTAATAGCGTTGCTAGCTTGTTGGCATGTGACGTAATTTCCCGTGATCTTTTGATTCGTTCAAACTCGAATCAAATCATTCTGAATCATTCAAACGAAAATTGAAAAACTTGTTTTTTTGCGATGAAAAGAACTGCCGTTGTGGCGCTGTCTTCGCAATTTAGCATTTGGGTGTGTGGGCCAAGTTGTGTTGTCGTAGGGTCTGTTTTTTTGGATTATCTTGTGTACAGAAATATTTGATATCTTTATCTTTGAGGTAAGGAACATATTCATTTTAAACTTTTATTGTTTTCTGACGATTTGCATGTCACTTAGACGGATGGAAATTAGATTCGTGAATATAACAGAGTAACAGATGCAATCATGCACACTGTTTATATGATCCTAATGTGCCGGCAAGGGCTATGTTTCCGCATTTATCGTTGATTTAATAATTCGGCTACTATTTACATTTGTATATACTACATAAATTTTGACAAACGCCAGTATTTGATTTCATAATATGCATAGCATTTACTGTTGTAGACACCCAAACTTGTAATTTTCTTCAATTCTTGATTTGATCATTTTTAGTGTGCAATTATTCGGTTTTTAATGTCTTACTTGCAAAATATTAAATAATTTTCATAGATATATTTTTGGGCTACGAGTTTATATTGGTCAGTATCTAAGGTATCAAAAATAAAAAATATCAAGTTCCAACTTTTATAGATTAAAAGTGTCTGATTCACTAATTTTGTATATATTTTGATATATTAAATGGTACAAGTTCATAAAGTGCAAATTATAGAGTCTTGCATGTTTATTTTCTGTCCATAGTGGCCAATGTTTATAGGATGCTGATCCAGTAGTTGGTATGTCATCTTTTAAGGATTTTAAGTTTATTAAATTATGAAAAATAACTTTTCATAAAATAATTTTAAAAATTGAATTATGCATTCATTGATTTATTAGCTATCAACTCCCTTATTTATTTCATTACTCTAAATATATATAAAAATCAACATTAAATGTAAGTCTATATATCCTGTAGTGTACACACATGATTCAGTAGTGGACACCTCTAGTATAATATGGAAATAGATCTATATTTATGTAAAAGCATTTTGCTTGTTTAATTTATTTAAGGAAATTTTAACAGTAATAAATCAAGTTTTTGAGGTATAACTGTTCACTCTGTGCATGCTCTTAAATAACAAGCATAATTTTAAAACCATGGGTTACTTTGAATTTTTTATTACTTTTGGCAACTTATTCACCAAATTTTATTTTGATGTTCCATTTGAAAAATTTGTTTTGATTTATAAATTACTAAATTCAAAGATCATTGTTTTAAAAAAGACAAATAGTATAGTAGTACATATTACGGTACAGATTCGATATAAAGAATTTGGTTTTTGATGTTTTTAAAATGCACTTGGTAACTAATGACTCAATTTATATTAAGTACTTTTAAAGACCGAAACAAATTTTTAAACTATTTTGAGATTAAGGTAACCCATTTAAAATTATGTACAATTAAACTGGTTTCCTTAGAAATCTACAATAAAAGGCATCTCTCCTCTAGCAGGATGGCCAAACCAGTAGAAATACATCCCTCCAATCCCTTTTAATAAACACAAATTTCTCTAAAACATAAGGATGTCCTCCAAAATCTAAACTACTAAATAATTTTAAATATAGTAATAACTAGTAAAAAAAAAAGCCTAATTATTAAATACTTATAACAGATTTATGTTAAAGCAACTAAAAAGAGCTCAAAACACAAAATAGTCAAAAGTTTCTTGTTAAACACCAGTGTTAATTACTGGAACAGCAGTTTCATAAGTTTGATACATGGGGTGTCCACTACTAGAATTTGCAAGATTTACCCATCTCAAATTTAATCTATGTATTTAATCTTTTTCTACTATTGAACTGTAAATATTTTTTTTATTACCTTTAATTGCATCAATAAATGAAATATATGAATATTATTAGTACAAAGAGGGTCTGATTTATAAAGTAACAAATATGCTGTTTCTTAATTTACTTAATTGTGAATCCAGGTGACAATTGAATTATAAATTATATATCACCTTATTGGCGGCATTGATCATTTCCTGGTGACATTCTGTTTTATAAGATAAATAAGACAAATAAATAATTATTAAGACAAATACAGGAGACTCTTGCTTATCCGGCCATTCCTTGCACTGAGACGTGCCAGATTTTACTTTAGTTTAATTCTTTATTAAATTTAATTCTACAAGTTTGCTGTATGTAATATTTAAAAAAAAAACATATGATAATGATAGAAAAAAGATGCTGTCTCATTTACTTATCTCAGTCCATCACTTCAAAACATGTTATGTACAGGATGACCATAGACCTGGAATTATCAGGGAATTTTATGCTTCTGGAAATATCAGGGAATTCCATTGAAAGTGGGGAAAAACTGCGAATTTCTGAGATTTTTTTTTTTTTTTTTCTGACTTTATAGTTTTCTTTTAGCTGAATGAACAATGCTTGTTCATTCCATGATGTCACATTTTTCATTACAAGACCCATCACTCATCTCCTTGAAATATACTTCCGAACAAGTGGCTGGAGGGAGAGTTTCCATTAACAGGCTACGTGACTTCGATAAACATCTTTCGAGGGGGAACTTTTCAGGGAATTTCAAAATGAATTTATTTTGACCACTCTGTATTGTCACACAATTACTTTTACAATGTCTCAGTGCTGTACGTGTGTGGTTGTTGCATTACTTACAGAAGGACGGTATTGACAACTTTGGTGAAAAATCTTTATGCTCTCTGCCTCTGCAATGTCCTTTTCCTCAGCACTTTTTAACTTTTCTTCCCACACACATTTGATGATTTCTTCATCTGTTAAAGCTTCACAATTACATCACAATTTTCCGCATTTAGCCACTTTGTAGCCACCATCTTCATCAATTTCAGTTCCTCCTGGAAACTTGTAGAAAATGTCTAATCACTGTCACTCAGTGAGTGCTGACTTCAACACATTGTCAGTCAAAGTAGATACTTTTTCCAACACTTAGTATGGTAGTGCTCTCCACAATATCCCATGCTTCTGATGTTTCGAAAACAACATTACACATGTTGACAGCCTTTCATGCCTTCAGCATAACCTAGTTGGAGTGATTTGATTTCAAAAACTTTTGCATTATGGCTAGCAGAGGATGGATTATTAAGGGCAGAATAATTGAGAAGACAAAATATCACGAGTCTTCTAACTAAGACTATGATGGAATTTTAAACTGAAATATTAAGAAACTGTATGATTCATTTTGAGATGCAAAGAAATGTATAATGAATTGGGATCCTACATTATGTGTCCTACTTATACCTACATTATGGAGTCACAATTATGAATATTGTATATAAAATGGCAGGTAATATTTTGATAAATAAACAGTAAAAATAAAAACTGATATTTAAAATTAAACTTGTTATAAACAAATATTACTTATAAGAATATTTTTATTTATCTGTTCACAATTTGTTACAACTACAGTGCAATCCATTTTATAACAAAGTAAGAAGAAGCAAATTTATAAAAAAAAAATCCTTTCTGTTCTGAAGGAAAGGCTTTTGTACTTTTATAATAAATTTAAGGCATAATAAAATTTTTCAAAGGTCTTTGTGGGATTTCATTATATGCAGATTTGATATTTATATATTTTGGAATTTATGTAATGGTATAATTAATATTGCCTATGTAAACTATGAATTTATAGATTCTTAAAGTTAATTTTAAGCTATTAATTAAATGACTTATTGACAACTTTACTTGTGATAACAGAAAATGAATGCGAAAACCAAAAGTCATTTGTGTAAAGACGTGTTCAGAATTGCATATTTTTATTTTCTTTCAATGCATCATAGGAAAAAATGTGCTTTGATTACAGTGGCAATGTGCTTTGATATAAGTAATTATAGTGGCAATATGAAGTTGCTAAAGAGTGTGAGGGATTTTAGAATCATACTTTTGTGTAATCAAAAAAATTGTATTTTTCACTGATATGTGTTCTAAAATTTCAAACAGATATAGAATAAAATTCTATATAGTGTTCGACAGACTTAAAATCACTACTGTCACTATTTGTGAGATAGAAAGGGCCATATTTTTTAACTAGGGCAGAGTAATTTTGTAAAATACTGTCATTTGAATTTTTATAATTTTTTAATTTTTTTTTTGCAGGTTAGAAGTGTAATGTATTAATCTTCATCTATTTATTTCCAATTTTTTTATTAATGTAATTAGGAGATGAAAATTCAACTCATCACAGAGGGACAGTGAGAAAAATGACCCATTTGCATTTTCGAAACTATATTTAATATTATTGAAAAATGTGTGAAACAGATTATATTCTAAACAAATACTGCACTTATTTATTATTATCTCAAGTTGTTTATTGTTAGCTCAAGAAACACAAAATGGACAGATATATTAATCCATATAATCAGATATATTCATCCATATATTGTATCTAGACAAAGCTGTAGGCATGACAAATGTCTTTAACGTCTCAGGACTAGTAGGTCTCATCTTAGAGCCAGTCATTGGCTAAAAATGTTTGGACAATTGAAAAGAAAATAATTATTGATTTCCTTTACTGCCAAAAGTTGTAGAGTTCAAGATTTTGACAGAAATAATATGTTTTAAGAACTTCTGATCATATCTAAGTTCTAACGCTTGGAATAAATGTAAATTGGAATCATAAAGTATTTGTGAAAATGTTCATCCGTCAGCTGTATAAAATGCACTTATAACAATGAAATTTAATATTTAGAAAGTAGGTAAAAAACTAGAACTAGACATAATTTATGCAATTTTCAAAATTTAACTGTGTTATTAGAAATTCTATATTCTTTTAACGTTCCGTGTGGATAACAATGATAATTATAACAGTCCCATAAGTATAATGTAAAAAAGTGATAGCTTTGAGTATAATATGAATGTAAAACAAGAAAGATCAATAATGCTTAAAGAATTGATTATGAAACACTTTCCAACTTCAATGCAATTTTATTTAAACATGTCTAAAATGCAATACATTCCTCGGTAATATTTTAAAACTTATCACAATACTACATTAATTTATTATATTTGAAAACTTAAACCTTCATCGAAAAAAATGAACTTCATTCAAATGGCGGCATTAAAATATAAATTGCCTGGTTTAAACATCTCTAAAATGTGATACATTCCTCAGTAATAATTTTAGAATTATCATAATACTACAATAATTTATTATATTTGAAAACTTCATTGAAAACAACTGAAATTCATTCAAATGACGTCATAGAAAAAATAACACGCCTGGCTCTCTCTATAAAAGCAGCATTTCATTCATAAATAATTTCCTATTCATGTCATTCATCACAATACTATAATAATTTATTTTATTTAAAAATTAAGACCATAGAGCTACAAGTAATTAAACTCTATGCGTAAAACTTCATCGAAAAAAATCGTCCTTCTCTTTGTACAATCAATGAATATTTCATTCATATCAGCTACGCAGACTCCATGAACTAAATGATTTTGTGTTAAAGAAATACAGCAATTCTAATACAACTAATTCTACATATTTTGCTGTTACATTTTACATAGGTGAAAAATAGGCTTCGTTGTAGAGATAATCAAATTTGGATGAGCATTTAAACTCAAATATATTGTAATTGCGTTGTTTCAGTATGTAGATGCACAGAATTTAAACAAAAATAAAGTGGTTTTAGGACAGATATAACACTCAATATGAATTAAAAAGAACTTTAAAAATCACGATTTTGAGACAAGATGGATGCCATATATCATTTTGAAGTGGATCACGTGATCTTTTTATATCATGGTCACGTGATCGCTTCATATAAGAGGTGTTATTATTATTTTAATTTTTATTTAAAAAAGTACTGAATATATTTCGCTGATTTTTTTTTTTATGGAACAATTTGAATATTACCTAAAATTTTCGAAGCAATTTGTGAATTTTAAATCCGCTTAAAAAATGTTTGAAAAATTAGGTTCCATAGGGCTCAGTGTATTTCATTTTTTCAACCTGGGTTCAATCCAAAACTAATTGGGTGATATTATTCATTTATATTCCCATTAGGTCCTACAGACCGTCTGAACAACATTACTAACATTTCATTTTGATCAAGTCATTTTTACGGCAGTTATCATGCTAACGGACAGACAGACAGACAGAATGAACAAAGTCATAAACACTTTTCAACTTTGTTGTAAAGTGTTAAAAAGTTATAACACTTTGTTAAAAAGAGTATTGGAATAATTAAATAATATGTTTTAATAACAAAAATCAGCCTAATGAATTGAATCTATTGGCTAGGTTGACTCATTTCCAACCTAAAAAGGTGATATGAATCTTCAGTAAATCTTTGAAACATATTCAAAAGCTTGCATAAGAAAGATCATACAAATACACAATCCTCTTATATTTATTATGAAACATCCATATAATGGCAGTGAATTTGGCAAGTTGATATATAAAAGCCTTTGAAATAAATTTACATGTGGATTTTGGAGTCATGAAAACTGGGAGATTACAGTATACTATTCAGGGTGCAAAATAAGGGAATATTTTTTAGTAGCAAATTGCTAAAAATTTTATTTGTCTAGCAGTTTTGACATTTTGATTAGCAGTTCACAATTATATTACAGAGTTTTAAACCAATTTAGAAATAAAAAATAATTTACAAGCACAAGAGGGATAAAGCCTAAAATTCTAATTCATTTTATATCTTAACGATTTTCATTGTAGGTCTTTTCAGGTGTTTTATAATATTTGTTTTCTAAGACATCGTAAAAAAAAATTCATTTACCATGAAGCATTCAAGTACTTTTGGGGGCAATTTTAAATTCATTTTCCCCCATAACACTAATTATTCAAGACTTTTTCAGCTTTAATTTTTTGTCATAATTACAGATTATTTCTTAACACCTGTTTCTCTCTTAAGTTTTAGAGTTTTCTCATCTTGATTTTTTATTACATTTCCAAGCTGATGAAGCATTTACTATTATTTATTCCTCTTTTATTTTTTAGAAAGCCGACCAGTAATTTTTCTTTAATTTAGGGGGTTATATAATCACCAGTTTTTCAAGTTTAATCGCCATGTGGCGAGTGGGAATTTTGAGGGACACTTGTAGTAAGGGGCGATGTGCTTTTGAGGAAAGATTTTTTTTCACTGTCGTGATTTTACTTCGCAAAATGCGATGAAAATTTATTTTTACATCTCAAAACATGAATTTTCAATCGCGATTTGCAATGCGATACTGCTTATTTTACACTTTGATACCTGCTCTTCGTATGGATTATAAAGAAATTTGCAATTAACAATTAAGTGTGGAAATTTTTATAGGGTCATTTTATGTCAAATCAACACACAAAAAAAAGTGATACCTTCAACCTATATGACACCAATTTTTTAATAACTTGGCAATTATGTTGTCCATACATACAGAAGACTCTATTATACAAAATTTTAGCCCCTAATTCTCATTAGTTTTTTATTTATAAAAATTTGAAGCAAGGAAAATCTCGTAATTTTTCACGATTCTTGACATATTTGAATGTCTGTATATTTTGACCTAGTCTACTGATTGCTCGCTAATAAAGCCTATTTTGTAGCTTAAGCTACGACTTTTCTTGTGATATGTCACATGATCCAGTTAATTATATTTTTTATTCCAAGGTCACTTGATTTGACCTTGAACTGCAGAAAAAGTGTATCTTTAATTAAAAAAAAAAATATATATTTTGTTGATACACTGTTCATCTCTATTATACGAACATTTCAAGTTGGGGAAACCAGGGGCTCATAGTAAAAAAAAAAATTCTGTGTTGTATATGCAGTCAAATTATATTTATATAAAGGTACACTTACAGTTTGAACAGCAGATAAGATGCTACTACGGAAGTCATAGTTTAACAGTTTAAAGGTGTTCTATTCATACACAGGATGAGTAAATTGCTTTTTTGATGCTTGAATGGTGAATGCGAGGTTTGTTTGTCTTGTTATATATTTGTGTTAAATTATTGATTTTAAAAATGTCTTTTGTGTTACTGTTTTGTTGTAGTGAATTTTGATGATACAGTTTTTGTGATATAGTCAGTATGGGTCTTTCAACTTTTTTACATTTATAGTTTTAGTATAGTGTACTTGGTTTGCGACATTGTATCCACTTCCGGGAGTGTCGACATGACATTAAGCTGGCTTAACCGGGAAGTGCACAATCCCCCCCTGGCGAAATTTTGATGCATTGTCGTTCTTTCTTCATTCTCTTTTGTATTATATATATATATATATATATGTGTGTGTGTAATGGCTGTTGAGATAGTCCAAGAAAGAGACCTTTCAGATTACAAAAATCTACTTTATTCTATGACACTTGTAAAACATAATTTGTTACATAAGGACAAGCTCTCCATCAGCTTCCATCTCGTAAGAAATCTCAGAGCAGTCTGCATTGGTTCACACAATGTACAGTTATGGCGGAGGGAATGATGACATGGGAAACATGCTGTCTTCACATTATTATGTTTTAGGAACATGATGGGGATGCAGTTTTATATGAGAAAGTTTACGCAGAGGTTAAGATTAGTGACCCTATATGGTAATGGTAGAGGAAGTACTGGCAGACTTAGTTAATATTAGTAGAGTGGGATAGAATATATATATATATATATATATATATATTAGTTAAAAAAATATATTTCAGTGTTATAAAACTTTAGTAGAATAAAGAATAAAATCTTGAATTTTACTTCTAGAATTTGTCTAGTTTCCTACCCACCCTCCCCAATAGTGTCAATCCTACAAATATGACCCCCAGCTGTGCTCTCATGTTCTGGGGTCATAAATTGTTTAGTCTAGTAAAGGTCTTGTGTTTCCATCGTATGAGTGGGTGAGCACTTCATAAAAACAGATGTGTGAGGTGAGTGAAATGCACCAGTAATCTTAGAAACTGTGTGCTGGCACTAGTGGTGTAGATTTTTGACACCCCAGAGCAAAGCATTCAAGGGCGCCCCCTTCACATAATGAAAATTGTTTGATCTTCGTAAGCCAGAAGTACATTGTGGCCATAATTAAAGTAGAGGTGTTTAGAGCCCGATAGTAAGAAAACTGTTGGACCAAACTCAACTAAAATTTTCAGTAAATACTATTTAGACCATAGGGTTTTGATTTTTAAAAGAAAATAAAAATAGTTCGGATTTTTTGCCACCGCGGGCCAAAGTGGCGCTGTAAGGTCCATTTTTGGAATAAAATAAGCATAGGAAGTACAGAAAGTTAACCTTTTACATGCATTTTGAAAAGGCCATCACATTTACATTTAGTACATTTTATATTTACATTTGCATCTTACAATGTGTGATTCAATATGTTTTCCTTGCATATGTTCCAAAAAGTGTATTCTTTGAACAGCATTCTCTACTGCTCAGAACTGCTCAGATCTCCATTGATTTGCTTGATGTGCATTGTTATTCGGTCCTTCAAAGTGGCTAAATTATTCACATTTCCTTGGTATACCAAGCACTTTACATGACCCCACAATCAAAAGTCACAAGGGATCAAATCGGACGATCCATACCTGCAGGTGGTACTCGAAACCACAAGGAAAGTACCACGAGGAAATGCTTGACTTAGACCTCTCGGCTAATGGGCCAGCCTTTTCCACAATCACCACCAGATATGTCAGAAGATGACGAAATAAACAAAATTAAAGATTTTTGTATATGTAATTTTTGCTTTATGTACTTGACTTTATTTATTTTTCTTCTTTTTATTAGCATGTAGTTTTAAGATTGCTGGTACATTTCACCCATCCCAACATCTGTATTTATCCACTCATCCAATGGAAATATAAGGCCTTTATGATTAAACAATTTATAACTCCAGAACATGAGAGTACTTTGGCAACTAACTTTTTCGTTAAATTGGCAACATTTAGAAAAGTCACCAAGATGGCGACATTCAGTGAAATTCATCGCCAAGCATTGTGGACGGAGAAATAAGTCTTATAGCAGATAAATGACTATTGGCATCCAAATACAAAAGTATTACCCAAAGTATTTTCCTTCATGAATGGAACGAGCTAGATCCACGGAAATGATGTCACTCAATGTATCACATGATATTACATATATGAAAAGTGAACATATTTCATAATAGTTAATAATTTTTTTATTTTATATGATTTTTTTTGATAAATTTATTTAAAAATTGTGTAATATCTTGAGAACGGTTTATGTTAGCGTTCTAAAGTTTATGTCAATTGTTTTCTAATGAAATATTGCATAAGAAATGAATATTTGCGCAACTTTATAAAATATATTTAATTTTTGATGATGTTTCAAAATTTCACTCGAGAATTTAGGAAGGTTCTGAACATTCAATTGCGTTTAAAAATAATAGGCTTCCAGTATTCACGGATTGTAATTTTTGTATCCAATTTCATTCGAATCGCTCCATTCGTTAGTGAGATATCGTCTCCACTGACACATACACATCACCTCAAAAACTTCTGATTCATGTTCAAGGATCCTTGAACCGTGCTCTCCCGTCGAAAACTCGAATTCGAATGTTCTACGCCATCATAAAACTTTCCTTATGATTACACTATGTATATAAGGCAGGGTTCCCATTTCAGCGCGAACCCGCGAGATTCTCGCGAAATCCATAAAAAATCTCGCGTAAAAATTTAGACTGGGCGAGAATTTCTCTCTCTCCAGTTCCGGCCTAAAATTATTTTTTCCTTCAAATTGGATACCGAGAAATCCGAAGCCCGATCCCGATGGGGCATCGGAGATCGGGCCGATTGCTTCGCGACCTCAAATCGCAATCAGTTGTTACGAATCGCGGGCCGATTGCTGAGCGGTCGCGGACCGCGATTTCGTAGCTACGTGTGAATCGCAGTCAATCGCGATTTGGGCACACTAAAAGTACTACGTGTTTCTAATTAGAGAGATATTTTATAGAAAATTATAAGTGTCCCTCCAGCTTGCGCGAGTCGCAAATTCGATCAAATAAAATTTTGCTTTTTTTTTATAGGATTCTTTCACGGATTTGAATTATGCTCTTTCCGCGTACTTCCCGCATTTTTTGTGTTTTGCTCGAGAAATTTTCCTCTTTCCGCAGACGAAAATCCTTTCCCCCGTACACAGTATGTCTACAGATTACAAAAATCCCGAAAATGTCGTGAAATTGACCATATATGCCCAAATGTCACAAAATTTGAACAAAGCAACGAATTTTTTATCAGAGACATTCCTTTCTTACATGATCTGAAAATCTGTTTCTCCGCGATTGCGAAAACGGCGTTCGCATACGGCGATTCCCACATTTTTTGAGGAGAGATGACCATTGAATATCTTTTTGCCATTTTCACAATATATTTGCATCGACTGAATTTTTTTATAATTATGTCGTTTAATATGCAAATAATAAAAACCAAACCATTTTTCTACCGTATTATTAATAAAATGAAAGGTTATTTTGCAGCAGCATCACGAAAATATGCATTTGTACGCTATCCTCGACATACCTCGTTTAATTTGAAAAATATTTCCCGCTATTCCAATCTGTTTGCATCGACTACAGTGTTTGTAATTGTTTCGCGTTTTATACAGAAAAATTATTTTACAAACGTATTATTTATGAAATAAAGGGATATTTTGAAAACAAAAAGAAAAAAAGTCGAGTCAAACAAAATGGCTAAAATCACATGACTGGCTTAAGATTCAACAATAGGACGATGCAACCCTTATGTTCTGCAAGTTTTGTAAAAAATACAAAAAAAAAAAATCCATTTTCAAACACAAAGTCAAATTTATTACCTAATTCTATTTGCCTAGTGAAATAGTTTTCATCGATATTAGCCTTCGGTGATCAAAAATCGTTAAAGTTTTTAATTGCTATTGCTGCATGAAAATTGATCATAAAATGATTTTAAAAATCAAAATATAAAATAACCCATTACATAAAATAACCCATGTAGACGTTTTTGTGTCAGCAAATAAAATCATAACGTGCATGGGGGAAGTCAGGAATTTGAGTATTTTTGCTAACAAGTGGGGGAGAGGTATAAAATTACCAAAAATGTACTTACTTAATACTTAAACGACTCCAAATTAATTTTTAAAAAGAATGTTAGTAAGAATGTTAGTTTTAAGAATTAAAAAATTTAAATGTCGAAGAATATGAGTTATAGTTAATGCTTTCTTTTTTATTACTTTCTAAATTAGCATGGCAAAAGAAAAAAAAAAAATGAAATTTTAAGTGTCTCTCCTTATGACAGAAAATCTCTCCCAAAATTTTTTGGAAGGAGAGAAATTCTCCCCCTCTTTTCCTGACTTAGTGGGAACCCTGATATAAGGAAAGTAATACGTAATACTACTGAGTTATAAAGTGACCCTTTCTTTAGATCCTTGATGCATGCAATAATAAAACTCGGACTTAAGGGAAATAAGTTTTTGCTCTAATTTCATTCTTTTCCTGTATTCTAATTTGTGTTACTTAATATTCAGATTCTAAAAACTTGGTATTTTTGTATTAGGATTCTAAAGCATTGAAATCAGTTTCCTCATTATTTTTTAATTGAAGTTTTAATTTGAAATCTTTCAAATCTCGCATAGACGTGAGTTTCTTCAAAGCCCGGCCTTTTGCTAGTTATACCCAAGGTTAAGGTTATTTGAATATTAATATGTATAAGATATTCTAAGGACCTTGAGTTATACCATCTATTTCAAGAATAGAATTTCAGTAAGATCGACTGTTGAGAAAGCTCTCATGTCTTATTAGCGAAATGTTAAAGAAAATCTTTAAATCGCATAAAAGGAATTATAGATTATCATATAAAAGGAATTATAATTTAAGAAGTTAGGAAAGCGGACAAGTGGGACAGAAGAAAATTGTTGAGAATTTTCTCATTTACATAAATCGGGAATGGGGAAAGCAATCTGTACTTGTCCAACAATGTAGTATCATCAGGAACCTGCAATGCATGTTAAAATATGCAGTCATTTCTCACGATTTAGTTATCCAATTTCATGAAATTTTGTCCGATAGTTTTTGAGTTAAAAGTGGATAACATACATTTCATGAACAGACACGCACATAGAATATATGTACATAGAATTCATGTTAAAAGTAGTTTATTTGTGTTCTAGAGAGCTCGAAACATTGAAATCCATCTGAGTTCTCTGGTTTTCGACTCCATACTTTTTCAATACATTACCATGTAATATTGTCGAGAAAGTAAAAACCTGATGTGGGCAGCACATAACTTTCCCTGCAGACCCATATTCACATTCTCTTTATTTCTTCAATAATTCATTTAAATTAAGTTTAATGGCACAAAATAACAGCCATAATTATTGAAAATGACACTGAATTTGTACTTTTAATTCAATTTTCGTTTCCATTTGGTCACTGGATTTATTTTCAATGGTGGCGCAGCATCAATGCGAAAAAACTAAAATATCTCAAGAACGGCTAGACCTAGTATAATGGGGTTGGTCTTATTATTTTCATTGTTAAAAATTATGTATAAAACAAGCATTTAATTGATATATTTGAGCATACGTAGTATTTTATTTTAGATTTTTATGATTTTTGCAGGTCATTTTGCAAAAAAAGAAAAGCGGATTACTTTTTCCCGAGTCGTATCCAAAACTAATCAACACCAGAGTCACACACAAGTGACTTGTCTACACCCAGTTTTATGAAATTCGGTCCATTTGTTTTTGAGTTAGAATGAATACATACATTGCACAGACCGACACCCACACACAGACGTCATGTTAAAAATAGTGTTTACATGTTCTAGAGATCTCGAAACATGTCGATCCATCGAAAACTGGAGTTGTGATTTTCAGCATGATTCCAATCCTTTTCCTATACATTGCCATGTATTGCAGGGAAAGTAAAAAGTGTGTAGTAAATCAGTATGGTTTCCTATCTTATTAGATTTGTTATACAGAGTATCTAGAACGAAAGTTCGTATCAGGAAAATTTCTAGCAAACGAATTGATCCCTATTTTTTTAATGCAGCTGCTCCATATGGCCCTACACGTCAAGTCAATTATAAAGTTGTAGAGCATTCATTGCCAAATTAGTACAAAAATGTGTTTGTTCAACAGAAAAAGCTGCAAATAATTGTCGAAAAAGATATTTTTAAAAACACTCGATTCTTTAAACTGAAAAATCGTTTGGCCACAATTGTAAAAAAATCTGATGTGGGCAGTACATGACTTTTCTTATATATCGCAATGAATTGATTACTTTTACAGTGAAAAAAAAAAAAGATAATTTTTATAGTAGATACTTATATTCTTTCAAAGATATTGAATTTTCGTCAGTGAGTCGTCATTTTCATGGATTGAGCATCACTTTTATCCATTGGGCGAGATTTTCGTTCATTTGGCAACATTTAAAAAAGTCCCCAAGTCTGTGACATTCCGCCCAAATATCGCCAAGCGTTATGAGTGGAGAAATAAGTTATTCTTATAGCAGATAAATGACTATTGGCGTTCAAATACAAAAGTATTACTCAAAGTATCTTTTCTCATGAATGGAACGAGCTACATCCATGAGAATGATGTCACCCAATGTATCGTATGATATTACATATGAAAAGTGAACATGTTTCTCAACACTTAATATATTTTTTTTAATTTATGGGATTTTTTGATAAATGTATTTAAAAAATATGCAATGCCTTGAGAACGAACGGTTCATGCTAGCGTTCTAAAGTTTGTCAATCGTTTTCTAAGGAAAAATTACATAAGAAATGTCTGTTTGCGTAACTTTAATAAAGTTACACAAACAGACACTTTTTATGTATTAAAGTTTTGATTTTTTGATGATTTTTTTCAAAATTTCACTCGAAAATTTAGGGAGGGGGGGGGGGTTCTGAACATTCGATTGTATTTAAAAACAATAGGCTTCCAGTATTCACGGATTGCAATTTTTGTTTCCAATTTCGTGCGAATCGCTCCATTTGTTCTTGAGATATCGTCTCCACAGACTCATTGACACACACACAGACATCACCTCAAAAATGTTCGATTCGTGATCAGGGATGCTTGAAATGTGCTCTCCCGTCGAAATCTCGAATTCGAATGTTCGACCCCGTCACAATACTTTCCTTATACATTATATATATTATGAATATAAGGAAAGTAATAAACGATTTAATACATTCAGTTTGAATTCTAACTCATTTATTTGTCAAACGATTTATTGGTAAATATCATCGTAATCGAAGCTAAAAATAAAGTAATCTGAGGTTGAAAGAATATCTCATGTGCAGTATTGTATTATGTATTGTATTATTGTGTTATGTATTTGTTACTTCGTCGTATTTTTGTTAACACTTTACAACAAAGTTGAAAAGTGTTTATGACTTTGTTCATTCTGTCTGTCTGTCTGTCCGTTAGCACGATAACTGCCGTAAAAATGAGTTTATCAAAATGAAATTTTAGTATGTTGTTCAGACGGTCTGTAGGACCTATGGGAATATAAATAAATAATATCACCCAATTAGTTTTTTATTGAACCCGGGTTGAAAAAATGAAATACATTGAGCCCTATGGGACCTAACTTTTCAAACATTTTTTAAGTAAATTTAAAATTCACGAATTGCTTCGAAATTTTTAGGAAATATTCACATTATCCCATAGAATATATATAAAAAAAATTCAGTAAAATATGTTAAGTAGTTTTTTAATTAAAAAAATTATTTAATATAGGGAAAAAAACAAATTCAATTAAATTCTGACTTTGGGATATCTTCCAGAAAGAAAAAAGAGAGATATTATATAATAAATATCTCTCCATTTGTTTAAACGTTTTGCATATGGGAGTGGCTTCATATTTTAAAATAAATTTGGTAGATAACAATTTTTCATTTTTTTAAAATTTTATATAACTCTTCATGATAAATTTAATTGATGGCATTTTAAATGCACTTTCCTACGTCCTAGAGAGTTAAAATTTGGTACACAGCTTAAATTTGTTGAACATTTTATTCGACAAAAATTTGATGGATCTTTAAATATAGATCATACATTTTTTTCGAAATGGCCTGAAAATAATCCCCGTTCACTTCTATAAATCATTGGTGTAATATTGTTAAAAATTCTGATGTGGACAGCACATGTCTTTCTCTGCAGACTCATATTCGTTCTCTTTATTTATTCAATGATAATTTGAGTTTATCTGCACAACATAAGTATTTTAAATGACATTGAATTTACACGTTAAACTTAAATTTGGTTCTCATTTGATAGCTAGACTTATTGTCAAAGGTGGCGTAGCGAAAACGCGAAAAAACTAGAATATCTCAAGAACGGCTAGTCCTAGAGTAATGGGGTTAGTCTTATTCTTTTTGTTGTCAAAAATCACATATAAAATAGGAGTTTAATTGATATAATTGAGCACACGTAGTCTTTTATTTTTATATATAACGATTTTTGCTGGCCATTTCGCAAAAATAGCCCGTTCCTTTTTCCCGAATCGTAGTAGAATAACCTACAAATGATTTATATACAAAATTTTGTTAAATTTGGTATATAAATCACTTGTAGGTTATTGAAATATTATACTCCAAATTTTGTTAAATTTGGTTCATTAGTTTTTAGCTAGAGTGGATAAAGGCAATTTCTGCGGCCATTTCGCAAAGAAGGCAGATTCTTTTATTACGAATCGTACTATAATCTAATGAACATCAGGATTTCCCACAAAAAACATACCTACCAAATTGTATGAAATTCGGTCCATTAGTTTTTCAATTAGAGTGGATGTAATATCCACACAGACACACAGAAACATACACAGATACACCCTTACACACACAGACGTCTTCCTAAAAGTAGTTTTTTCGTGTTCTAGAAGTCCCAAAACGTGTAGATACTTTGAAAATTCGAGTTCCGATCTTCGGCACGATTCCAATACTTTGAGTACATACACATACACATATATATTATCTGTGTATCTAAATTCCGTGCCTATGCAATTACAATAGTTGTGATTTTAAATGATCCCTAAACTTTTATTATTTCTTCAAGGAAGCCTAATTTTAACATATGCAGAATGCAAATATCTCAAGCGATTGTAAGATGAATTACATAAGAATTGCTGAATTTTTTTCACACAAAATTATTTAGCTCTGGAGTCTGGAATACAAGTTATATGAATGAAATATTCATTGATTTTGCATAAAGAATCAGATGATTTATATTTCGATACTGTTTTAAATATTTAAGTATAATAAATTACTGTAGTACTGTGATAATGTAAAATATATTACCACTGAATGAATCACATTTTAGAAATTTTTAAATGAAATTACATTTCAGTTGGAAAGTGTTTCATAATCAATGCTTATGCATGATCGATCTTTCTTGTTTCTATTTTTTGAGCCATGTTTACTAATGAAGAATATTGGAGAATGGTGCAACCAAATGATTATACGCCAATATTTCTCAATGCAAGTCATCTCAATCGTCTGAGTACGTTAATGTTGTTTTATTTTGGAGAGGGGGTGGGGGTGTATTCCCTAGTTTTCAGGATTTTTTTTCAGCATTTCTGTCGTACAAACACATTTTAGTTCTAATTTTACAACTCTGTAATTGCCTTTCTCTCTATTTCTGAAAGGGAGCTAGATAGCCACCCACCAAAAAAAAAAGAGGGGGAGGTAGCCATTTAAAAGTTGTCTCGTCGTGTAGCGCCTAGGTGTTTTTTTTTTATGCAGCTGCTGCAAAAAAAATCTGATGTAGGCAGCACATAATTCTCCTTGCAGACTCAAATTCATTTTTTCTTTATATTCTTTAATAATTAAAGAAAAACAAAAAAACAGTCAGAATTATTTTAAATGACACTGAATGTGCACTTTTAATTCAATTTTCGTTTTTATTGGGTAACTGGACTTATTTTCAAAGGTGGTGTAGAGAAAATGCAAAAAAAAAATTCGAGAAAGGCTAGTCCTAGTGTAATGGGATTGGTCTTATTCTTTTCATCGTTAAAAATTACGTATAAAACAAGCATTTAATGGATATATTTCAGGATACATAGTCTTTTATTTTAGATTGTAACGATTTTTGCAAAACATGCCATTTCACAAAACATGGTTATTTTTTCCAAATCGTACCAAAATCTAATCAATATCAGGGTCACCTACAAGTGACTTATTTACCAAATTTTGTAAACTTTTATCTATTAGTTTTTTAGCTAGAGTGGAAACAAGCCATTTCGCAAAAAAAATAAGGCGGGTTCTTTTATCCTAAATCCTACTAAAAACTAATCAGCACCAGGGGAACCCACAAGTGACTTACCTACCCAATTTTAGGAAATTGGGTGCATTAGTTTTCGAGTTAGAGTGGATACATATATTGCACAGACGGACGTCACGCTAAAAATAGTTTTTTCATATTCTAGAGGTCTCAAAATGTGCAAATCCGTCGAATTCCGATTTCGGCATGATTCCAATACTTTCCCTATACATTACCATGTATTACAGGGAAAGTAATAAGGACTCTTTGTTTTCTAGAAATTTCCGTTGTTGCGTACTTTTTCTTGACACCCCGTATATTTGTATACGTGTTTCTGTTCATCTGTCTCATTTCTTGAGCTTTTTTCCTTTCAGGGGTTGGACTGTAGCGTGACAACTTTGGCCCCGGCAGGAATGCATTTACCACACTAAGGTAAGTTCCTAATTCCCCCCCCCCCCCCCCCTGGATCGATAAAATGAACATTAAGCGATTGCTTTTCTTTTGGCAACGCTTAAAATACCACCTCTTTCACTCGGCTCATGATTAGCGTCGTTTTAATCAATTCCATTTCCAAAAGAGGAAAGGTTCCAGCCGTTTCTATTGTGCCGTTTCACGTCTAGCTTTACGTCCTGGTCCGCTGCATTTTCAACGACAACCTTGGATGGGCGAAAAAATAATGTGCGATCCGTTGTAAGCCAATGGATGAATTGAATTGAAGGATGCGCAGACGATTGTAGGATGTGATTATTGGATGTTTTTTAGGTATTTTTCAGGGATGAGAATCTTCGTTTGATTCGCGGTTTTCCGCATTTTACTTTCCCTATAGAGCATGGGCACGAGCGTCCATAAACAGCCTGCGTAGTAGAATGCGCAGAAACGTGAGGGCATTATTTTTGCCATAGCGGGTCATGGTCAACGGACAATTATGGGCAATAAAAATTGAAACTTTTCCCATTCAACATCGAAATTTACCCTTGTACTGAAAATAAGTTATTTAGAATACTTGAGTGACAATATATGTTTAAGATTTCATTTATTAGGGTGCACTTTAAGTGAATGTACACTATTATGCATTTTTACCGTAGTCACTCGCTAGCGTTCTGAAGATGTATGCATTGACTAGAAAATTGTGCAGTGTATATGCGAGTGAGAAGAGAAAGGTGCACAACGAATTTTCTTATAAAAACTCGTGTATATATTTTATTGAAAGTGACTATTTTATTTTCCGATCCATTAAAAATATCCTTCAAAGATAATAAATTTAGATATATCCTACTAAAATTGTAGGTTAAACGATTGCAAATTTCTAAAGTAGTAGCCATTTCTAATGCAGAAATGATGAAAATTTCCATAGTACTAAGCATGCTAGTATTTTGTTTTGAAAATGTAAGGGCAAAATTCTCCGTGTGACGTCAAGTGCCCATGCTTTGTAAACAATACACAGTAGCACGCAAAGGATTCGTAGGTTTATGGATCTACGCGTTTTGAGCATCCATGAAAACGAGTAGACTCGTTTTCAATAATGTCCTTGTTTTTGAACGAGTTTATAGACATACGATAATTCTCGAACAAATTGAGAGAATCGAAAGAAACGGGTTACTCCTATTTCTGTCGAATAAGGGCAGAGGCCTTTTCATTTTTGGGAGAAAACCAACTCTCTTTTAAACATTTATTTTTAGAAGAATATATATATATAGTTAACTTAATTGTTACAGAAATATTCGTTTTTAACATTTTACAACATCGTTGAAAAGTGTTCACTGCCGTAAAGATGACATTATCGAAATGAAATTTTAGTACGTCGTTGAGACGGTCTGTGGGACCTATAGGAATATAAATGAATAATAGCAATCAAGTAGTTTTGGATGGAACCCGGGTTAAAAAAATGAAATACATGGAACCCTATGGGACCTAATGTTTCAAACATTTTTTAAGCGAAGTTAAAATTCACAAATTGCTTCGAAAATAGGAAATGTTCAAATGATCCCATAATATATATATATAAATTAGCAAAATTGCTTCGGTAGTTTTTTAAATAAAAATTAAAATAATAATGACACCCCTATAATAGGAAGACATCACGTGACACACTTCAAAATAAAATAGGGCATCCAACTTTTTTTCCCAGAGTAAAAATCGTGATTTTTAAAGTTCTTTTAAATTTATATTGAGCGTTGCTTCCATCCTAAAACCGCTTTATTTTTGCTTGTTTTCTGTCCATATATTCTTCGCCAACGCAATTGCAATATTTTTGATCATCCAACTTTGATTATTTCTACAACGAAGCTTCGTTTTAATGGATGCAGAATGTAAACAAGTGATTGTAAGACGAGTTGTATAAGAATGGATGAATTTTTTTTTCACGCAAAATTATTTAACTTCTGGAATAAAAGTGTATGAATAAAATATTCATTGTTTTTACATAGAGAGCCAGACGATTTTATAGCATTTCCTTTTTTGATGAAGTTTCCAAGTAAAATAAATTATTGTACGGTGATCATTTTAAAAATATCACCGCTGAATGTATCGCACTTTAGAGATGTTTAAAAATTGCATTGAAGTTGGAAAGTGTTTCCTAATCAATGCTTTATGCATGATTGATCTTTCTTGTCGATTATTCATTAACATTCGCGCATTGTTCTTGAGGTATTATAAGCGTTTGGTCTGACAGGAAAACAAGCAAGCAAAAAGGCACTTTTAGAATCCACACTTTTAAAATGCACTAAAATGGAATATATATATATATATATATATATATATATATATATATCACTTTTCACCTCATACAATAAAAGTGGGTGGCTAGAGAATTTTTAAAACTAATAAACTAATATTTCATTATAAATAGGTATATTTTAAAATATCACCATTAAATACATGGAATCACTGATTCCATGCATTCAATGGTGATATTTTAACATTTAATGGTGATATTTATACTTGGCAACCCTGGGCTCACGTCTTCCATTCTATTTTCTTTGCCTGTCCTTCCAGACAGACGAAAGAGGAGACGCCAAACGGAACATTACGCGTTCGCAACAATAACATGATATCCACGAAATTGTGAATGGGCTCCAGTCGAGAGTCTAGAGAGATTTCTATACATGCACGAAACCATTTTAAAAAAGAAAATTTCCATTTCCAAAAACCAATTCCGACAGTTTTTCTCTTAGACTCTCTAAAAAATGTTTGAGCAAGGAGCTCGCGTTAAAAATGAATGTCCTGTTAACGCTGATTTCGCGAGGTATAAAATCACACATATCGTAAAACTGAAAAAATCTGATATGGGCAGCACATGACTTTCCTTATATGGTGTAATGCAATGAATTTACTACTTTTACAGCAAAAAAATAGCTTATTCTTATAGTAGATACTTATATTCTTTTCAAGATATTGAATTTTCGCCAATTAGTCGTCATGCTCATTGATTTAGCGTCATTTTTAACCATTTGGCGAAATTTTCGTTTATTTGGCGATATTTAAAAAAGTCGCCAAGTTGGCAACATTCCGCCAAAATCTCGTCAAGTGTTAAGGAAGAAGAAATAAGTTATTCTTATAGCAGATAAATGACTATTGGCGTTCAAATACAAAAGTATTACTAAAAGTATCTTTTCTCATGAATGGAACGAGCTAGATCCACGAAAATGATGTCACTCAATTTATCGCATGATATTACATATGAAAAGTGAACATGTTTCTCAACAGTTAATATATTTTTTTTAATTTATGGGATTTTTTGATAAATATATTTGAAGAATGTGCAATATCTCGAGAGCGGTTCATGCTAGCGTTCTAAAGTTTATGTCAATCGTTTTATAAGGAAACATTACATAAGAAATGTCTATTTGCGTAACTATATTAAAGGTTTTGATTTTTTGATGATTTTTTCAAAATTTCACTCGAAAATTTAGGGTGGTTCTGAACATTCGATTCCGTTTAAAAACAATAGGCTTCCAGTATTTACGGATTGTGATTTTTGTACCCAATTTCATTCGAATCGCTCCATTCGTTCATGAGATATCGTCTCCACAGACTGACGTACTAATACACACACACATCACACTTCAAAAATATTCGATTCGTGTTCAGGGATTTGAAACGTGCTCTCCCGTCGAAAATTCGAATTCGAATTTTCGACCCCGTCACAAACTTTCCTTATACATTACGTATACGTATAAGGAAAGTAATAATGAGTTGTTATATCGCGACGTGTGTGTTTGAAAAAGCTAACCATTTGCATGCGTCGAACGGAATGTGACGGGATCTCCCAGTTAGAATCTTCCCATTCCGGTTGACATGTTCGTGGCTTCTTCCTTTTTTTTCGGTCACACTTATTTTTAGAAAGGGCCCTTTGTATTCGGCATTTAGCATTGACCTTGTCTTGTTATCTTCGCTGTGACTCAATCGCTCGATCTTTTCGCATTTCGTCACTTGGAGGGATGAAGAGAGTCACACGAGGAATTTTGCCCTGATGTTTCCAAAACAAAATACTCGGTATGTTTAGCAGTAGGGAAATTTTCATTATTTCTGCATTAAAGTGCCTACTTTAAAAATTTACAATCGTTTAACCTCTCATTTTAGTAGGATATATCTAAATTTATCTTCTTGGAAGGGTATTTTTAATGGACCGGAAAATTAAATATATTTTACTTATATTCAACTTATATACTTATTAAAATATATACACGAGTTTTCTTTTTAAGGAAATTCGTTATGTACCTTCTCATTCGCATATATACTGCATAATTTGCTAGCCAATGCATAAATCTTCAGAATACTAGCGAGTGACTACGGTAAAAATGAGTAGTAGCGTACATTCACTCAAAATCATTTAAAGTGCCCTTTAGCAAATGAAATCTTTAAACATATATTGTCCTTCAAGTATTCTAAATGACTTACTTTCAGTACAAAGGCAAATTTCGATATTTAATGGGTTTAGTTTCAATTTTTATTGGCCATTATCGTCCGTTTACCATGACCCGTTATGGTAAAAATAATGCCCCTTTTCCCTTACGTTTCTGCGCATTCTACTACGCAGGCTGTTTATTAGTTTATTAACGCTCTTGCTCTATAGGGCTGGATGATAAAACATGTCAAGGGCTCCCCAGACAACAACTTATTTGTGGTTATATCATAGGCTACGTCTTGAAAGAAAAAAAAAAATTCTATTTAACAATCAATTATTTTTATACTTTTTAACACTTTACAACAAAGTTGAAAAGTGTTTATGACTTTGTTCATTCTGTCTGTCTATCTGTCTGTCAGCACGATAACTGCCGTAAAAATGACTTAATCAAAATGAAATTTTAGTATCTTGTTCAGACGGTCTGTAGGACCTATGAGAATATAAATGAATAATATCACCCAATTAGTTTTGGATTGAACCTGGGTTGAAAAAATGAAATATATTGAATCTTGTGGGACCTAATTTTTCAAACGTTTTTTAAGCGGATTTAAAATTCACAAATTGCTTCGAAAATTTTAGGTAATATTCAAATTATTTCATAAAATATATAAAAAAAATTTCAGCAAAATATATTCAATAGTTTTTTAAATAAAAATTAAAATAATAATGACACCTCTTATATGAAGCGATCACGTGACCTACTTCAAAGTGAAATATGGCATCCATCTTGTCCCAAATCGTGATTTTTAAAGTTCTTTTTAATTCAAATTGAGTGTTGTATCCATCCTAAAACTGCTTTATTTTTGCTTAAATAAATTGCTTTATTTTTGCTGTGCATCTACCTACTGAAACAATGCAATTACAATATATTTGAATTTAAATGATCATCCAAATTTGATTATTTCTACAACGAAGCCTATTTTCCACTTATGTAAAATGTAAACAGCAAAATATGTAGAATGAGTTGTATAAGAATTGCCGTATTTCTTTAACGCAAAATTATTTAGCTCATGGAGTCTGCATAGCTGATATAAATGAAATATTCATTGATTTTACAGAGAGAAGGACGATTTTTTTCGATCAAATTTTAAGGATAGAGTTCAATTACTTGTAGCTTCATGGTCTTAAGTTTTTAAATAAAATAAATCATTTTAGCACTGTGATGAATCAAATGATTGGGAAAATGTTACGAATGAAATGCTGCTTTTATAGAGAGAGCCAGGCGTGTTATTTTTAGTTATTAAAAATGGACTGTATGCATTAACTTTTTAATATGATTTATTAAGAGTATATACAGACTATATACACTATTTACGACTTATTTACAATTGATGCAAATAATCTTAAAAATATCTGAGGTCCCATGAGATTATCCAGGCTTCAGTGCTGGATGGTATGACCTCTCTTATCAATATCAAAATTATAACTGATTAATTCTTGGCGCGGTAGGCGCAAAACAAACCCGCCAAGAGAGAGATCGACGCCAAGGTCAATTTGCGCGCGGACATCCCGCCCGACCTTGAAATCTTGAATTTCAATATTTAAAAAACACATATTGCTTTTGAAAATGATATAAAGATACATTTGAAAATTAATAACATTTTGAAACAAAATAACATAAACACTTACATGACATAGTACAAGAATAGATTGTAGTATAGATTTATGATAATAACAGTTTTCAACATTTAAACTAGTAAGATATAATTTGGCTATAATTTGAAATCCTGGGTTAAACCTATAAACAATATATGCAAAATAAAAACAGTATATAAACAATGTACACTAACTTATTTTACAGGTAACACAGCAACCTTAGAAATTGATCTTTTTATAATACCTGTGAGAGTTTTTATTACAAGAACTCTCACTTTACCGTCTTTACCAGGCATTGTATCCTCAATACGACCCATATACGGCCATTTGCATGGTGGCAGATTGTCTTCTTTTACAATTACAAGATCTCCTTTATTGATGTTTTCCTTTTGGAACATCCACTTTGAACGTTGTTTGAGATTTGTGAGGTAGTCTCTTTGCCACCTTTTCCAAATGTTCTGGACTAATTTTGAGATCAGTTGCCAACGAGATAGTCGGTTATCAGGCACATTATGTAACTCAGGTTCAGGGATGGCATTTAAGGGACGTCCAATTAGAAAATGTCTTGGAGTTAAGGCCTCAAGATTTTTAGGATCTGACGATAAAGGAGAAATTGGCCTGGAGTTAATCACTCCTTCAATTTGGACCATAACTGTTAGGAATTCCTCATAGTTCAATTTCGCATTCTCTACCGATCGTCTTAAATAAAATTTGAAAGATTTAACGCCCGCCTCCCACAAGCCTCCGAAATTTGGAGACCGGGGCGGAATAAAATTCCAAGTGATTTGTTCAGAGGACAAATAATTAGCCATATCTTCCTCGGTGTTTCTAACTAAATTGTGCAGTTTCTGGATTTCTGTCTGAGCACCAACAAAATTTGTAGCATTGTCCGTAAATATTACCGAAACCTTTCCTCTCCTAGCCATAAATCTTTTAAGACTAGCGATAAACGATTAGAAGTTAAATATGATACCATCTCTAAGTGTATGGCCTTCGTGGAAAAACATATGAATATGGCCACGTACATTTTCCGCAGGTTTCCTCGTCTTTGACCCGGATATTTAACAAAAAAGGGGCCACAAAAATCTATGCCGCTCACATTGAAGGGTGACGTCGGGATTACTTTCTCCGAGGGAAGATTCCCCATTAACTGTTCAGAGAACTTAGGTTTGGCCTTAAAACACGTGATACAATCATTTACTACCTTTCTTGCTATATCTCTCCCGCCAATAGGCCAAAAGATTTGTCTGATGACATGTAACAAAGTTTGGGGACCTGCATGTAAATTCCTTGTGTGATAGTACTCAAAAATCATTCTCGTAAGCTTGTGCCCTTTAAATAAGATTAATGGGTGTTTTTCTTCAAATTTTAGATTTGAATGGGCTAATCGACCTCCAACTCTGAGAAGAGAATTCTCATCGACAAAGGGATTTAAATTTTTTAACTTACTCGCTACTGGAATGGGAGTGTTATTTTGTAGAGCCTTTATTTTCTGTTGAAAACTCCCTTGCTTGAATCTTAATTACCACAAATTTCATAGCCTTTTGACACTCCTCAGATGTCAATGGACCCTTAAGCTTACAGTGAGGAGCCTTTACATTTTGACAGAACCTGAAAACAAAACTGATTACATGAATTAATTTTAGATAATTGTTTGTAATATTTAGCAACTCCTCTATGAATTCAAGATCAGGAACGACAGTTAATGTGGTTTCTGAAGATTTAAGTTCTTGCACATAAACATCATCACTAGGACACGAAAAGTTACTTGGTACTTGTACCAGACGTTGGAGAAATTCAGGACCATTCCACCAGTCCTTGCTCTCTAACAGTTCTCTGACATCAGAACCTCTTGAAAGGATGTCTGCTACATTGTTGTCCGAGGAAACATGTCCCCAGTGGAAACCTTTAGTTAAACATTGGATATTTGCCACTCGATTACTTACGAAAGTTTTTAACTTATGCGGCGGGGTCTGGATCCATGCCAGGGCAATAGTTGAGTCGGACCAAAGAAAAACATTTTTCACTTCCAACTTTAGCGAGGATATGGTTTTTAAGGTCAGTTTGGACAGTCGGAGACAGGAACAAAGTTCTAGTCTTGGTATTGTCACCGTCTTTAAGGGTGCCACTCGAGACTTGCTGCACAAATTGTGGCAACGAATTTGGCCGGATTTAGTAATTGTCTGTATGTACAGAACTGCACCGTAACATAACTTTGAAGAATCCGCAAACCCGTGAATAAACGTTTCTTCAACATCTTCGGTCAAGCAGTATCTTGGAATTTTTAGATTTTCAACAATAGGAAGAGACAACACAAATTTTGACCATTCCCTTGCATATCTTTCGGCAATTGATCATTCCAACCCATTTTTTGAAGCCACAAGGCTTGCATAAAGGCTTTAGCTTTTGCTATGACCGGACCCATCAAACCAAGAGGATCGAAAATTCTGGCTATTTCCGACAAGACTTCACGCTTCGTGTAAGTAGATTTTGGTCTGATTCTCACCTTGTAGGAGAAACAGTCATCTTCTGGATGCCACTGAATTCCCAACACCTTGACCACATTTGTCTCGGGAGTTGAATGGAAAGAATACTCCTTATCTCCCGAAGGAATATCTACCAACAATTCTTGATGATTTGCAGACCACTTATGCAACTGCATTCCGCCACTTTGTAATAACTGTGCTTGTAATGCTTTGGTAGCATCCATATCGGAGTTTCCGGATAAGACATCGTCCATATATACATCGGTAAGAAGAACAGGAGCAGCGAGCGAAAAATTCCTCTCTTCGTCGACTGCCAATTGCTGAAGAGTTCGCGTTGCCAAAAAGGGTGCGCACGTCGTGCCGTAGGTAACAGTGCATAGCTCATAAATTTTCACGGGACTGTTCTGATCTTTCCACAGAATTCTCTGTAAATGTCTTTGCGACGGATGTATCAGTATTTGTCGGTACATCTTAGAAATGTCAGCTATAAAGGCGTATCTAAGCTTTCGGAATCTGAGAATGATGGAGAAAAGATCTTGTACTACTCCACCATTCAACAAAATTTCGTTCAGAGATACTCCAGATGCGGTTTTGGCTGAAGCATCCGACACCACACGGAGCTTAGTCGAGGAATTTTCTGGCTTTAAAACGCCATGATGCGGAAGATAATAGGAAATTGCTTTATTTGTATCAATAGAAACTTCCTCCATGAGTAGTTATAAAAGGGGCGTACCAGTCCAAATTGAGGAGGCGGCACAGGAGGAGGGTCCCTCTTTGAGAGGATCCTCTTTGGGAGGATGCCTCTTTGGAGTGTCTTCCCTCTTTTAAAAGGAAGCTTCCCTCCTTGGAGGGTCTTGAGACCCCAGGAGGGAGGATGCCTCTCAATGCCCCCCTCCCCTCTTTTGGAAGTTTGGTGATGCCTCTTTCGAAAGAGGGCAATTGCGAAAGTCTTTCACAGAGGCATGATGACTCATACGGAGTGAGTTTCACTTCACTCGGAGTGTCACAATCGCTGACTGACCCTTGACCTGAGGAAGTGGTTTCAAGCGATGTCGCAATCAGCGACTGACCTTTGACCTGAGGAAGAAGTTTCAAGGGATGTCGCAATCGCACAATCTGGAAATGACGTGTCGACCTTAGAAGTGACCTTTGACAAGAGCTCTGAGCACACGTCCTCCCTCTCTGCTGGTCAGTGACAGACTGAAAGATCTTATCAGCGTGACGTAGTTAAAGCGCCCTCTGGCGAATTTTGATGAAGTGCTGCCATCTATCGGCATTTTTTTTTCCCAAAAGAATTTAATGTTTCACTGGTCAGGAGCTGGATTCGAACTTGGGTCCAGCCGATTACAAGCCGAGCGTCTTACCACCGTGCCAAAGCACCCGTGCTTTATAGGAAGTTATCTTCGAAGTGTACCTTATCAGCGGAAGTTAGATTATTTTTCAAAGTTCATTCGAATCGCTCGGTGAATAGCGATGTGTTTTAAAACAGAATGCTACGGAGTGAATATAAAATTGTGTATTATAACACTATGATTTTTTTTAAAACAAATTGTATTCAGTGGACACAAAACTTGTATTCAGTGAACACAAAAATTGTATTCAGTGATATATAGCAATGTGGATTTTTTTTTTTTAAATAAATCTAACAGCATATATCATTATGATTTTTTTTTTAAATGAATGGAATACACCCAAGTATAGTTACGCATTTTCAAAATGGTGTTAAGTGAATAGCATTCAACCCTTTATGTGTTGTGTATCTAAAAACAAATTTATACACGTACACAAACTTTAAAAACACGAATGTAATACTTAGCTGAGTGATATATAGCAATACGGATTTTTTTTTTTTTTTTAAATAAATCTAACTATCAATACGATTTTTATAATAATAACGAAATGATTTCGAATGTTTAAAAACAAAGTGATTACGGATTTCCAATGAACACACAAATTGTGTTCAGTGGACACAAAAATGGTGTTAAGTGAATACCTTTCAACCCTTTATGTGTTGTGTATCTAAAAACAAATTTATACACGTACACAAACTTTAAAAACATGAATGTAATACATAGCTGAAATTATGTTTTGTGAACAGGATTCGACCCTTTCAAGTGTTGTGTATCTAAAAACAAATGTATACACAAACTTTAAAATAGCGCATTTAGTTAAAATGAAGTGAACAAGATTTCACCATTCTAAGTGTGTGTGTGTGTGATTTTTTTTTTCTTTTTATAAAAATAATAATGAAAATTAGAACTCACGGAACGACCTCTTCACAACCCGCTGGGCAAATACCAAATGAGTGAGGCACTCTCATTACTACACGTAATCTGAAACACATCACTTTAATGATATTGTGCATTGAATATGATTTGACCATTCTAAGTGTGTGTGTGTGATTTTTTAAAAATAAATCTAACAGTATATAACGAAATGATTTTTTTTTCTTTTTATAAAAATAATAATGAAAATTAGAACTCACAGAACGACCTCTTCACAGCTTCGCGTCCACGCGGCAAATGAGTGAGACACTCTCATTACGCTATTAAAAATTAGATCTTATCTATAATGACATCAACAGTATTAGGTGTTGCCACCTATTTTTTCTAATAATATATTTCTACTAACTGGATACTTCAACGGTCTGATACAAAATAATGACGTCAGCAGTATGAGGTGTTGCCAACTATTTTTATAATAATATATTTCTACTAACTGGATACTTCAACGGTCTGATTTGCTACGCGTAATCTGAAACACATCACTTTAATAATATTGTGCATTGAATATGATTTGACCATTTTTTTAAAGTGGTGGGTGTAATTGAAATATCGAAGTTTAGAATTTAACAAGCTAACGAATTTTCACCCCCATAATTTTAACATTCAGTTTAAATAAAACTCAGCGAATATCATTTGACCCTTTTCGCATCGTAATTTTACTACCATTATAGAACTTAGAAGTGAGTGTACATTATTTTTACACAACATCATCATCACTTTAAAAATCTGTTGCAAGTTTGGTTCTCACAATATATATTCCAATGAACGAGAATCGTCCAAGCGAGCATTTACAATAATCGTCCAAACACCCAGATAACGATTGCTTTGGTCAATATCAACACTTCTGTTTCAGATTACCACTCTCTTTCTCAAACATTTGATAAGAAATGATAAAACTCACGAGTTCCAAATATGAAGTCTATGTTAGAATAGATAAAACCTTACCATTGTAAAATTGTAATCTAATCTGAAAAATAAAGTTTTTCCACAGCATGTGGTTTTGAGTATGCCTAAAAACCAAGTGGCATATTTAAAACCTGAAAAATAAAGTTTTTCCACGTATACCAAACGAGGCTGTAAAAATCCTTTAAAGTGTTTATGTTTGATTCACTAAAAACACAATATTTTTAAAAAATAAAACACACATTTTAATAATCATAAAAATAGATATATACAGCAATTTTACAATTAAAATATTTACATTATATGCAGCGCAGATATCCAATTACTTGATTTTTATCACTCTAGCTGTCATTTAAAAAAAAAAAAAAAAATTAATGTTTATTATAAAATATTTTAAAATTAAGTTGTTTAAAAGAAATTAAATTATTTAAAAGAAATGCAAAAATTAAAATTTAAGAATTGAAATGAAAATTTAATTAAAACTGCTAGAGAATAAAAATCAAGTAAATGGGTACTTACAATATTCCCCGTTTGTACATCTTCACATCAATCCCACTAAAATGGTCCGGGTTTATGTAATAACTCCATACATTTTCATGTATGGAGTTGCAAATTTTAGGTATGTTTATGTGGAATAGTACATCCTGCTTCACACTCCTCAACTTATCCTCAGCGGATGTATTCATGCAGGCGTGTCGTCTCTGTGAGCTGTGGTCCACCACACAACCCTCGCAGTAAAATAACTTTTCGCCTGCATGAAGTATTTCTGTCTGAACGCATTTTACGATGTGCGTTCGCAGCAACTCTCTGCAGTTTGGAGGCATGATTTCCTGTGGGATTTGTTTCTGCACAGCTAGGACTTTTGAAGGTAAAACCTTGCTGTACAGAACGTGAATCACAGCCTCCGACACTGTGTCGTGAAGCCCCCTTAACACATTTATTTGTTCCATCGACAGTTGTACTGCCGATGGCTTTAAATGAAAAGGGCCATCACCGGACTGGTAGAGCTGCTGCATGTGACATTGCCCATTGGCGTTCAGAACGAGGAGTTGATTGTTTGCCACAAAGCTAGTGGTTTTATATACATCACTAAAGTTATGTATTTTTGTCGTAAATTCACTCCATGTTGGAGGTGTCATGACCACCCCATGTCTCGTTGGCACAAGTTCTCCTCGTACGTCTGCATATTTGCGAATGTGCAGACGCACAGAATAGTTCCACATGTAAATGTTTATAAAGTATAAAAAACCCAACGAGAACGTATGGAGTGGCTCAACATCGATGAGTAGAGTGGCAGGTCTGTTAGTACCAGAAGCAGGATCGGTGGCAGGTCTGTTAGTACCAGAAGCAGAAGCAGGCATGGTGACAGGTATGGTGGCAGGCATGTTAGTACCAGAAGCAGAAGCAGGCATGGAGGTACCAGGCTTGGTGGCAGACATGGTAGCAGGCATGGTAACACCAGAAGCAGAAGTAGGCATGTTGGTACCAGGCATGGTGTTGGCAAGCATGTTGGTACCAGGCGTGGTAACAGCAGGAGCAGGAACAACTTTTACAATCATCGGCTCATCATCATCATCATCGGCGGTGGTGGTGGCAGGCATTCCAAAAGCAGTACTATTAGTGATTGGGATGTAAGGTGGCGAATCTGGCCCAGCGTATGCAGCCTCAAGCCAGTCGCCATTCTCCAATAAACTTTGCGACATATTCAAATTGAAAAAAAAATTTCTAACACCAGAAGCTCAAAACTTGGAAAAGTGTGGAAAGAACTTTTGTGCCGAGGCGTTATATACCCTGACTCTCATCACACGATCACTTATCTGCAATCATGTGATGACAGATCACGTGAGAACACTTATCGTATATCACAGGGTGCTGGCGGATCACGTGGTCATAGGGTGATGTCAGATCATGTGAGAACACTTATCTATCATTATATGATTATGACTGATCACAGGGTGATGTCAGATCACGTGACAACACTTATCGCATATCACATGGTGATGACACCTTGTAAATATATCCCTCCCTACCATATAAGGTCATGGAATGCACCCTTCTCCCGCTTATCGTCACATGGTTTGTGACATGGTAAGCTTTTACTGATAATGCCCACCCAATGAGTCATTCGGAGTTGAACGCTCGACAGAGTAGGTCGCTTATGTTGGTATGTATACATTTTTTTTTATAATTTATAAGTGTGTTAGAAATAAAGACACATCATATTTCATTTACACATACTTTTATTTAAAGTTCAACCACTTTACATTTTTTCTAGTTCTTGTGGGTGTACTTTTGTAGGGATGGGCATATACATGCTTGTTCTTTACATAGTGTCGTGGAATGTTCATTTCATCTAATGCTGCTAGAAATGCTTCTTTGGCCACAACCTCGCTCTTCCTGTTGGTGAATATCAGATTAAAAAGGTCTACAATGTTGGATTTGGGAACAATGTCTCGATGATGTAGAATTTGCCCTCTGTCATTCCAATCCAATATATCTGGATGTCTTTTGATGAGTGAAATCATTTCATTGGCATATCTTTTTAATTTTGCAGGCACACTGTTTAATAGAACAGCATCATAGCTGTTTACAGAGTCTTTGGTAATCTTTTCAGATTTTTCCTTTTTAATTAATATTTTTTCTTCAGGGATATCCTGCTCCTCTTGGATCGACGCTTGAATGGGCGTGTTGAAAGAATTCATCTTTAGTTTCTTTTGCAAAAGTTCGTAATATAGTTTCACTTTATCGTCTTCGCCGAGAGAACTGTTTAAAATGCGAGCCATTTCCTTGTCGAAAGTGGTCATATGCTTCTCGCTGGGTACATGTTTGGAGAGAGACTCTTCGGGAATCAACGCATATTTTTTAGCGTGCTCCATTAAAAAGTGTTGAAATCACACTCAATGCTGCTGGAATCAATAAGTTTAAAAATCCACCTTTTTGAATGAGGAGTTTTCGTTTCTGGTACAGAGGTTTACGTCTCTGTGCCAATTCTCGCAACGTAGTCTTGTGTTTACGGAGCTTGACTTTTTGATGCTTCGTGAGAGGAATATTCCCTTTTAATGTGTTGAGACTACACTCGCAGAGAGCCTTTATACAAGAAGATGGAATTTTTTTCAGTAGATTCTTTCGTAATTTCGAGGGGCAAATTTGCAGCAGCTGCAGCTGACTTAGTTGTTCTTGGGTGAGCGTCATCTTTACAAGTGAAGAAAAGACACCGGCACATTATGTTTTTATGCAAAAATGTGTCTCGCTTGGTAGACATATTGCGTCTGCCCCGGTAAAATATTAGTCCGCAATCGCATTTCTTCCGGTGTTTCACTCCGCAAATCTATAAACAGATATGAATAGGGTTTTTTAGTGGCGTCTTCATACACTTCTTGAAAATATCGAGTCTGCCTGGGATACAACTGTTTTCCCAAGTGCGTGATTTGACTCAAATCTCTTCGATTTTTACAGAGAAGGAGGTAGTGGGCGTTTAATGTAATTTCACGCATTTCTTTTCCTTTGTGAAAAAAATTTTGTGTGATAAACACGACACTCAGATTCAAGTGGTGGCTTCCCTTTGTAAATAAATGCGTTAAGCGTTTATCGCTGCCACACTCGGACATTAGATCGTCTATAATAAAAAGCGTATTGGATTCCAAATACTCTCGATAATTCCCGGGTAGCCCTTCCACAAAAGTAACATCGGGAATTTCATCGTAAAGTGGTTGGTGAATTCCATAAAACCATACAATTTTATCGATGGGTGGTGAAAACATCTCCCGCTTGTGTTTTAACAAATCGCGAACAAAGAAACTTTTTCCGCAGCCCGTGGGACCTGAAATGACCATTCTGAAAGGATGTTGCATAGTCGGAAACTCCATGGTAAATGAGGACACAGGTTTGTTCACATCCATATTTATTGGTAAAAAGGTGTAGCAATCTTAAAATGCTCGGTTACAAAATTATAAATTTTTATGTCATTAGATAGTTCGTTGGGTACAAAAGATAACATAAAATCTTTTAGAGAAGTTCCGCGACATCTAGAATATAAATAATAAATACAATAGTGACCACAGACGGCCGTGACATTGCTTTGCAGAGGCATACAATTATAGTCCATGCATTGAAAAGATGATACGTAGTCTGATATAGCTCCGTCAAAAGTGTCGGGTGAGTGTCCATAAGAATCGAAAAATTCTACACAATCTCGAAAAGGCAAGTAAAAGGCTAACCAGTGGCTGCCAGGTTCTGTCGATGAGTCCACATTAGCCACGAAACAGGTGGGATATCGTTCAAACTTTTCAGGTAGATTGTCACTTGCAAAAACACCTAAAAAGGAATCGCTCGTAAAAATGTTCTTGGATAGTGCTTTGTTCAACTGCTTGGTATCCATTTTTTTTTTTTTTTTTTTTTTTTAATTGGCAAAATCACACAGAATGTGACGAGACTTGTTAATTTCAATCACGTTTTCAAATTCGGCATACACCAAGATGGAAATGGTTTCTCGAAGAGCTTTAGAAAATTTCACTTCTACCCGTAAATTACCTTGTTGCTGTAAATTCATATGGGGACCATCACACATGTCGGGCGACAAATCAAAAGCATACAAAGTATATCCTGCTGCAAATTCGTCTCGGGTCAGGTGAATTCCCTTGTCTTGGTTAAATCCGGGGAACAGAGTGTGATACGCACGAATGTAGTTGTTGTCTTCAAAGTTTAATTCTAAAGGCTTGCTTGGAACTGGATTGCCGTCTACGTAAACACTTAAAAAGTTTACGTGTTGATGGTCTAGAAAAAATGGATTTAATCCATATTGTCCATTCATAGCAGCATTATTAAGGCATGCAATAACCACTCTTTTTGGCATAACACCCAAAAAGACATTATCTTGCATAAAAGACCAACTTCCTTTCGACACCGAATATGTTTTGCATAATACACGATCTATAGGATACTTTGCTAAATTCTTTTCCAAGGCTTGGACGTGTCCTAATAATACTCCGGGGCTTACTTTAACTTTTCGAACAAACATGGAAGCGTGCTCTAACAAAACTTTGTAGTCGGGTTTGGGGGCGTTGGACACTAAACAAAAATCAGATTTGCTTCGTGTCATTTTTATTTTCAAATCCACCAAATTCAACATGAGGCGATTTTGTTGAAATATATCGGAATGAATCTGTCCGATCATGTCCACAGTTCTACTTAATTTACTCATTTCATATCTTTTTTTCAATCCTTCATTGGAGTTCTCTGATAGAGGGTCTATATCACTCAGATTCGTATCTTTAAAGAAACATTCACAGGTGAGTAAACTTTTCTTGGCATCTGCTCCATAATTTAAAAGTGTTTCTATGTAGGCTCTGTAGGGATAGGTGTTGGTGGCTGAAGAAATTACTCGCTCGTTTAAACTGACATCTACTTGTGAGAATAACGAATGCAAAAACAAGTTCACGGGAGCTACCGATTCTTTATCAGGTAAAGGGGTTCCGTCCGATTTCACAATTTTCGCTTTAACATGCAAGAATGAAGAACCCAAATCCATATATTCGTCTCCACTTCCCGATATGTTAAACTCTATGGGACCTCCATCTCGTATGTTAGACAGAGGGTGAAATTCTATAAAGTGGCCTTTTTCTATGGCCGTTTGGGTCGGTGGGGTCACAAATAAATCCAGTTCATGGTACAGGGAGTGGAATCTTTATGAATCAAGGTCGTCATTCTGAGGAGAAAATATCGCGTGCTTTCACCTTCTTAGCAGCTGGAGAAATGATTCGATTTTTGGAGAGTCTCCTCTTTTTATGGAATTTTTTTTTATGTCCTGAACCAATCATCGTTTTCATTTTACTCGCAGCCTTGTCTGTCAGATTACGTCCTGCCTCCTTCAAATGGCGTTGGGCAGCCGCTTTGAAATTCTCTCCTCTAGTTACGTCATTCAACACATTCACTCCACTATGCCACATTTGTCTTCCGACGGCTTTCGCCCCCGACTTTAAAAGTGGAACAGCCGCTCTGAAAAAGGACCGAAAAAGGCTTCCAAAGCCATAGCCTTTCTGAAAAGTGCTTCCTTGGTAGTAATCAAGGCCTTGACCTGTTTGGTTAACATAATAGTCTTCGAAGGATTTTTTACAGCATTCATAAGGAACATACATTATGAGAGGTACTTTTGGCGAAAGTGTAGTTTCACGTATGAGCGTCCGCGTTCGAATGGCGTCAATGCTCCTGTGTGCGTTCTTATAACGATTTCCAGAGTGTCGATCATTTTTCTACTCACGGGTAGGTAGTGAGGTCGATCGAATTTCATGGAAACCAACTCCCTATCATTTCCAGTGACTTTAACGATACGTAAAAGAGGCGCCACTACGTCGCCGACAATTTGCGGTTCTACAATGTCTGAATATACAAACAGTACACGATAATGTGCGTTTACATCTGCTACGTAGATTCCTTCGCTCATCACTTCATGATCAGATTCTGAAGAAATCACCATGGGCTCGAAACCCAACACTTGGGCTAAGCCATCTTGTAAAATCACTCTTGCCTTGTTCTTTACTTTAATGCGAACTCGTTTCGTGATAGGACTATAATTGAAGAATATCTTGTTTTGGTGTTCTTTAATGAATATAGCCTTTAAAACATCGGGAATGGTTTCGTAAAATCCAGGTGGGATTCTCCGTTCAATCATTTTCCCATCACCTAGATCAAATCCGATAAAATTGTTCTGAGCAGTGATATTCATCCAGGTATGTGGGTATAAAAACTCTGTGAGTCCTATCTCCCATGCGCCCTTTAACTCTATGGGGACGGGCAATCTTGTAATAAAATGTGAAATTTTATTCTCCGGGAAAAAACTCATCGAGCTGTCGCTCGGTAGTGTCACGTAGAAACTCATCTTGGCGAATGATTTTTTAAATGTAGAGTTCCCCTCTTTTATAATGTGGATAAATGAGATGCAGGAATCCACTGGTTAAACTTGGCAGGGTATCCACGATATTTCACAAAATATTCCAAATGTTTTTTTCGATATCGTTTCTTTAAAACATGTTCGATCGGATATTCCTCTTTCATTCTCACTTTCTGCAATTCTTGCAAGTAAAAAGTTCCTTGAATCACTTCTCCTAGTAAATCTTTAATTCTGTAAACAGCTGGCTCTCTTTTAACACATTCTGTAACTTTAAAAAGTTCTTCAGACCAGTTTGTTTCGTATCCCTTTTCAAAGGTCATTTTTGCTTTGGATACTCGCACATCTCCCTCGCTTAAAATACATTTTGAGACACGAGTGGGAAAATTTCTATAAAGGGTATTCCACACTTGTGCTTCATTATTCTTATTCACTTCAACAGGGGCTTTCTTAATGCTAGAGTGAAAAGTGTGATTATAACTGTGTATGAGCGAATCCAACACATCCAAATAACGATATGTATTTTGACTGGTAAAGTATTTCCACATTTTCGATTTCAAGGTCCGATTAAAGCGCTCAATAACCGAGGCTTTTGTCGTGTTAAAAGTTGTAAAAAACTTCACTTTATTCTCTTTCAAATACCTCTGAAATTGTTTATTTTTAAATTCAGTACCTTGGTCTGTCTGTAATGATTTGGGAATACGTTCTGCGAATATGGTTTGAAAAGCCTCTAAAATATCTACTCCACGCTTTTGCTTTAGTGGTATTGCCCATGCGTATTTGGATAAAATGTCAATACAGGTCAAAATATACCGGAAACCGTCATTATGATTTTTCAATGAAGACATGTCGGCTAAATCCGCTTGCCATTGATGGTCTATGCCGTGTACAATTACACGATTCGTTAAAAATTTTCGTTGAACTGGCTTGTGCAGTGTGTAGGCGTCTACACTCTCCAACCATGCCTTTATATTCTTCTTGCTGACTTTTCCATGAAGAGCGCGATATAAAGCATCTACTCCACCAAAGCTTGCAGGGTGTCGCGGGTCTTGATATGTTAAATCCATCAGCTTGCGAGGGAAATATTGACAGTATCATTCAAATGTAATAAAATATTTCTTGGTAGTGTCACTCCTAATAAGACTTCCGACACAATGTATACCACAAACAGTAAGAAAAAATATACACATGTAACGATAACCTCTTCACGCGAAGCCATCTTTCGAAATGAGACGTTCCTCTGTTTTATTATTATAAACACATGAAAATAATTTTTCAAATCTTAATATTCTATCTTTAAATCGATATGCATCAATCTCCCAGAATCCTTTCCGATATTCATCGTGGGGTATGTACACAATGTGTACGTAATTCGAAAAAGTGACACACTTCATCTCGCTAAATTAAAAAAAATTATTGAATAAATAATAAAGTTCTCTGCCAGTAGAGGGCGCCGCTAGTCATCTGAGTGGTTTAAATATGGTAGAGAAGGTTAAATAGCAAACTGTTATTAAGCGTCTATGGAGTAGTTGGCAGAGCGTTCACCAACTGGTCCATGGATGCTTTTAGTTCCGGGTTCGAACCCCGACACGAAAACTAAATTTTACAACACATGAAAAAAATTAAAGCATATATTAAAAAAAAAAAAAAATCGAATATACATCTGAAATTATATATCAATCTCATTCAAACTTGTTTATTTGGTATCAGACCCTTGAAGTATCCAGTTAGTAGAAATATATTATTATAAAAATAGTTGGCAACACCTCATACTGCTGACGTCATTATTTTGTATCAGACCCTTGAAGTATCCAGTTAGTAGAAATATATTATTAGAAAAAATAGGTGGCAACACCTTATACTGTTGATGTCATTATAGATAAGATCTAATTTTTAATAGCGTAATGAGAGTGTCTCACTCATTTGCCGCGTGGACTCGAAGCTGTGAAGAGGTCGTTCTGTGAGTTCTAATTTTCATTATTATTTTTATAAAAAGAAAAAAAATCATTTCGTTATATACTGTTAGATTTATTTTCAAAAAATCACACACACACTTAGAATGGTCAAATCATATTCAATGCACAATATCATTAAAGTGATGTGTTTCAGATTACGTGTAGTAATGAGAGTGCCTCACTCATTTGGTATTTGCCCAGCGGGTTGTGAAGAGGTCGTTCCGTGAGTTCTAATTTTCATTATTATTTTTATAAAAAGAAAAAAAAAATCACACACACACACACTTAGAATGGTGAAATCTTGTTCACTTCATTTTAACTAAATGCGCTATTTTAAAGTTTGTGTATACATTTGTTTTTAGATACACAACACTTGAAAGGGTCGAATCCTGTTCACAAAACATAATTTCAGCTATGTATTACATTCATGTTTTTAAAGTTTGTGTACGTGTATAAATTTGTTTTTAGATACAAAACACATAAAGGGTTGAATGGTATTCACTTAACACCATTTTTGTGTCCACTGAACACAATTTGTGTGTTCATTGGAAATCCGTAATCAATTTGTTTTTAAACATTCGAAATCATTTCGTTATTATTATAAAAATCGTATTGATAGTTAGATTTATTTAAAAAAAAAAAAAAAATCCGTATTGCTATATATCACTCAGCTAAGTATTACATTCGTGTTTTTAAAGTTTGTGTACGTGTATAAATTTGTTTTTAGATACACAACACATAAAGGGTTGAATGCTATTCACTTAACACCATTTTGAAAATGCGTAACTATACTTGGGTGTATTCCATTCATTTTAAAAAAAAATCATAATGATATATGCTGTTAGATTTATTTAAAAAAAAAAAAATCCACATTGCTATATATCACTGAATACAATTTTTGTGTTCACTGAATACAAGTTTTGTGTCCACTGAACACAATTTGTTTTAAAAAAAATTATAGTGTTATAATACACAATTTTATATTCACTCCGTAGCATTCTGTTTTAAAACACATCGCTATTCACCGAGCGATTCGAATGAACTTTGAAAAATAATCTAACTTCCGCTGATAAGGTACACTTCGAAGATAACTTCCTATAAAGCACGGGTGCTTTGGCACGGTGGTAAGACGCTCGGCTTGTAATCGGCTGGACCCAAGTTCGAATCCAGCTCCTGACCAGTGAAACATTAAATTCTTTTGGAAAAAAAAAAAAGCCGATAGATGGTAGCACTTCATCAAAATTCGCCAGAGGGCGCTTTAACTACGTCACGCTGATAAGATCTTTCAGTCTGTCACTGACCAGCAGAGAGGGAGGACGTGTGCTCAGAGCTCTTGTCAAAGGTCACTTCTAAGGTCGACACGTCATTTCCAGATTGTGCGATTGCGACATCCCTTGAAACTTCTTCCTCAGGTCAAAGGTCAGTCGCTGATTGCGACATCGCTTGAAACCACTTCCTCAGGTCAAGGGTCAGTCAGCGATTGTGACACTCCGAGTGAAGTGAAACTCACTCCGTATGAGTCATCATGCCTCTGTGAAAGACTTTCGCAATTGCCCTCTTTCGAAAGAGGCATCCGGTGTTGTACCGCCTCACCAAACTTCCAAAAGAGGGGAGGGGGGCATTGAGAGGCATCCTCCCAAAGAGGATCCTCTCAAGAGAGGCATCCTCCCTCCTGGGGGTCTCAAGACCCTCCAAGGAGGGAAGCCTCCTCTCAAAAGAGGGAAGACACTCCAAAGAGGCATCCTCCCAAAGAGGATCCTCTCAAAGAGGGACCCTCCTCCTGTGCCGCCTCCTCAATTTGGACTGGTACGCCCCTTTTATAACTACTTCCATGTGACGTAATTCCTCATAAACTTCAAATATAGAGATTTCATATCGGGTTCACGCTCCAAGCGCCTCCAGATTGAGTCAAGCCTCTTATTTGCTGATTCCTGTGATTTACCCAAAAGTTTAATGTTTTCTTCCTTTAACGGCATTTGTACTGTGTAACGTCCATCCTTTTCTCTTTGGTGCGTTCTGATAAAGTGGTCTTCTTCCTCACTGGGTTGCTTCTTTAAATCAGGGCAATTTTCTATTTCCCAAAATCTCCCAACAGTTTCATCTAAACAGTCCATTTCCTTACTCAAATAACAATGCTCCCTTGATTGAGCGTTTGGAACTGCCCCCGCGATAATGCAACCTAATACTGTCTCTTGTAACAACAATCCACCATCTTTTGTTTTGATTTTTCCCGATCAGAAAATTTCCAAGAAAGTTTGATTTCCAATGAGTGATTGAACCTTGCTTGGTTTAAAGAATTCCGGATCTGCTAATTCTATAAAATCTGGTAATGTAATTCCCGAGATATCTAAGTGTGCTGATGGTGTAATATCTGTTATTTTGGGCACGACTAGAAACTCCAAACTATCTGTATATTTATTTCCCTTTAGAATCCGAAATCATTCCTTGAACCCTTGATTTAATCAATTGTCGAGAATTATTTATTCCATTTATAGACACGCATATTTTTTCTTGTTTCAGCATTAAAGCATGAGCACAACTTGACGTCATCAAATTTATGGTTCTGCCAGAATTTATGGTTCCACGGTCAGAATTTTCAAGGGTAGCGAACAGGCTGGTCGCCAAAGGCGGCTAGTCAGAAATATAAACATTCGCTGTGCTCAATAAGACAGATTTATTTTTTGGGGACCTGGTAGTTAAAACTTCTTCTGATTGCAACTGCGATTGCGTAATTTGTTCCCCCATTTCTGGTGCCTCTAAGTGTCTGTTTATACATTCCTGGCGTTCGCGATGTAGGGGTGAGCTGTGACGTTTACCACATGATGAACAAGAGTATTTTGATTTACATTCCGATGCTCTATGAGAGTAATTAAGACAGTTTATACATAATCCTTTGCTTTTGATAAATTCATATCTTTTGGGAACAGTCATGTTTTGGAATGAGGTGCATTTAAATAGAGAATGGTTTTCTTTACATAAAAAACAAGATTTTACGTTTGTATTTGATTTGAGCATCAGATTTCTAGATCGAGTAAAATTCTTAAATGAATTGATTTTCGAAGGAGCACTCAGAACATTTCGGGTTAAACTTTCTAGGATTTGACTTCTTTTCTCCAAAAATATTATGAAGTCATCGAATTTTGGAACTTCGTTCGAAGCGGTAGTTAGTTCACATTCTTTCCTTGACTCTATCCAATTTAAGGTAATATTATATTTATTAACATGGAATCCGATAAGTCATTTCTTTCGAAATTTAAGCTCTTTAGGGCTCGTAAATTCTTCTTCAAATTATCAAGTAAGTTACGGAGATCTCTGGCAGTTTCATGAATTATTTTCGGATAGTTTATTATTGCTTGAATGTGGGTGTCAATTATTACCCGTTTGTTTTCGTATCTTTCCGTCAATGCTGCAAAAAGGGATTCGAAAGTATCATCGGCAGTTTGTAGTTGCTTTGCATCGCCTATTAAAGTTGCCCGTAAATAAAACAATTTTTGATTGTCATTTAACTGTAGGTTATTTCCTATTACATTGTAGAATTGTGCTTTAAAAGTATTCCACTCTTCGTACCTTCCAGAGAATTGCGGCAAAAGAATTTCTGGTAGTTTAATACCAACTGAAGAAGTTCTCTTGCTTTCGGTTTCGTTAGTTCCTGACTCGTCTGATACAGTGACTATACTATTTTTCTGAGATACTTCCGTTTCATAGATAAAAGTTTTTAAGCTTACCTGTAGATCTTCAGAGCGAGCATCCAGATCCTCTAGCTCAGCTTCAATATTTTCCAAATTTGTTTCTGCAGGTAAGTCATAGAACTGCTTTCGTAATAATTCCAAGTTTGTTTTGCATTCTTGTAATGCTTCATATCGCACATTCAAGTCAATTAATCCAGATTTACTTGTCGGATAATTGTTCACAAATGTTTCAATTCGTGTTACTTTTCCCTTTAAGGGGGATTTTTGTCGGTTTAGACCCATACCTGCCAACCTGGGAAAATTGGAATGTGTAAAATTTTGCGCGAATGACATTTATAATGATTTTTTTTAAACTACATGTTCAAACGACATTGCTAATGAATTTAACTATGTACAAGTACCTGCATTAAAAAAATACTGCATTAAATATTAGGCATAGTACTGGTAGAATATGAAAATTCAGGACACCAATTTTATAAAATTTCAGGACAATAAATTATAAAACAAAAATATATAAAGGTTTTATCCGGTGAGAATTATTTTATAATGAAAACAAATATTTATGTTTGGCAAAACACAGGTTTTCACTAAAGAAAATAGCAAATATTGATCTTTAATTAAAAAAATATATTATATATATAAAATATATATATATATAGCATTGAATATATTCCTGCCAAGAAGGTTTCCTTTTTAATTTGTCTAAATCATGCTTTAATACCATTTTTTAAATAGAAAAATTTATATTATGCAAATATAATTAAAAAATTAACCTTAATAATTAGCCATAATATGAAAATAAGTTAGTTTAGTCGATCTAATATGCAACATTTAAATGATGGAGATGGATGGAAAAAGATACTAACGTACTCTTTTCAATTCACGCGAAGTAACTGAATTGCGCAATCGCACTATTTATGCGAAAATAATTGTGAAATTAACCGTAATAATTAATCAGAATATAAAAATAAGCTAATTTAGTCGATCTAATATGCAACATTTAAATGATGGAGATGGATGGAAAAAGATACTAACGTACTCTTTTCAATTCACGCGAAGTAACTGAATTGCGCAATCGCACTATTTATGCGAAAATAATTGTGAAATTAACCGTAATAATTAATCAGAATATAAAAATAAGCTAATTTAGTCGATCTAATATGCAACATTTAGATGATGGAGATGGATGGAAAAAGATACTAACGTACTCTTTTCAATTCACGCGAAGTAACTGAATTGCGCAATCGCACTATTTATGCGAAAATAATTGTGAAATTAACCGTAATAATTAATCAGAATATAAAAATAAGCTAATTTAGTCGATCTAATATGCAACATTTAAATGATGGAGATGGATGGAAAAAGATACTAACGTACTCTTTTCAATTCACGCGAAGTAACTGAATTGCGCAATCGCACTATTTATGCGAAAATAATTGTGAAATTAACCGTAATAATTAATCAGAATATAAAAATAAGCTAATTTAGTCGATCTAATATGCAACATTTAAATGATGGAGATGGATGGAAAAAGATACTAACGTACTCTCGGCAATTCACACGAAGTAACTGAATTGCGTAATAGCACTGTTCATGCGAAAATAATTAAGAAATTAACCGTAATAATTAATTAGAATATAGAAAGAAGCTAGTTTAGTCAATCAAAAATGCAATATTTAGAAGATTGAGATGGATGGAAAAAGATACTATTGTACTCTCGGCGATTCATGAGAACAAACTGAGTTGCGCAATCGCAGTGTTTATGCGAAATTAATGAACAAAATAACATTTTAGCGATTAATGCTGAATTAGACAACCTGTGAAGAAGAATATTTATTACTTTCATAAAATAAGCTATCGAGATCTTAATTTACATTACACGCTGCCGTAAATCTCCGTTAATTTGATTGGCATTACCCTGCATTTTATTATGGATTTGCTACAATCCCGGGAATGATGGTAAATATCAGTACTTAAAAAGCAGAAAATCGGCGTTTCCGAGGAATCACACCATGTCTGGTTAATTGATAAATTTCAAACAAAAAAAGCCGGAGAATTTCGCCGGAGATTGATTTCCTAGTAATGTTAAAAAATTCAAATAAATGCGGAAATGCGTAAAATATAGCAATATATGCGTAAAAGCGTAAAGAGCAGTTAAAATGCGTAAATTTTACGCATAATGCGTAAAAGTTGGCAGGTATGTAGACCTGCCGGTATGTGAGACATCGCTTAAATAGTGTAATTACCAATTCGTTCTTTCGCTCTCCGGCTTCTTAAGGACCAGATGTTCGACGATAACTCAGTAATGGACTGTATGCATTAACTTTTTAATATGATTTATTAGAGTATATACAGACTATATACGCTATTTACGACTTATTTACAATTGATGCAAATAATTAAAAATATCTGAGGTCCCATGAGATTATCCAGGCTTCAGTGCTGGATGGTATGACCTCTCTTATCAATATCAAAATTATAACTGATTAATTCTTGGCGCGGTAGGCGCAAAACAAACCCGCCAAGAGAGAGATCGACGCCAACACAGATTAATATAGTATTCTGTGGACGCCAAGGCCGATTTTTTATTCATATTAAAATTGAAATATTGACTGCTTTTACATAGAGAGCCAGGTGATTTATATTTCGATGACGTCATTTGAATAAAGTTCATTTTTTGAATGACGTTTTAAGTTTTCAGGTATAATAAATAACTGTAGTACTGCGATCATTTAAAATGCTGAATATATTGCATTTTAGAGATGTTTAATTAAATTGCATTTCAGTTGGAAAGTGTTCATAATCAATGCTTGATTGATCTTTCTTGTTCATTTTAAAATTGAAATGCGGCTTGGTCACTGACGTTTGCTACACAGATGTTATTGAGGCGTTCTTGCTCTGATCTTTTCCAGATATTTATGAATATTGTTGCGAACGTGTAATATTCTCTCACTGGCGTCCTCCGTCTTTTCTTTCCTCTTCTTTAGATAAAATTGCGAATTTCAGTGCTTTATTTAAAATCTCATATGTTAGCATTTTTAAATAAAATAGTAAATTTTAGCGTTTTTAAATAAAATTTCAAATTTTAACGTGATAATACCAAATAAATACCAAATGATAATACCAATAAAATCGTGATAATAACAAATCTTTCGAATCAGTAAAGCAATTTTCGATTTTCAGTAAGGAAAAAAATACATGAAGGATAAGGGGAAAATTAAGAAACGTAATAATAAAGCTCGCTAATTATTATGCAACCAGCCTCCAGCCCATTTCGTCTTTTTAACTTCAGATTTGTTGCTAAAGTAGATCCAGTGTATCTTCGAAACAGCTGTATGTTGCTTTGTGTTGTTTCGAACGTGTAATATTCTCTCACTGGCGTCCCCCGTCTTGTCTTTCGTCCCTATCGCAGACCAAACGATGCCATCGCAGCGTTTTCTCCAGAAGACAACTGTACGAATATTCTTTCCCTGACTTCACTCTATGGTTGTTAGAATTTCTAGCCAGAAGAAGGGGGTGCCAGGTTTGGCGATTTATCGCTAATTTGATCACAATTGGCGACTTCCGGAATGTTCCAGAAACTTTGAAATAACGATTAGTCCAGAAGATTTTAGATAATTCGGGAAATTTCTACAGAGATTTCTAGAAGTTTCTACAGAGAGACTATGAAAAGGATTCATCACTCCGTTGGAGTTCGACGAGTTGACACTGTACGAGTTAGAGTGGACTGTGACTTTTGTCAATGTTTTGTGGAGTGAAATTATTTTCGCCATTATTTTGAGAATATTATCTTTTATCCTGTGAAATGAGTGGAGCATTTAAGTGTTGTTTAATTGTATAGTGTTCGTGTTTACTTTGAGCTTGTGAATAAAGGTAAGTTATCCAGAAACTTGGGCTCGTTCTTCTATCCTGTGTATACACCCACGATTTCTGAGGATACTTATTAATCACTATTATTCTCCTTAGAATATATCCACTATGAAATATTTATTCATAACAAATTCATAGAAAACTAAAACGACTCATTCCAAAAGAATCTCTCGTGGCCCAGTATAATGGATACCAGAGCCTGTGCCAGACGGGGTAAACAACTTTGTTTATTTTTACACAAAAGAATATTTTATCCATTTATTTCCGATAATAAAGTTACTGGATCGTCAATTACAGTGGTCTCTTGTTAAGACGGACAGTCAAGGGTTTATATGCGTTTATTGTACGTATTAGCGAGAGTCCATAAATCTGACGTAAAACAGTCTTGAAATAGTAAAATGGTAATGAAAGTGTGTTATGACATACTGGGTACATTGAAAAATACGCTCTTAAAACAAGACAGAAAATTTTAATCAAAATATTTTAATATGTATAATGAGGTAAATATGATAAGATATTAACATTCAAAGCATAAACAAAATGGAGTTGTACGTATTACTATTTTTAAAATGAAGTCATCTTTATTTGTTTCTTCTGGTACATAATATTTGTTTTATGTCGTTCTCAATGTTAGAGTCAATTGCTCAAAAGTATGTTCTGGAACATCTTCTACCGATTGAAAAATTAAATACATTTTGTCTATCTTAACGAATGAACGAACGTATTAAGCGATGTGACCTTAACCGGGGAGTTCGTATTTGTACGTAATAACGAGAAATCAATCTTAAACGAGTGCCGTCTTAACGAGAGTTTTACTGTATTTGGATAGACGCTGTCTCCCCACTGTCGAGTCGGGTGTGGAGGAGAGGAGACACGATGTCTCGCCTCTTCTCCTTTGATCGATCTGCGAAGGTGGGGTGAGTCACGCACTTGTGTGTAGTCTGTTGCTCCACAGTACATATTCTGTGTGTTGCTCTTGATTCGAATCCATTCATTCTTCGTGGTCGATGACGAAGCAGGGGATCCCGAGTTATTTCCTAATCCGTGGAGAGGAAGTTTCCACATTTTTTTACTCTATGGAGAGAATGTATCATTTTCCCCATATTTTTCGAATTAGACCCGTGGTGATGAACTTTTAAGATTTTTTTTTATTTTTATCTCTTAATTTGATATTGCAAAAAAGAAAAAAAACATGTCTCGATAAACATGGTCATAACAAAACCATTTCTTCTTACAATTTTCGGATTCGGTTACATTTTATTGTTTTCTACACAAAATTGATAATGCGTTTGCATACATATTACTTTCCTTATATACATAATGTACAAGGAAAGTATTGTGACGGGGTCAAACATTCGAATGCGAGTTTTCGACGGGAGAGCACGTTTCAAGCATCCCTGATCACGAATCAAACATTTTTGAAGTGATGTCTGTGTGTGTGTCAGTGAGTCTGTGGAGACGATAACTGACGAACGAATGGACCGATTCGAACCAAATTTGGTACAAAAATCACAATCCGTAAACACTGGAAGCTTATCGTTTTTATACGCAATCGAATGTTCAGAACCCCCATAAATTTTCGAATGAAATTTTGAAAAAATCGTCAAAAATTCAAAACCACTAATAAAGTTATGCAAATAGACATTTCTTATGTAATTTTTCATTAGAAAACGATTGACATAAATTTTAGAACGCTAACATGAACCTTTCTTGAGATATTGCACATTTTTCAAAAAAATTATCAAAAAGTCATATAAAATAAAAAAAAATATTTCCTATTGAGAAACATGTTCACTTTTCATATGTAATACCATGCGATAAATTGGGTGACATCATTCTCGTGGATCTAGCTCGTTCCATTTATGAAAAAAGATACTTTGAGTCATACTTTTGTATTTGAACGCCAATAGTCATTTATCTGCTGTAAGAATAACTTATTTCTTCGTCCATAACGCTTGGCGAGATTTTGGCGACAAATTTGGCGGAATGTCGCCAACGTGGCGACTTTTTGAAATGTTGCCAAATTAACGAAAATCTCGCCAAATGAATAAAAATGACGCTAAATCAATGAAAATGACGACTAATTGTCGAAAATTCAATATCTTGGAAAGAATATTAGTATCTACTATAAGAAAAACCTATTTTTTTTACTGTAAAAGTAGTAAATTCATTACATTATATAAGGAAAGTCATGTGTTGCCCACATCAGATTTTTTATTGTTGTTACGAACGTATCCTCTAGAATCGTGGGTGTTTACCCAGGATACAAGAACGAATCCAAGTTTCTGGATAACATACGTTTATTCACAAGCACAACGTAAACAGGAACACTATACAATCAAGCAGCACTTAAATGCTTCACTCATTCCTCAGAATAAGCGATAATATTATCAAAATACTGGCGGAAATAATTTCACAAAACAACGGCTACTATTCTCAAAACATTGACAAAAGTCACAGTTCACTGTAGCTCGCTCGTATATCGTCCACTGAACTCTAACGAAGGGATGAGTCCTTTTCTTAGTCTCTCTATAGAAACTTCTGGAAATATCTCTGTAGAAATTATCTAATATGTCGTAGAATAATCGTTATTTGGTGATGTTTCTCAAAGTTTCGGGAAGTTGCCAATTGGCGATACCCCTCCAAATCTGGCAACCCATCTTCTGACTTGAAATTCTGGAAACCGTAGAGTGACGTCGGGGAAAGAATGTTCGTACCGCCGTCTTCTGGAGAAAACTCTCCGATGACACCTCTTGGTCTGCGATAGAAAGACAAGACGGGAGACGCCAGTGAGAGAATATTACACGTTCCTAACAATATACAGTAAGGCTCCTCTATATACGAGCTGACTCATCAAGTATATTGATGCCCACCCTAGTTGGATGCGTAATCCATTAGCATTAACTCTATTCGTATTTTCACTTTAGGAAGTATAAATGAAATGATTATGGGTGGTTGTTCTGCACCGAACTGCTCTAAAAGAATAAAACAATGGCTTATAAGTAATTGGATAGCCGGTACTGGAGCATACTTGTGCGAGCTAAGTTCTACAATATTCTAATTGAAACTTCTTTTTTTATATAAAGTATTTATTTTAAACACTTATTTTATAATTTCTGTAACTGTAGTATATAGTATAGAATCCTATGGGCTTCAATTTGCTTGATAAGTCAGCCTGTAGTAGAGGAGCTCTGATATACAGTGTTGTGACCAAAATGTCGCGCTTTTCCCTTGGATGGGACCCTATCGAGAGTTTACTTTCATTGAAATCGTTTAAAAAAAGAGCCCGTACTGCCATCTATTTAAACCAAGAAGATTTATCAACGCGCACGGGGGAGTTTGTATCCGATATTCCCATGATGTTAAAAAAAGAGCAATTTATCAGTGACCTGCACGCCAATTGTGCTGAAGGCCGCCCTTTTGTCTGTGAGGAACGACAGATGCGTTGCCGATGGTGATTTCTCGCTTCGTCATCTACTTCGCGGAGACAGACATCTATCGGTTCATCTTTTTTTTCCTTTTTATTTACACCACGCCGCATCGGAAGATTCTGTATGTACGGATTCGTGAGTCATTCACGGGGTTCTATTCGAAAGGTGAATGGAATAAACTATTCCCAATTCCACGAATGTGCGATTTGGAAAAAGTTGTCAGAATTCTTTCGTTAGCGAGACAATTGAATGTTTTTGTTATCTCTGCATAAAATCCGCGCTCTTGCTTTTACTTTATGACTTTTATTAGAATGTCTGCTTTTTAGAGTTGAAATCGGTAACCTGTGTGAGAGTTATGTTAAATTCTTGGAGGAAGCACTAGTATTGTGCAAAATTTTTCCGATGAGTATCAACGCAGATAATTCTATCAGATGTCTAATAAGTAAATTCTGTAAACATGTTTTTACTTTCCTTATATACATAATGTATAAGGAAAGTCTTGTGACGGGATCGAAAATTCGAATTCGAGTTTTCGACGGGAGAGCACATTTCAAGTATGCCTGATCACGAATCGAACATTTTTGAAGTGATGTCTATGTGTGTGTGTGGAGACGATATCTCACGAACGAATGGAGCGATTAGAATGAAATTGGGTACAATAATCACAATCCGTGAATACTGGAAGCCTATTGTTTAAAAACACAATCAAATGTTCAGAACCCCCCCCCTAAATTTTCGAGTGAAATTTTGAAAAATTATCAAAAAGTCAAAACCTTTAATAAAGTTACGCAAATAGATATTTCTTATTTAATTTTTCCTTAAAAAGCGAATGACATAAACTTTAGAACGCTAGCACGAACCGTTCTCAAGATATTGCACATTTTCAAATAAATTTATCAAAAAATCCCATAAATAAAAAAAAATATTAACTGTTAAGAAACATGTTCACTTTTCATATGTAATATCATACGATAAATTTGGTGACATTATTCTCGTGAATCTAACTCGTTCCATTCACGAGAAAAGATACTTTGAGTAATACTTTTGTATTTGAACGCCAATATTCATTCATCCGCTGTAAGAATAACTTATTTCTCCGTCCATAACGCTTGGCGAGATTTTGGCGACGAATTTAGTGAAATGTCGCCAACTTGGCGACATTTTAAAATGTTGTCAAATTAACGAAAATATCGCCAAATGGATAAAAATGACGCTAAATCAATAAAAATGACGACTCATTGAAGAAAATTAAATATCTTGGAAAGAATATAAGTATCTACTAAAGAATAATATTAATTAATATCTGTAAAAGTAGTAAATTCATTGCATTATATAAGCAAAGTCATATGTTGCCCACATCAGATTATTTACTTCGCATTTGTACAGTAATTGAAATTTATATTTGACCTTCTATCATTTCTTACAGTCTTTTAACGGGCATTTATTATTTATACGGGCATTTATTATTACTTTGTATAAAATTAGATTTTATACAATGTTCTGGTAAACGAACTGTACAAAATGTTTTCGATTGTATATCCCGGGTGCATACGGGTGCTTGAAAATCGGGAAAGTACTTGAATTTTAAATGACCATTTTCAAGGCCTTGAAAGTATTTGAAATTTCCCATTTTTTTGATTAAGTCCTTGAAAGTGCTTGAAAGAGGTAATTTATTTTAAATAGATAGTTCATTTAATAAATTTAAATATTTCAATTTCTGTTAGTTTGTTTGACCCAGACTGTCCGACCTACCCGAAAGTGTAAGGTTTCTGTTTGGACGACCGGGACCCAGTGGGGACGGCATACTCAAGGATCGTACCTCATTATCTCACTATTAAATATCTCAATTGGAGCTAAGGACTCTGTTTATAAAATATATTGTTGCGAACGCGCAATATTCCCTTTGGCGCCTCCTCTTTCGTCTGTCTCGAAGGTCAGGCGAAGAAAACACAGTCCATTACGTGAGCCCAGAGTTGCCAGGTTTGACAATTTATCGCCCATTTGTCGACTTCCGAAAGGTTCCAGAAACTTCACGAAATAACAATTAGTCTAGGAGATATGGAGAGGTTTTCAGAAGTTTCTGTAGAGAGACTATGAAAAGACTCATCCCCCCGTTGGATTGGAGTTGCTCCATTGGACTGTGATTTTTGTCAATGGTTTGAGAATAGTAGCCACTAATTTTCTTCAGTATTTTGAGAACAACATCGCTGCACTTAAATGCTCCCTTCAATTCTGTGAAATGAAGGGAGCATTTAAGTGCAGTTTGATTGTACATTGTGTCCTGTTTACTTGTGAATAAATGTAGGTTATCCATAAACTTGGACTCGTTCTTGGATTCGCGGTTTTAGAGGATACGTTTCGTAGCACTATATTTATAAAAACCATTAAGCTATCTTTTCAACCACAAGGCATAATATGTGGGAAAATAAGAGGAAGTATTTTTTATTTTTTTTACTTTTCGTTCTATGACAGGTTTCCTACCTACTGCATCTTAATGTCAAGAGGTATTTGCTTAAATTGGACCTATAGAGCATGGGCACGTGACGTCACACGGAGAAGTTTGCCATCACGTTTCTAAAACAGAATACTTGTATGCTTAGCAGTATGGACATTTTCATTTTTTCTGCATTAAAAATGGTTACTTTAGAAATTTGCAAGCGTTTAACCTCAAATTTTATTAGGATATATCTAAATGTATTCTCTTGGATGGGTATTTTTAATGGACCGAAACATAAAATAGTCACTTTCAATAAAAAATATATATATACACGAGTTTTTTTAAGAAAATTCGTTATGTACCTTTCCCTTCTCACCCGCACATACATTGCCGAATTGGCTAGTCAATGTATACATCTTTAGAACGCTAGCGAGTGACTACGGTAAAAATGAGTAGTAGTGTACATTCGCTTAAAGTGCACTTTGGCAAATGAAATCTTTAAACATATATTGTAACTCCATTCCAAATAATTTTAAGCACAGACGTAAATTTCGATGTTTAATGGGTTTAGTTTCAATTTTTATCAATCATCGATCGCTTACCATTACCGGCTATTATAAAAATAATGTCCTGACGTGTCCGCGCATTCTACTACGCAGGCTGTTTATGGACGCTCGTGCCCATTTGTTGTCTTTAGTGTTGTTTAGGGATCTGCTAACTCCCTATGTCAGTGTATGAAAGAGCGCCGTCTGTTGTTTGGCTACTACGTAATTATTGTTGCCTTTTCAAATAATATCAAAAGTGAAATCGTGTTTATTGTTTCCATCTTTATAAGTCTATCCCCCAAAACGATCTATTTTTCGACTTGGTTCCGAGTCATCGCTTTGAAAGTTGACGTCTAAAAACCGGTCATCCCCTTAAAATCCAAATACTCACGATGCAGTTTTTTCCTACTCCCTCATCGTTTTGCTCCACAAGAAACTTGGATTAAGAGAAAGAATCTGCGGAGGTTTTTTTTTTAATGAGTCGTTCCGGTCGGCGGCCATCGCGGTTGTGTCAACGGATGCCGGTCCTTCAGTCGTCTGCTCGTAGAATTTTGCAAAGGATATGTTCTTATTAAAAGTCATCTAGGTAAGTTATTGTTTTATAGATTATTTATTTATTTACTTTTTATTAAAAATGGGCTGTATCTAACACACGATTTTCCTTACATATTTCGATCTTCTACAAAAGAAAAGCTTTCTCATCGCCTGATTTCGCCGAAAAGCAATAGGTTTATTGTTGTTAACGGCCAAAATAAATGTACCCAATTTCAGGAAAAGAGCTTGATATTTTCGGCAGTGTAATGTGTGGAAAGCCCAGGCCGCCCGACTCATCCAAGGGCATGAGCAGCAAAGTGAGCGGCCGGGGGAGTGTAATGTGTTGAAGGCCCAGACCACTCGGCTGGCACTAGGGCTTACAGCAGGAATTTGAGTGGCCTGGAAGGAGAGTGTAATGTGTTGTTGTTGTTACCCAGACCGTCCGACCTACCAGAAAGGTGTAAGGTAACTGTTTGGATGGCCGGGAAGGAGTGTAATGTGTGTCATATCTCGAGAACAGCCCCGAATCACTTCTAAAATAGTTTCATTTCTGGCTAAAAGTATATACAAAGTACCCCACTCGTTCAATAAAATTGAATCTATTTAACGTTTCATGCTTTTCTTCTACGTTAAGTGAAATATTTCGTGTTAGGAGCTTATAAGAAATATTGCCTTTTAAATAAAATATCCAATATAAAGCTATTTCGGTAGGCATTTTCTTGTATGTAAAAATAAAAGTTAGCTCTCTCCGAAAATCAACACAGTTGAAAAATTGCATTCCATTGGCTTAATTCATTCCAGAGATATTGTATCCAAAGTGTCACTACCGACAGAGTAGCTAGACATAATTGAAATAAGTGTTTGATTCGAATTTAAGGATGCATTGAAGTATCAATGTATCCGAATCCGGGAATCGTATATTTGATTTTGCAAATTTACATATAACCACGTAATACTAGTACAAAATATCTCATGTGGGCAGCACACGATTTTCCCTGCGGACTCATATTCACGCTCGCTTTATTTCTTCAGTCATTCATTATGTGGAGTTTAACGACTCACAATAACACCCATCATTATTTAAAATGACACTGAATTGGTATTTTTAATTCAATTTTCGTTCTCATTGGGTAACTGGGCTTATTTTAAAAAGTGGCTTATCGAAAAACTAAAATATCTCGAGAACGGCTAGTTCTAGTGTAATGGGGTTGATCTTATTCTTTTCATCGTTATAAATGACGTATAAAACAGGCATTTCATTCAGTATATATTTCAGCATACGTAGTTTTTTACTTTAGATTTGGACGATTTTTACGGGGCATTTCGCAATAAAAGGCGTGTTATTTTTTCCCGAATCGTATTCTAATCAGCACCAGAGTAACCCACAAGTGACTTACTTATTTACCAAATTTTGTAAAAATGGATCAATTCGATTTTCAGCTAGAGTGGAAACAGTCAATTTTGGGGTCCATTTCGCAAAAAATGACGTGGTCTTTTTATCCCGAATCGTATCCAAAACTCATCAGCACCAGGGTTACCCACCTACCCAATTTTATGAAATTGGGTCCATTCGTTTTTCAGTTAGAGTGGGTACATACATTGCACAGACAGACACACACACAGACGTCACGCTAAAAAGAGTTTTTTTCCTGTTCTAGAGGTCCCAAAACATGTCGATCCGTCAAAAACTCGAGTTGCTATTTTCGGCATGATTCCAATGCTTTTCCTATACATTACCATGTATTGCAGCAAAAGTAAAATGTCGTCCTCAGACGTTGATAAACAATTGGACCATTGTTTGCGGAGCACAGCTTAATTGAAACTCACTGTTTAAGCAAAAAAGCTTTAATCTATTTGCATTTTTCTTTGCATTTGTGAAGGTTTCATCTTTCTTTATAGAAGATGGGCACCTGACGTCACACGAAGAAATTTGCTCTTGCGTTTCCAAAACAAAATACTTGTACTCTTAGCGGTATGGAAATTTACACCATTTCTGCATTAAAAACGGTTACTTTAGAAGCTTCAAATCGTTTAACCTGTTATTTTAGTTATGTTGTATAAGAATTGCTGAATTTTTTTTCACGCTAAGTTATGTAGCTCTGAAGTCTGGAATAAAAGTGATATGAATGAAATATTCACTGCTTTTCCAGATAGCCAGACAGGGCGCGGTAGCCCAAAGGTTAGCGCGCGAGAATTGCACTCAATAGGCCCGGATTCGACTCCCTCAGCTGCCAAAGCTGCCGCCGTGTTCACGCGGAGTACGATCACATTAAACATGTGGGTCCGTAAGTTCTTCCGAGAGGTTGGTGGTAGGGGAAGGAGGGTACGGTCCCTGTGGATGCCTTCCCCACTGAGTTCCGGTCTAAATTGGGTGGCGCTTCCTGCCGTCCAAATAGTTACCTTACCAACAACTCCACGATTGCGCCAGTGAGTTTGCCACGGTCAGAATTTTCAAGGGCAGCGAACAGGCTGGTCGCCGAAGGCGGCTAGTATATAATAAAATTACTTGTATAATATGATATTCTAATGATAGAAAAGAGAGAAGTTGTAACTCGTAAAACCTTAATGTAAAAAATGCTAACAATATAAAAGGATGTAAAAAATAGAGAATCATCAATCAACAGGAGAATAAAATGCATACATCAAGCTAAATATATTCAACTTATATCAATGGTGAGAATTTGAAAATTGAAAATCAAATATATATATATATATATATATATGTGTGTGTATATATATATATATATATATATATATATATGTGTGTGTGTATATATATATATATATGTGTGTGTGTATATATATATATATAATAAAAATACTATGTGAAATTCCAATGAGAGATATATTGTAACTCATATGTTATATGAGTTACAATTTATCTCTAATCTATCATTGGAATTTCATATAATATTTTTATTATTGAAATCATTTTATTTATAAGCTGCATTTGCGCAATGAATTAAATGTATTTTGTAATTGCCTTATTTTATTACTTTATTACCTTTAGGTTATCTAACTTTTCATACTTGCTAATTAACAGTTTTAGTTTGCTTTGTTATTTATTAATCTTTATATATATATATATATATATATATATATATATATATATATATATATATATATATATATTATTATAGATATAATTATCTATTTCTTCCGAAACATACATTTTTGTGTTTGCTTCAACAAAATACTAGGACTTGAGAAAGAGTTTTGGAGAAGTGAACAAATCCATGATTTAGGCTTAGCCCTTGTCCACGTGTATAGCATTAATGCTTGGATTTCATTTGTTTTTCTTTTATCGTTTCCATACTATTGCTTTTTGATGATTTCTTTAACTTGATGATTCGAAATTTGTTTTTTATATTTTTTTCCCATTTGATTGTAGATTTGCAGATTTATACTTTTATTTTGTAAGCTTGTTAGATTTTATTTTGTAAGCTTGCTTTGTAAGCTTGTTAGGTTTTTCGAGTTACAGCTTCTCACTTTTCTTTCATTGAACTTTCAAACTAATATATATATATATATACTGGTGAATTTATCACATTTTATATACTTTTTTGCAATATTGTCATTTATATCTCACGATTGGCAACAGTTGATCTCCTCTTTTATCCCCTGCGAATGGCAACAGTAGTCTCGTCAATTATTGCTCTTTTAGATAAGACATATGCAGTATTTTCTTAGGTATTTTTATATTCCTGTTTTGATTTTTCAATCTTTATTGTCAAACTCTGTCTTTAGAAACAAGCTTTTTTTTGTTCATTTTGAATAGATACTTGGACCTGAAGACAAATCTTTACAAAATGAACAGCTTTTTAAGCCTAGTGCTTTTCCACGTGTATGGTTTTAATGTTTGCTTACTTTTGTCTTTTCAATTTTTAAATTCTCACCATTGATATATATTGATTATATTTAGCTTGATGACTAGATATATGCATTTTATTCTCCTCTTGTTTGATGAATCTCTATTTTTACATCAGTTTATGTTGTTAGTATATATTTTAAGTTAAGGTTCTATGAGTTACAACTTTTCTCCATTCTATCATTGAAATTTCATATTATATTTTTATTATATATATATATATATATATATATATATATATATATATATATATATATATATTATAAAAAATTTATTTTGACTTGAGGTATGATCGGCCATTCTATGAACATCTATTTTATTTTGAAACTTCTTCTATTACCCAGCTTCGAAAATGGTATCCCGTTTATGCCGATGTGTTAGTCAATGCCCCCGAAGTTGGAGCCAGGCCAACCGTTAATCGGTTGAGCAGCTACCGGTGGGGTCGTCTCGCAGCCGATGTACTCTGCGTTTTAGACCTCTCTCCCAGGCACGAAATGCGTTCTGATAAGGTAAAGGTTTCGTCCGGACATTTTGGAACATTTCTCGTTTCCTGTCTCCTCTTCCCGATTCCATTAAGCGCCGCTATGACTGACCCTTTACGTCTGCTTGCTTCCAAAGGCAAACATATTTCGACCGAAAATCGCCTCACATTTATTGTAGTAGTTTGCTATTTGTCAACTTTCCAATTTAAAATCCGATTGGAAAAGATGAAAACAAGAAAGATCAATCTTTCCTAAAGCATTGATTATGAAACACTTTCCAACCGCAATTTTATTTAAGCCTCTTTAAAATGCAACACATTCAGCGGTGATACTTTTTAACACTTTACAACAAGCATGTCAAACTCGCAGCCCACAACGAATATTTTTGCGGCCCAATCTATATAACAGTATGTGAAACAAGAGTTTTGATAAAGTTTTAATAGCTTAATTTTTAAAATTTCTAATTGTACATATTTATTAACATAAAGGAGACGTCTTGATCCAGTCATTCTTTTATCCGAAATATCCTAATTTCACTGCCGCACATTCCTCTAAAACCCAAACTTATAAAACAAAATACTCTCTTATATTCCCGTGATTCACCAACGAAATCATTAAGCCAAAATCAAAACGAGAACCAAAACTTCATTATAAAATAGCAGAGGCTGAGAGAAGTGCTCTGTTTGTATTACAAAACCATGTTTCACAGCTCCAGATGGGAAAATGATTCTTTGGATCCCCCGTACCCCGTATGCCCAGGTGAAGTATCTGTAAAGTGCATTGGAGTTGTTCGCCTGGGCATTTAACGTCATCTACTAGTACAAAAATAAATTCAAATAAAAACGTTCCATTTGAATGGGACGCATTGGCAAGATGATGTTTTGAATCGTTGTAAATAATGAATATTAGGAAATCCATCCCCTATTAAATTTATTTAAAATATTTTATTATGTTTATATAAAATTGCATTGAAGTTGAAAAGTGTTTCATAATCAATGCTTTATGCATGATTGATATTTCTTGTTTTAAGTAATAATTAAAATAATAATTAAACCTTTTATATGAAGAGATCACGTGACCATTATATGGAGAGATCACGTGACACACTTAAAAATGAAATAGGGCATCCATCTTGTGTCAAAATCGTGATTTTTAAAGTTCTTTTTAACTCATATTTAGTGTTGTATCCATCCTAAAATCTCTTTATTTTCGTTTAAATTCTGTTCATCTAGATACTGAAACAACGCAATTACAATATATTTGAGTTTAAATGATTGATCCAACTTTGATTATTTCTACAAAGAAGCCTAATTTTCACTTACGGAAAATGTAAACAGCAAAATATGTAGAATGAGTTGTATAAGAATTGCTGCATTTCTTTAATGCAAAATTATTTAACTCATGGAGTCTGCAATATAGCTGATATAAATGAAATATTTATTGATTTTACAGAGAGAAGGACGATTTTTTTAAGCATAGAGTTTAATTACTTTTACCTCCATGTTCTTAAGTTTTTAAATAAAATAAATTATTATAGTATTGTGATGAATGAAATGATTGGAAAAATGTTTATGAATGAAATGCTGTTTTTATAGATAGAGCCAGGCGTGTTATATTTCGATGACGTCATTTTAATAAGTTTCATTTGTTTTCGAGGAAGTTTTCAAATATAACGAATTATTTTTAAAGTTCTTTTTAATTTATATTTGATGTTGTATCCGTCCTAAAACCTCTTTAATTTTGCTTAATTTCTGTGCATCTATATTTTGAAACAACTCAATTACAGTATATTTGAGTTTAAATGATCAATACCATCCATCTTGTGTCAAAATCATGATTTTTAAAGTTCAGAACAGACGAAAGAGGAGGCGCCCAACAGAACATTGCGCTTTCGCAACAATATTTATGGAAATGCATAAATTATGGAAGAGGAGGGATTAAAATTCCTACTTTTGATGTGAACAACATCAGTGCTTAGAATTTCTCTGGCCGAAATCTGAGCATTTTGAAATAAACAAAAAAATCGACGCACCAAGAAGGAGTTGTCCGATTGTGATAAAAATGGGTGGATCTGAAGAACATACATAAAAAAAAAAACCGATTAAAATTTCAGAACAATTTATTGATTTAGAGTTTGACCGTATGCAAAGGGAGGAAGTCAATAAGGCGTTAGTCCACCTCTGGCCTGGATGCAAGATGTCACCCGGCGTGGCATAGACTGATAAAGTTCACGGATGGTGTCCTGCGGAATGTCTTGCCCAACTGTCTCCAACTGTCAGGCTAAATCGTCAACATACCGGGATGGTTGCAACCGCCTTCCCATAACGACCGAAATGTACTCTATGGGAGAGAGCTCAGGAGACCTAGCTGACCAAGGAAGTGTTGGGCAAGCTTTAAGACAATTCATAGCAACACGTGCCGTGTGCGGCCGGGCATTATCTTGTTGAAAAATAAGTCCGGGGTGTCGCAAAAGGAACGGTAACACAACCGGTCGTAGAATGTTGTCTACGTACCGCTGTGCTGTCAGTGTGCCAGAAATGACTACAAAAGACGTAAGGTATCCGCAGTCGAAATGCAACAGAAATTTTGACCACAGATTCAGAATCGCTCCTTATATACACCTGCTGAATGCGTAATTCCAATGCGCTGGAGCTCCCACTATTTATTCATTGGACACCCAATTTTATTCATTTGTATGTTCGCTCAAAATGTCTTTGCATACGAAATTTCATTACAATCGGACAATTCCGTCTTGGTGCGTCGATTTTTTTTTGTTATAGAGTATATATAAACACTGGACGCTTATACCTCCGAACCTATAATAGAATAAATATGTAGATATGCTTTCTTGTTTTGTCGATATGTAGATATGTTTTCTTGTTTTATATATATATATATATATATATATATATAATAGATCAGATAAAATAGATCTATATTTATTTTATTTTAATAAAGCTCTTATAATTTTCGAGTGATCTTTTCAAGAAGGTATGGGTGCACGAGCTATTTTATTTTGTTTAAAAGAATTAGGAGGTTTAATGAATCAGTGGGTTTCCAAGATGTTTAATGATGGGGGAGGTTTGTGAAATGAAAATGCAAGGATGCATGATAGGTTAAAAATGAAAATATACGTATTTAATTATGTATTTATGTGTCGTCAGTCAAATATATAGAACTTGAATGTAAACACTTGTCAAATAAGTTTAATTTCTATACCGAATGGCAAATTCGTAAAATAATTTTATATTTTGACGTGAAGTGTGCAGAGTCCACTTCGACTCTAAGAGCTTGCCATTTATTCGACTCTAAGAGCTTGCCATTTATTCGACTGTAAGAGCTTGCCATTTATTCGACTCTAAGAGCTTGCCATTTATTCGACTGTAAGAGCTTGCCATTTATTCGACTCTAAGAGCTTGCCATTTATTCGACTGTAAGAGCTTGCCATTTATTCGACTCTAAGAGCTTGCCATTTATTCGACTGTAAGAGCTTGCCATTTATTCGACTCTAAGAGCTTGCCATTTATTCGACTCTAAGAGCTTGCCATTTATTCGACTCTAAGAGCTTGCCATTTATTCGACTCTAAGAGCTTGCCATTTATTCGACTCTAAGAGCTTGCCATTTATTCGACTCTAAGAGCTTGCCATTTATTCGACTCTAAGAGCTTGCCATTTATTCGACTCTAAGAGCTTGCCATTTATTCGACTCTAAGAGCTTGCCAATTATTCGACTCTAAGAGCTTGCCATTTATTCGACTCTAAGAGCTTGCCATTTATTCGACTCTAAGAGCTTGCCATTTATTCGACTCTAAGAGCTTGCCATTTATTCGACTCTAAGAGCTTGCCATTTATTCGACTCTAAGAGCTTGCCAATTATTCGACTCTAAGAGCTTGCCATTTATTCGACTCTAAGAGCTTGCCATTTATTCGACTCTAAGAGCTTGCCATTTATTCGACTCTAAGAGCTTGCCATTTATTCGACTCTAAGAGCTTGCCATTTATTCGACTCTAAGAGCTTGCCATTTCGTCCCAGTAGCAATTCAACGGCAGAGCGTCGGCTGTCCAGAAAGGAGGTCCATTCCCGGTTGGGGCAGCAAGGCTCTTTACGATGGCGCCCGAACCCATCGACCCTGTAGGTGAGTGCGAAGATGTCGGAGGTCTGAAAGGGACCCTAGCACGGATTCAGTGGATTCTGGAAGATTGAGAGCCGATTTCAAATGGAGTGGATAGCGAACCCGCAGGATACTAACCTGGGTAAAAATAGTAGGAGCAGGAGGCTAATCTGAGGTAAAAATAGCAGGAGGTGGTCAGTCAGATGACCCGTCAATCTGACCCGAGAGGGTGGAGAATGCAGAGTCCACTTCGACGATAAGAGCTTTCCATTTCGTCCCAGTAGCTCAGCGGTAGAGCGTCTACTGGCCAGAAAGGAGATTCCGGTTGGGGGAGCAAGGCTCTTTAAAAGTCTAGCGTCGGAGTATCTGGATGAAATCGTGGCGAAAACTGGAAGGGCTAACGAGCCGTAGTGAGTAGTATCTAGCGCTTTGAAAGCCCGTAAACGAAATAAATAAATCTGAAAAAGTCGAATAAGCTTATTGAACTTGACTGAAGTTTTATTTTACAAATTGTTATTCGCGCAAAATCATTTCGGCTCCATCGGATTGAAGTCACCGCTGATTTTTTTTTCTCTCAGAATTCCTACATTTGTTCTTTTTCGGGGCGAAAGTGGATTGTATTCCTTGAGCAAATGGTTTCACTCAAAAGCGGAGGGAATCCATGAATCTGAAATTCTAATTGTAGCAGACAGAATTTCCGCACGGCGTGTACTATTGTGGAAGCGTTTCCCTTGGCAACGGACGTTGAAAGGGTCGGGAAACATGTACAAGGATAGAAGGGTCTCCGCCAAATGTGCAAGGGGGGCAGCTCATTTGGATTGGCCCTCAGCTACGATAAGATACATTTTTCCGGCTTCATGCTCGAGACGTATTGAAAAAAGTTTAGCGACTGACCGCCTTTACCTAAAATAATTATTGGCAATAAAATACTTATTGGCAAAATTGGCAATAAAATACTTATTGGCAATAAAATAATTATTGGCAATACTAATTGGCAATAAAATAATTATTGGCAATAAAATTATGAAACATCTTATATTCAAAAATATTTTTAGCACTTTTTCTTTCCTTTCTTAACAACTTGAAAAGTGTTTGTGACTTTGTTTATTCTGTCTGTACGTTCGAACAGTAACTATCGTAAGAATGACTTTATCAAAATGGAATTTTAGTACGTTGTTGAGACATATAGGAATGTAAATGAATAATATCACCCAATTAGTTTCGGACTGAAAAATGAAATACACTGAACCCCATGGGACTTCATTTTTCAAAAAAAAATTTAAGCGAAGTTAAAATTCACAAATGGCTTTGAAAATTTTAGGAAATATTCAAATTATGCCATAAAATATATAAAAATTTTTTCAACAAAATAGGTTCGGTAGTTAAATGAAAATGAAAATAATAATAACACCTATAGAATAGAATGAAATCACGTGCCCCACTTCAAAATAAACATCCATCATTTACCAGTGCAAAAATTGTGATTTTAAAAGTTCTTTTAAATTTATATTGAGTGTTGCATCCGTCCTAAAACCGCTTTATTTTTGCGTATTTCCTGTGCATCTATATTCTGCGCGGACGCAATGATACTATTTTTGAGTTTAAATGATCACCCAACTTTGATTATTTCTACAACGAAGCCTCATTTTTTAATGGATGCAGAATGTAAACAAGTGATTGTAAGACGAGTTGTATAAGAATGGCTGAATTTTTTTTACGCAAAATTATTAACTCTGGAGTTTGGAATAAAAGTGTAGAAATGAAATATTCACTGCTTTTACACAGAGAGCCAGACGATTTATATTTCGATGACGTTATTTGAATGAAGTCCATTTTTTTTCGATACAGTTTTAAGTTTTCAAATATAATAAATGATTGTAATACTGTGATAATGTAAAATATATCAGCGCTGAATGTACCGTATTTTAGACATGTTTCAATCAAATTGCATTTGAGTTGGAAAGTGTTTCGTAATCAATGCGTTATGCATAATTGATCTTTCTTATTTGTTTTAATATCGCTACATAACTGATCAATATAACAGCTAATAATGGACATAGAGTTTTCTTGCTAAAGTATATTCATAAAAAAGACTATTATCTATTATAGTAGCTCACATTCAAACACTTCATAAATAAAGCACTTCATAAATAAAGTTTCGTTCCATATAATTAGAGTAATTTATAGTAGTTAACAGCTTTTACACCTTTCGGAAATCCGAATGTACTTAAGCAAAGAGGGATCATTCCTTAAGTTACTTTTTTTTAATCCCCACCCCCCTCAAAATAAAAAATGCTCTATCTCACCTTTAGACATTTAATAAAAAATCTGATGTGGGCAGCACATAACTTTCCTTATATAATGCAATGAATTTACTACTTTTACAGTAAAAAAAATATGTTTCTCTTATAGTAGATACTTATATTCTTTCAAAAATATTGAATTTTCGTCAATTAGTCGCCATTTTCATTGATTTAGCTTCATTTTTATCCATTTGGCAACATTTAAAAAAGTCGCCAAGTTGGCGACATTCCCCCAAATTTATCGCCAAAATCTCGCGAAGCGTTATGGATGGAGAAATAAGTTATTCTTATAGCAGATAAATAATTATTGGCATTCAAATACAAAAGTATGACTCAAAGTATCTTTTCTCATGAATGGAACGAGCCAGATCCACGAGAATGATGTCACCCAATGTATCGCATGATATTACATATGAAAAGTGAACATGCTTCTCAACAGTTAATATATTTTTTTTAATTGGTGGAATTTTTTGATAAATTTATTTAAAAAACGTGCAATATGTCGAGAACGGTTCATACTAGCGTTCTAAAGCGTATGTCAATCGTTTTCTAAGGAAAAATTACATAAGATATGTTTATTTGCGTAATTTTATTAAAGGTTTTGATTTTTGGATGATTTTTTCAAAATTTCACTCGAAAATTGAGGGGGGGTTCTGAACATTCGATTGTGTTTAAAAACAGTGGGCTTCCAGTATTCACGGATTGTACTTTCTGTACCCAATTTCATTCTAGTCGCTCCATTCGTTCGTGAGATATCGTCTCCATAGGCTCACTGACACACACACACGCACTGTTCAGGCATAACCGAATACCGTTGAAAATCAACGGTCTCACAATAAACAACCTCCGAATGACATGAATTTTGGAATAAATCAATTTTTCCAGTGATCCTATTCAAATTGTTCACCCGTGCACCCACTTTCAAATCTCTGTCTCACTTCAGACTGTGCATTTCTCATTTGTTCAGTCAATGAAACATTTAAGTGGGCGACATCTCTAAATTGGCATATATTAGAAAGCTGAAACTATACAATGTATTCTTATCTGAAGATATATCCTTGCACCCAATTTAAAGTCTCCCAACCCATTGCAAAGTCGTGTTCTACTATCATTTCACATTTCAAACGTTTTGGTGTGGAACACCCATATTACATGAACGATTTTGAAAAATACGGTTTTTTCTGAGGTTTTCTCGATTATTATTGTGACCCATGCATCCAATTTCAAGTCTTTATCTCTCATTTCACCTTTCGAGCATTTTTATGTGGAGCACCTTCTCTACAAAAACAAAAGAAATTGATTTTACTTTTGTCTTACGATTGACCCTTTATCAAATTTCACGTTTATATTTCATTTAAAATAAAGTTTTTCTCATTTATTACGTAAATAGAATATTTTGGTACACGGTTTTCTTTTAAAAGAATATTATTTTTTTTTTCCAGAGAAAAGCAGAAAATATCCTACGCGTATCATAAGTTTAATATCAAAGTGCTCTATTACTTTCCCTGCAATAAATGGTAATGTATAGCGAAAGTATTGGAATCATGCCGAAATCGCAATTCGAGTTTTGGGATCTTTAGAATACGAAAAAACTATTTTTAGCTTGACGTCAGTGTGTGTGTGTGTGTGCAGTGTATGTATTCACTCTAACTCAAAAATGAATGGACCCAATTTCATAAAATGTGGTAGGTATTTCACTTGTGGGTGACCATGGTGCTGATGATTAGTTTTTGGTACTATTCGGGATAAAAGAACCCGCCTTTTTGGCGAAATGGCCCGCAAAAATGGCCTGTATCCACTCTAGCTGAAAAACCAATAAATAAAATTTTACAAAATTTGGCAGATAAGTCACTTGTGGGATACCCTGGTGCTGATTAGATTTTGGTATGATTCGGATAAAAATAACCTGCCTTTTTTTTTGTGAAATGGCCCGTAAAAATCGTCAAAATAAAAAATAAAAAACTACGTATGCTGAAATATATCCATTAAATGCTTGTTTTGTACGTAATTTTTAACTATGAAAAGAAAGGACTAGCCGTTCTCGAGATGTTTTAGTTTTTCACATTTTCGGTAGGCCACTTTTTAAAATAAGTTCAGTTACCCAATGAGAACGAAAATTGAATTAAAAATGCAAATCAGTATCATTTTAAATAGTTATGGGTGTTAATTTGTACAATTAAACTTAATGTAATGAATTATTGAAGAAATGAAGTGAACGTGAATATAAGTCTGCGGGGAAAGTGATGTGCTACCCACATCAAATTTTGTTTTGCTATCACGCGACTGTCTATCCGACTTGTATTTTCAAATAGATTTATTGTTGTATGGCGTTAAAACCCTAATGATTTTATTTATTTAGATGCAAACAATTAGAAGGTTTTTCTTTTTTTCTCAAGCTTCGGCAGATTTTCTCGGAGGGGCAAGGTTCTGGTTGGGAATTAAAGGTCTAAATCTAGATAATGCATGTTTTCACTCCAGCTCAAAATCTATCCAATGAGATTTCATGAAATGGGGATGAAATGACTGGTCTCGTTACAATTGGATGTGATCAAGAAAAATATTTTTTTTTTCTCTTTCCAATCAGATCCACAAAATCTGCAAAAAGACTCTATAGGGTTAAAGTCTTGTTTTATGTGTCATTTTGGATGACAAAAAGAATCAAATGAACTTCGCGACTTTAGGATGAACCTTTTTCGAGGTATTCCAAATTTCGGTAGTTCTTAAAATAACATATTTTTTTTTTAAACTGCCGTCCATTGAAATAAGCATCCATTGCGTGTGTGCGATCCGACTCAAATGAATGTATCTACTATATATATAAGGTGATTCAAAAAATAAAAATCAATCATGCATAAAGCATTGGTTATGAAACACTTTCCGACTGCAATACAATTTTATTTAAACATCTCTAAAATGCGATACATTCAGCGGTGATATTTTTAAAATGATCAAAATACTACAATAATTTAATATTTGAAAACTTTTTAACAAGGAAAACAAATGAACTTTAATCAGATAACGTCATCGAAATACAAATCGTCTGGATCTCTTTATAAAAGCAGTGAATATTCCATTCGTAAATTTTTTACATTCTTTTCATTTAGCGGCGATATTTTTAAAATGAACACAATACTACAATAATTTATTTTACTTAAAAGCGTAAAACTATGGAGGTAAAATTACTTTCTAACTCCATGCTTAAAACTTCATCAAAAAATCAATAATATAGAATCGTCTGTTTCTCTATGTAAAATCAATGAATGTTTCATTCATATCAGCTATATTGCAGACTCCAGAGCTCAATAATTTTGCGTTACAGAAATTCAGCAATTCTTATACAACTCATCTTACAGCTGGATGTGTTTACATTCTCCATACGTGAAAGTTAGGTTTCATTGTAGAAATGATCATTTAATGATGATTAATGATCATTTGATCAGTTTGATGATCATTTAAACTCTATTGTAATTGCGTTGACGCAATATATAGATGCATAGAAAAAAGTAAAAAATAAAGCTGTTTTAAGACGGATGCAACACTCAATATAAATTAAAAAGAACTTGAAAAATTACGATTTTGACACAAGATGGATGCCATATCTTATTTTAAAGAGGATCACGTGATCTTTTCATATAATATGGGTGCAATTATTATTTTAATTTTTATTTAATATACTACCGAACCTGTTTTGCTGAAATATTTTTATATGTTTCATGGGATAATTTGAATATTTCCTAAAATTTTCGAAACAATTTGTAAATTTTAAATTCGCTTAAAAATGTTTGAAAAATGAGGTCCCTTAGGGCTCAATGTATTTCATTTTTTCATCCCGGGTTCAATCCAAAAGTAATTGGGTGATTGTTCATTTACATTCCCATATGCCCCACAGACCGTCTGAACAGCATACTAAAATTTCATTTCGATAAAGTCATTTTTACGGCAGTGATCGTGTGAACGGACAGACAGACAGAATGAATAAAGCCATAAATACTTTTCAACTATGTAAAGTGTTAAAAAGAGTAGCCAAATTTTACGAGGTGGTAGTACACACCAAACCAAACGTTTTTCGACGTAGTGTACCGGGTCGGAAATGATTCAGCAAAAGGGCGATGGATTGGGCGAGGTGGTCCCACGAGCTTGGTCCCCATGATCGCCCGATCTGCCGTGTCTTGACTTCTTTTTATGGGGATATCGCAAGAGTCTCGTCTATGACCCTCCCCTTGAATTCGAAGATGAACTCGTCACCAGAATTTCGGCCACTGCTGTCAAAGTGCGCGACATGCCTGGTCTGTTCGAGTGAGTTCGCCATCCCTCCATCGCCGCCGTGAGACGCACATTCAAGTGGGCGGTCGCTCGTTTGAGCCATTACTGTAATTATAGTTTATTAAATGTCATTTTATAACTTCTAAGTCATTCTTGTGTTTTCGCTTCACCCCATTTGTATTACCATTAAGCGCCCACTGGTGCCTTGTTTCAACTCCGACCCGGTAAACTATAACGAAAAATGTTTGGTTTGATGTGTACTACCGCCTCGTAAAGTTTGGCCCATCTTTTTTGAATCACCTTGTATATAAAGAAGTGGGGTGGGGTGAATGAGAATCTGTCATGGTCTGCCCTTGTCCAATTTTTAAATGGGGAAATTCTGGCAATATTTTTGACTTCTTTCTTTACGGTTTCGTTTCAAATTGGGATTGAATGCCTCGTCATACTCATCCGAGGAAGGTTTCGGAATGGCTGGAAATAAATGGAGCGGGATGGCCTTTCATTTCCTCCCATTTTAGAGGCGCTTTATTTCCCGAAATGGTTGTGCGTTCTCTTTTTCGCCAAGAATTCCGGATCACGTGAGGGGGCGATCTCGTTTGACTGCCTCAGTTCGAAGGATGTTATCGATCGGAAACAGTCTGATGGCCTCCGGAATGATTTATGTCAACGTGGGAGAAAACCCTATTTTGCCACGATGGGAAAATATCCCAGGAAAACATATATCGTGGTCGAGGCCCAGGATTCAACGAGGATGGAAAAATTTTTGCGTTGTGTCATCGGTTAGATCATGGGAACGTGACGTCGCCACTTTGCCCTTACGTTTCCAAAATAAAACACTCGTTTGCTTAGCTGTATGGCAATTTTCATTATATCTGTATTAAAAACGGCTAATTTAGAAACTGACAATCGTTTAACCTGTCATTTTAGTAGGATGTGTCTCAATGGATCTTCTTGGATGGATATTTTTAATGAACCGGAAAATAAAGTATTCACTATCATTAAAATATATACACTTTTTGTTTTTCTTTTTTAAAAGGAAATCATTATATATTTCTCCCTTCTCGCTCGCATATACATTGTAGAATTTGCTAGTACATGTATACATCTTTAGAACGCTAGTGAGTGACTACGGTAAAAACGAGTAGTAGTATACATTCACTTAAAGTGCGCTTTCGCAAATTATATCTTTAAATATTTGTTATTATTCATGTATTCTAAGTAACTTATTTTCATCACAAAGATACATTTGGACGTTTAATGGGTTTAGTTTCAATTTTTATGGGCCATCATCGTTTACCATGACTCGCTATGGTGAAAAGAATGCCCTTACGTTTCTGCGCGTTGTTTATTGACGCTAGTGCCCATGTTCTAACAAATCGGTCATCCGCCCCGGTATGCTGTACGCAGCGTCCGTATGAGGATATGTCTGTAAATCTACCATAGACTGCCTAGAAAAAAGACAAAGCAAAACCCTAAGGTGTATTAGGTGCCCCTAGATACTTAAGGAACTCGGTGATTAGGAAAGACTTCAAAATCAAAGCCGTGAGAGCTCAAATTAAAAAGCTGGCGACAACACATTGTCATCCGTCCCGAACGAACTATTATTCAACCTACATGAGTATGATCATCGTAAGAGACCCTGTGCAGTACTAAACCTAGAGTAACTGAAAATTAGGTATACTCCTTTTCTGACAACCTAAACTAAATAAGGATAATTCAAACTTAAAATATTCTAAACCATCTCTAAATTGCCCAAACGCTAAGTAATATCCAGATCTGTATCAATCCCACCAAACTGATTAAACTCAAATGTGCCACATTAGGAGCCAAGTCAAAAGTAAAATCTAGTCAATAAAAACAACGAGCTTCCATGTAATGGGTCAATGAAATAATGTCACAGTTAGTGATGGGATTCATTCGAATGAAATAATCGAACATCTCGATAGTTTCAAATCAGTCGATAGTCTCGATAGTTGCAAAAACTATTCGAATGCTTTTTGGCCAATCACAGCGAAGAGCTTTTAGCAATACGATAGTTTTAAAAGTATTCGAATGAATTTACACGATTGTACTATTTTTTGTAGTAATGCATGCTATCGGCCGTGGCGATAGTTTTAAAAGTATTCGAATGATTTTGGACGATTGTACTATTTTTTGTAGTAATGCATGCTATCGGCCGTGGCGATAGTTTTAAAAGTATTCGAATGATTTTGGACGATTGTACTATTTATTGTAGTAATGCTATCGGCTATGCTATCGGCAATGGCGATAGTATTCGTTCGGAACTAGTTACTGTTTTTCATAGTAGTGTTTTAAAAGTATTCGAATGAATTTAGACGATTGTAATTGTAATATAGTAATGATATCGGCTATGGCCATAGGATTCATTCGGATTAAGCGGTAGTTTTACTAATTTCTATTCAAATGATAGTATTTATTACTCATTAGATGGTTTTGGAATATAGTTCGATTGACGATGGATAGTTTTATTTGCAGAATTATTAAAGCTATACAAGCGTTTTTTGTATTTCAAAATAAAATCATGTTTGGTGCAGTGAAATCACTGAAATTGTTTTGTTATTTTGAAGAAGTTTTTTGAACAAGTGAAACAATCCTTTTAGGAGGAAATAACGAATGATTTTTAAAACTGACAATTAAATTGATTTAAAGCAAACATTTTGATTTTAATTACGTCAAAAGTAATTTTGGCGTTTTTGTTAAGGAAATATTAGCGTTTTTGTGAAACATTAATATTTAATTTTAATACATAGTGTAGTTAATAATGTTTAATACATTTTTGTTTGAAGTAATAGATATTTATGTAGAAAAATCGAATGAGCAAATAAATGGATAAGGAAGGGTAAATGTTTTACTTGTATTATTTAGTATTAATTTAATTTTATCTTAAAGTCATCTTTTTAAAGAAATAATAAAGTTGTTAAGATACTGGTATTTGTAATTCAATATGATATTGTTCGTCTAGTATAGGGAGTATTCTAGTATAGAATAATTTTTTTAAATAAAAGGTTTCCACAATGAAATAAGTACTTGTAATGTTGGCAGAGTGATAATAATAATCCTAAAATGTGTTAAATAAAAAAACTTGTGGCGATTAAGAGAAAAACCGTTTTACATTATGCAATTGTAGTAGTGGTCGTGTATTGTGTAAAGAGAAGCCGTTAAATTTAGGTATATCTTTCTTACATTAATTTGAATGTGATATTTATCACTTCATAAAAGCTACACTTTCTCTATACTATATTCTTTAGTATGAGCAAATAAAAATTTAGAAGAAATCCTGCTTTGTTTTTTATTATTAAAATATTTTATGGTACTTCTCTCTGCCATCAAGGAAAGGGGACAGATTTAAATGTACACCTATAATAACATTTTATTAAGTTATTACTTTCTCATACATAGTATTGAAAAAGTATTATTTTCACAAAAATAGTACCACAAATATTATTGGATTTTAACGAAACTTTATTTTCGACTTTGTTGACATAAAATCTAGAACTAGATAGAATTTCTTAAAATTCAAGTGAAAACTGGACTTTAAAGAAAATTTTATATTTTTTTAACATGCCAGTATATGACAAAACATAATTATGTATATGAGCCTTAATGATCAGAAAACTTAAGAATTTAAATCATTGAAGTGAAAAATAGTGTCGATTCAATTTTTGTGTTTATGATGTCATTTTGAACTTCAGTGAAGCAAATTACACCCCCCCCCCCCCCCCCCGAGTTGGTAGATTGTCAATTTTGGTATCAATCAGAAGATTTTTTTTAAGTCCTTTAAAATGAAGGGTAACTTGCGATGGATATTATGTTTGGCAATTTACCCCCCCCCCCCCCCCAAAAAAAAAAGGGAGGCTAATGATGTTATGAACACAAAAATTTCATTCCGCCTATTTTTTACTACAATGATTGAAACTGTTAGGTTTCTTGATCATTGAGCCATAAATAGCCTCTTATGCATATTTTTATTTTGTGATGATTTTTTTACCAGAAAAAATTTGAAAAATCTGTATTGTTGGTCTAAATGATCACAATTATAGCATATTATCCTTTATTTTAACGGGCTTGAAAAAGTTTTCAGATTGATGTCATGTTTGACAATGTTGACTTTCTGTCATCTTGAAACATTTTTAACATCATCTTGAAACATGTCAACAGTGTTCTTTCAACATCAATTAATGCTATTTCGCATTAAAAAAATTGTATTGAACAGTAAAAACTATGCCAATCATACCTTGTCATTAGATTGAATACCTTATCTAGTGACAGGCTAAATATTTTAATTTGAACATGTGTGAACTAAAATGTTTATTGACTGACAATAGTATCCAACATACAATCGAGCTCGCTGATAACAATTTATTGATTATACCAAAGTTTTGTATATTTTAATCACTTTAGCTTCGTTATAAACAAGCTCTATTGTACTTATGAGGATAAATTGCATTAATTACATTTAAAACAAATAATACCGAAGGAAACATTTTTTTATTTAGATAATGAAAATTTAAGAATTTTTACAAAATGCTTGAGCTGTGTTTGCTGGATTCACAATAAGAGTGATATGGTATGGAAGTCACACTTATTAAGTTCTAAATAATTGAAAATGTTCATAAAAATATTTAGTTCAATTCGGTTACAAATATTGAACTATAATTGTATGGCAAAGTTCAAAGCAATGGAAAGTATTTTTATAATATAAATACGATTTGAAATAGCACTCTGATACGCCATACAAACCCGAATGAAACAGTAGGTAGACAAAGTAATTGAAACATAGATTTTAGTAACATGTATAAATGTATTACTCTATTTACATGTAATTTAAAATATTTATGTATTAAAATATAAAACAAGATAAAGAACTTGTATGCATACATGTGCTTAAAGTTAAATCTATCATTTATCTATCATAAGGGAGTATAAAATGTTCAGAATGTATCTCCCATCAGGGCTATCCATTTTTATTATATAATATTAAAATAATTATACGTATGACTTTGCCCAAGATTAATTTCATTTAACTTATTACTAGTGTTGCAGAGTCTGTATCAATTTCGAAGTTTAAGTAAATGAAAATGTATAAGCAGAGCAGATTTATTTTAACTACATATTTTTAGTATTAATTTTATTTTGTCTTAAAGTTATCTTTTTAAAGAAATAATAAAGTCATTATGACATTGGTATTTGTAGCTCGATGCGATAATGTTCGTCTTGTATACATTATTTCCGGGTTCGATTCCCTTCGTATCGGGATCATTGTTTTCTTTTAATTGACACTTTTTATAGCGCCTTTCGTATAATATATTACATTTATGCAAATGACTGGAGTTCACCAAAACAAGAAATTATGCGTTTTTTCTTTTTTATTGGGATGAACAGTTTTTAGAATGTTAATTTTGAAAATTCTAAAAATAAGCTTTTTGTCTTGGGGTGTCTGTATTATTAAAACTGGCTCTAGAAGTGTCTGTACGTACCCTCAATATCATTTTTGAAAGAAAACATGAAATATTCATAAAAAGGGGAGATCAAATAAGGAGGAAGGCAATAACAGATGTTTGTATGGGCAGCCTGGTACTATATAGAGTAAATAAGGTAGATGAAGTGTGATAGAGGCAAAAAAGAATATTTAAATTGCAATTTTTATTTTACGAATAATAGAAAAAATTTATCAATAGGGAAAATTTTATTTGTGAGTTCTTACAAATGAAGAATCTTAATTGAAAAATGAATTCGTTTAAAGTGAGTAAGTACCTTATATCAGATTACAACTAGGAAGTATACTCATTCTGTGTGTTAAAAACTTGAAGCAATATAAAATGTTAAAGTGTATAAAATTATTTTTCCCATCAACGTTTCCCAATTCCCATTTCTTAAAATTCACAGTTTTTCAATAACTCATTTATTAAATATATTATTAATAGTAAAAGGATTAATGCATAAAACTTTTAAATTCTTGAAATAACCTTATGAATTAAGTCACATGGCGCCATCTATTAACGGAAATACAATGTTTTTATATTATTAAATACAGTTTTTAATTAATCCAACATTCTGCTGTTTGTAATGATCTGAGCTTTAAATTACGGTGAGCATTAATTTTATGAATAAATTATCTATTATTAAATCTATTAAATATGTTGTTTAACATAGACAATAAAATACAGGAAATATATTTTCAATCTCATTTTATTTGCAAATCTTGATGTCTCATATTTCTGGGATTTTAGCATATTTCTATTTGCATTATAAATATGCATTCCTTGCACTCGCACAAATACATTTTCAGAAAGTATAGATAAATAAAAAAATTAGATAAATGTTACAAAATGATTAATTTTATATTACAAATTACTATTTAAAAATATTATTTAATCCAAATTTTTCGATAATAAACGACTTCCACGATTATTTATTAATTGACCAGTTTTTGAAAAAACACGTTCGGATGGTACAGAAGTAGCAGTACGGTGCAAATATCGTATAAAAATAAATAAATAAATAAAACGAGAAAAACCAATAATTTACGCAGTTAAAAGAATGACTGAGAATAAATAATTAAAATTTGTTGTTTAGAAGATTTTATCATCCGCCTTTAGCTCCACCCCCTTTGTCCCTGCCCGAAAATGACGTCATAGAAAACTATCGATAGTTCCGATAGTATTCGATAGTTTGTAAACTACTATTACTATTTATTCGATAGTTGAAATTGTTCGATAGCGCCCATCACTAGTCACAGTATGAAGATAAGTGCCCCGAGTTGAGATTGGAGATTAAAGGCGCCTGTCTGTCTGCCCGGGCTCTATTGGATTGATCTACTACTGTTCGTTGGCGCACGAATACCGTGACTGCATGCACTGTCTCATTCTCGATTAAAATTTTTATTTATTTATTTGTTTTGATTGAGATGTTTTTACTTTCCGTGCAATACATGGTAATGCGTAGGGAAAGTACTGGAATCATGCCGAAAATCGCAGTTTTCGACGAATCGACACGCTTTAGGACGTCTAGAATATGAAAATATTATTTTTAGCGTGACGTCTGTGTGTGTGTGTGTGTCTGTCTGTCGGTGATGTATGTATCCACTCTAACTTGAAAGCGAATGGACTCAATTTCATAAAATTGAGTAAGTCACTTGTGGGTGACCCTAGTGCAGATTAGTTTTGGGTACGAATCGGGATAAAAGAACCCGCCTTTTTTTTCGCGAAATGGCCCGCAAAAATTAACTGTATCCATTCTAGCTAAAACACTAATAGATCCAATTTTACAAAATTGGGTAGATAAGTCAGTTGTGGGATACCCTGGTACTGATTACATTTTGGTACGATTCGGAAAGAAGAACCTGCCTTTTTGGGGGAAATGGCCCACAAAAATCATCAAAATCTGAAATAAAAAACTACGGATGCTCAAATATATCCATTAAATGCTTATTTTATACGTCATTTTTAACTATCCAAAGAATAAGACACCACTTTAGAAAATTAGCCCAGCTACCCAATAAAAAACGAAAATGGAATTAAAAATATATACTCAGTGTCATTTTAAAGAATTGTATGTGCCATTAAACTCAATGAATTATTGAAAAAATAAAGTGAACGTGAATATGAGTTTGCAGGGAAAGTCATGTGCGGCCTACATCCGATTTTTTTCTTTCCTTCCAATACATGGTAATGTATAGGGAGTATATACGCTCGTGCTGTCTTTTTCTAACCTCGGGTTTGTGAGTCTCTAGTACGGACGAAGGGATTCCAACATATCCCCGAAACAGCTCTAGTTTTATTTATAAATGAATCCGTGCTTAATTATTTTGCCTTATTTTTACTTTCTCATACTATTCAAAGTATTGTTTCTACGAAAATTTTCGATTTCGGGATTTGAATGCCAATATATGTTTGACAACAACCTGAACACGTTTTACTATTTTTAGAGTGATGTCCGTCTGTTCTTGTCTGTCTGTTGCGATAGCTACTTCACGCATATTGATGGATTTTCAAACTTTGTTAACTAAAATTCTAGAACGTTTATTCAAAGTAAACTATTAAATTAAAGACAACCAATTATAGGTTTAAAAAGCCATTTAATAAAACCATCTTTCTCGACATAAGTTTACTAAGCCAAAGCGCTTTCGGGCATCACCATTTTTCATTTCGCCCTTCATCAGTGGCGAAAGGAAAAATACAGTGCCAACAAATGCTTACATATCAAATTACGTTTTTACAATAGTTACATTATATTATTTTATAAACAAGGTATTTAAGATTTAAATAATTATTAAATATGAATACAATTAGGAGGAAGGTTCATGACCAAAAAGTATGTTGTTGAAGCACAAATTACTTCAAAAGGTAAAGTCACCGAAAACTATGTAAAAAGATTTTCGTCGTATGGAGTTGAGAACGAATCGCCAAGCGTAACTTAACATAATCACGGCAACACCAAGCATAACTTAATAAAATCATGGTACAGATAAATACACAGGGATTCATAAAGTAAAAAAATCTGATGTGGACAGCACATGACTTTCCTTATATAATGCAATGTATTGACTACTTTTACTGTAAAAACAAAATAGGTTATTCATATAGTAGATACTTATATTTTTCCAAGATATTGAATTTTCGTTAAATAGTCGTTATTTTCATTGATTGGGCGTCATTTTTATCCATTTGGCGAGATTTTCTTTGAGTTAGTAACATTTAAAAAAGTCACCAAGTGGGCGACATTGCACCCAATTCGTCGCCAAAATCTCGTCAAACATTATGGACGGAGAAATAATTTATTCTTAGGTAAATATGACTATTGGCGTTCAAATACAAAAACATTACTCAAAGTATATTTTCTTGTGAATGGAACGAGTTAGATCCATGAGGATGATGTCACCCAATTGATCGCATGATATTACATATGAAAAGTGAGCATGTTTCTTAACAGTTAATATATTTTTTTTAATTTATGGGATTTTTTGATAAATTTATTTGAAAACTGTGCAATATCTCGAGAACGGTTCATACTAGCGTTCTAAAGTTTATGTCAATCGTTTTCTAAGGAAAAATTACATAAAAAAATGTTTATTAGCGTAACTTTATGAAAGGCTTTGATTTTTTGATGATTTTTTCAAAATTTATTGCAACTGATTAAAAAAAATTATTAAAAAGGTTATTGCAACTGATTAAAAAAAGAGTTTTTTCAAACAAGGGATGAAAATGATTATTTATAACATACAGAGCCGTAGATAGTTTACTAATTTTAACATCACGAACATGTTCAGCTAAACAGATACCGACAGTACGTTTCGTACTGACAATATAGAATTTGAAGTTATTATCAGAAGATAACCCCAGCCTGGCATTTTAAAGTTATTTTTATCTTTAGTATATTTATCCGAACGAATTCTATTAAATAACGTAGTAACAGTCGAATGAGCAGGTTTAAACTTAAATTCATGGCAAAAATGAATAAGAGGACGAAAAATCGTCGGGTGATACGGAAGACTAGATTAACGGCATAAGGTCGGCAACAGAAATAAGGTAGTACAGGTTAACCTCGATATGCCGAACCTCTGTATCTCGAAATATTTTCATCTTTTTTCACGCACGGTATAAAACTAATGTAAAACAAATTGTTTTAACTCGAAATTTTTCTAAGCAAACTCCCGATATCTCGAATTTTTCCATCTTACCATTTGGATCATCTTACAATTTTCATCTTTTCATTTGAAAAAATACGGTCCAAAAAATGTGTTTAATGCAGATGAGACAGGACTATTTATTAAGTGTATGCCTGATAAAATTATGGCCATTAAAGGTGAAGCATGTTATGACCGGAAAAGGAGCAAAGAAAGATTAACTGTGCTATTTTGCACTAATATGGATTGTTCAGAAAGACTTAAACCTCTTATGATAGGTAAATTTGCTAAACCCCGATGTTTTTTAGGAATGAAATCTTTTCGAATGACTATTTTGCGAACAATAAAGCTTGGATGACTGCCGAAATTTTTACTAATTGATTGAAGGAACTAGACAGGAAAATGTCCCTTGAAAATTGCGATATTGTTCTCTTCTTGGACAACTGTACAGCGCATAATAGAGTGCCGAAATTAAAATCCGTGAAAGTTCATTGCATGTCACCAAACACAACTTCTAAGTTACAGCCTTTGGACCAAGGTATTATACAGAGATTTAAAGTAAACTATCACCACAAAATTACGCTCATTTGGATCCGCCTAGCTTATTTGGAAAATGTGATAGATTTTGAAGGATTCAATAGGCTGTAATCAAACTGTCATAGATGACTATTTTGTAAAGTAAAAAAATGCAAGATTAAATTTTAATAATGGATGTACGTACATAGTATTACATTAAATGTGTATCCAATCATTTCAGGCTTCGCTTTATTTGTTGTCAGCATTTTCTTGGGTAATACCCAATTCTCTGTCGGCAAGATAAAGTAAGTGATTTTTTTTAAATGTGTAAAGTAAAGAACTAGTATGTATACAGTCTTTTATGAATTCCTTAAAATTTTTCAAATTTTCGATATCTCGAATTTTTTTCTGCTCCTTTCAAATCGAGGTTCGACTGTATTAGATTGAATGAAATTACGGCGAATATACTATTGTATTTGTATTTAATAATTATTTAAATTTTAAATACCTTGTTTATAAAAGTACAATGTAATTATTGTAAAAACGTAAATGAATAATATGTAAATTTTGCATGCCGATTTGGCCTATATGTAAGCATTTGTTGGCGTTGTATTTTTCATTTCGCCGCTGATGAAAGAAAGGCATGCTGATGCCCGAAAGCGCTTTGGCTTTGTGAACTTATGCACGTCGAGAAAGGTGGTTTTATTAAATGACTTTTTAAACCTATGATTGGTTGTCTTTAATTAAAAAAATTCTATAATCAAAGACAACCCAATAAGTGGTTACAAAGTCATTTATTAAAATCGCCTTATTATGACGTTTACAATCACATAGCCAAAGCGCTTTCGAACATTTTCGTGCCCTTCATCAGTGGCGAAGTAAAATAAAGTGCGAACAAGTGCCTAAATATAGGCAGTACCCGCCAGACAAAATTGACATACATTAACTACATAACAAAATGACGTACATCAATTTATATATTTTTAATTTTTTAAAAAACGAGGTAAAATAAATCGTCATAAAAACACATATTACAATAAGAAATAGAGTTTAATAACCAACATGGATGTCGGCAAAAATGAAAAACAACCGCTATTGAATTTTTAGAAAATCATGTAAAGGCTTGACCCGCATAGAATCAAAGAACGAGTCGCCAAGCATAACCAAGGATTCAGAACGGGGTCCAATTTACAAATAGAATTCCGGTAAATATAAACAAAAAGGGATACATACAGTAAAATATTACTGGGATTATTGCAGCTCATTAAAAGAAAAATTTTATCAAACATGGGCTAAAAGTGATCGTTAATAACTTACTGGGATAGTTTATCATTTTTAACATCGCGAGCACGTTCAGCTAAACGAATACCGACAGTACATTTAGTATTGCCAATATAGAAATTAAAGTTATAAAAGGGGGACAACATACTAAATATAGGGCGTACTGGCGGATAAGGCCCATATTTAGGCATTTGTTCGCACTTTATTTTACTTCGTCACTGATGAAGGGCATGATAATGTCCGGTGATTGTACACGTTATAATAGGCCGATTTTAATAAATGACTTTTTAACCACTTATTGGATTGCCTTTGATTTTAGAGTTTATTGGTGGACACGTTTACCATCCTGTTTTATTTAATTTAATAGTTTATTAAAATGGACGTGTATTCATTCTAATTATTTATTCAAAGTTTTATATTCTTTTGACATGGCAGGATAGGACGCAATGGAGCATAATCATGCATGAAAGGAGTCATTTAACGCGCCATGATCGCAAAACTGAACATTTTGAATCAATGTAGTGAAAAATAGTTGCGATACAATTGTGTTCGTGACGCCATTACCGCCCCTCTCCTCCCTCGGGGGACAAGTTATCCCCCGGAGGAGGGGCACATTATCAGGTATGGTATCAATTTGAAATATTTTTTAAATGAACATGCTATAATTGAGATCATTTAGACCAACGATACAGATTTAAAAAGAAAAAAATTGTAAAAGGAAAGAAAAATATCGCAATTTACTTAAAATTGGATTCTGTTAGGAGAAAGTCGAACTGAGCTACGCTCCAGTTAATTCTTCATATAGGTATATTAAAGAAGATATATTAAAGAAGTTAATTAAGAAGTTCTAATTTTCAGTTTTCATTAGTTACTTCTAATTTTCAGTTCTAATTCTTCAGTCTAATTAGTTAATTCTTCAGTTAATTAAGAAGTCAATTAAGAATTTAGTTCTTCAGTTCTAATTTTTCAGTTTTAATTAGTTCAGTTCTAATTAGTTAATTCTGAAGTTAATATTAAAGAAGTTAATTATTCAGAAGTTAATTCTCCATATAGATATATTAACGAAGTCACGAAAAATGTAGAAACATAAAAGATGTATAAGGAAAATGGATTCACAAATTGGGATCGTTTTAAAAGCACATTCGGTGCAATTAAAGGGGCTCAAGCAGTGAACGCCGGCCACTCATTATCGCCTTTAATGTTCTTCTCGGATCTCTAATAAATTTGGCCTCAGGCTCAATTGCAGACTCGAATTTCGGGCCACTTGTTTTATGTTTTTATTCTTGGACGCCCTTGACTGACGCTTTACTTCCCGCACTACAGGGAAATGCATATATCGAAGCCGGTGCTACCAGAAACAAAAATCGATCATGTTTTTATGCATATGCATTGGCCATCTTGTATTAAGAAACGTATTTCCTAATCATTGCACTTCTTGTAAATAACTTAAGTGGATATGAATTACATTACGTACAGCCGGTCAAAAAGACAAACAAGAAAGATCAATCATGCATAAAGCATTATGCATTATGAAACACAAATTTTTTAAACATCTCTAAAATGCGATGATATATTTTTAATTATCACAGAACTACGATAATTTATTTTAATTGAAAACTTCATAAAAAAATGAACTTTATTGAAATGACGTCACCGAAATATAAATCGTCTGGCTATCTGTTGTTGAGACCCAGACTGTCCGACCTACCACAAAGGTGTAAGGTAGCTGTTTGGACAGCCGGGAAGAGCCACCTAATTTAGACCGGAACCTAGTGGGGGAGGCATCCACAGGGACCGTACCCTCCTTCCCCTACCACCAACCTCTCGGAAGGACTTAAGGACCCACATATTTAACGTGATCGTACTCCGCGTGAACACGCGGCAGTTTTGGCAGCGGAGGGAATCGAATCCGAGTCTACTGAGTGCAATTCTCGCGCGCTAACCACTGAACTATCGCGCCCTGTCTGGCTATCTGTTGTTGAGACCCAGACCGCCCGACCTACCAGAAAGGTGTAAGGTAACTGTTTGGACGGCCAGGAAGTGCCACCCAATTTAGAGCGGAACCCAGTGGGGGAGGCATCCACAGGGACCGTACCCTCCTTCCCCTACCACCAACCTCACGGAAGGACTTACGGACCCACATGTTTAACGTGATCGTACTCCGCTTGAACACGGCGGCAGTTTTTGGCAGCGGCTGGAATCGAACCCGGGCCTACCGAGTCAAACTCCAGCGCGCTAACCATTGGGCTACCGCGCCCCTGTCTGGCTATCTGTGGAAAAGTAGGGAATATTTCATTCATATCACTTTTATTCCAGACTCCAGAGCTACATAACTTGGGGTGAAAAAAAAATTAGCAATTCTTATACAACACATCTTACAATAACTTGTTTACATTCTGCATCCATTTAAATGAGGCTTTGTTGCAGCAATAATCAAAGTTGGATGATCATTTAAACTCAAAAATAGTGTAATTGCATGTTCGCAAGAAAATAATAGGTACAAGAAAATAAAGCGTATTTAGGAAGGATGCAAGACTCAATATAAATTTAAAAGACATTTAAAAATCACGATTTTGACTCTGGGAAAAAAGATGGATGCCCTATTTTATTTTGAAGTGGGTCACGTGATATCTTCATATATTATGGTTCTATGGTTGTCATTATTATTTTAATTTTTATTGTTAAAAACTACCGAACGTATTTTGCTGAATTTTTTTTTTTATATATTTTATGAGATAATTTGAATATTTCCTAAAATTTTCGCAGCAATTTGTGAATTTTAACTTTGCTTAAGAAATGTTTGAAACATTAGGTCCCATAGGGTTCAATGTATTTCACTTTTTCAATCCAAAACTAATTCATCAACATTTCCACATGTCCCACAGACCGTCTGAACAACATACTAAAATTCCATTTTGATAACGTCATTTTTACGGCAGTTATCGTGCGAACGGACCGACAGAATGACCAAAGTCATAAGCATTTTTCAGCTATGTTGTAAAGTATTAATAAATAATCCGCACACAGCGCGGTATTTCGGCTTCTCGGATCGTATAGTCAAACCAAACGTGTTATTAGATTCGTAATAATGCCTGCTATAAATAAATGAGCAACTCATTTGCATAAAGGATCGTCTTCAATTTTGCACTAACTTGATTTTGTCAAAGAGCAACACCCACATTTGACAACAAATTCTAATTCTCCAGGATAAAAACACTCAGAAATCGTATAAAATTGACATATTTTACTCACGTCGTTGCCGAGTTGCGACTGTTTGAAATTTTGTGGATTTTGAATAGGGTTATCCTAATTTTTATGCCTCTTATGGTTTCATTATTTTTCACTCCTATTTAACTACTATTTTACTTCTTCTCTTTTTGTCTATTTATTCCTCCTCCTCCCTCTAATTTCTCACCATTCAACAGTTTAAAGATTTCAATTTTTTTTCTTTCTCAGTTTCATTTTAAATCTCATATCCATTTCTTTTCGCTTGGCGTAATGGGCGGGCTAGGCTTCCTTATCGGCCTGTTTTAATAAATTTCGGTGTTTCATATCTGTCTTTTGGATGGCATGTCTGCTTATCCCTTTGCAGTTCTTCCTTAGCACTGTTTTTGACCTCAAGAAGAGGGCTGTATTTAAACACCCTCGAAATAATTGTAATCACCTAATCCTTATGTGCGTACTTTTTTTCTTTTCCCCTTTCTCTCTTTCTCTTTTTTGAGTATTGAATGTTTTATTTTGTTTCCATGTCCTAATCGTTTCTTAAATGTTTAAGAAAGAAAATAACAATGGGTTTGTCGAATCAGATATTTGATATATATGTGTGTGTGTTGAAGACCCAGATCGTCCGACTCATCCTAAGGACTCGAGCAACCGCTTGGACGGCCGGTATATATATATATATATATATATATATATATAAAAATAAATTATTAAATCCAAAGTTAGAATGTATGTAGTAACTCATAATACACTATTCCAAAATTTTCTACAAATACAAAGAAATTAAGACAAAAAGAGGAAATAATAAAACATAATGCAAGTCATAAGGACAAAGACAATCAACAAATTTCAAAAATGAGGAATGCAAATAAGAAAACAAAAAAATCAAGCAAAAAAGCTTGCACATGGAGGAGATTTAGGCTTACGAGATTAGGCTTACGAAAAGTTCATTTCGAAAAAATTCTCATCGGGTCCATATATCTTTTCGAAATGAACACAAAAATGCTTGTTTCTGAAACACAAGATAGATTTTATCTATAAACTTGTGTTATATGGACGACAAGCATAAAGATTGGAACAATAAAGGAAACATAAATACCTCAAAACGCACCTCTTCAGTGCAACCATGACGAGCAAAATATGACTGGATCATCGTTGCCATATGCCAAAATGAAAAGATGTGATTTGCTGTTGCCAAAGAGAGTAATAAAAACAGTACTGCAAAAAAGCAATAAAATGAGTTATTCAACTGTTAAAGCTTCGAGATAAAAAGATGAAAATATAATTGCAGGAGAATGAAGAAGTACGGCTAAAATAAGATAATAAGGGGAGAATATGAGAATTTTAGGCTAATCGAAACTTATTAACTATACTATTGACTAAATATGCAGGATATTGATACATTTTACTGGTAATTTTGAGGTTATTAATGTGCAAAGCATGAAATTTTTTATCTGATAATCTATAAATTCTAAAAAGTTGATTAAGTATAATATTTCTAAACAATTGAATCGAGTTGCAGGAATTAAAAGGTAATAATTTATTAATATTAAATTTAAAAAAATCTTTTTTATCATATAATTTAGTAACTATCCCATGAGCAGGTTCTATAATTAGATTTAAATCCAAATAATAAACATTATTACTAATAGAAGTTTCATTAGGTATTAATTCCAAATTATCCGGATAGAAATCTATATCTATGACATAGTTATCAGTAAATACAAGACAAATCAGATCATCTACATATCTATAAATTTTATAATCAGTTGAAGTAAAGAATTTTTCATAATGATATAGGTATAAATTAGCTAACATACTGCTACTACAGCCACCTTGTGGAACACCTGAGACTTGTAAGTATAATTTATTACCTTGAAAGATATAATTATTGAAAAGAACAAAATGGAGAAGCTTAGGAAAATTGGTAAATTTTGTAAGATTAGAATGTTTAGTAATATAAGCATTATATAAAGCTAAAATGACATCATATAGATCAGTGATCTTAATATTATTAAATAGATCTTTAAAATCAAAAGTTTGAAATCCTATTATTTTACCATGCGTTTTTAATTTATTTTTTAATTCCTTACTGTTATTTAGAATAATGTAGCTATCACCAGAATCTCGTAAATTGCTATTTAGTACATTTAAATAATTTAGTAATAATTTACTAGCAGTGGTAGAGTATGAATTATGACCACTAGTAACAGTTCTAAATTTAATAGGATTTTTATGAAATTTAGGTATAAGCACAATATATGGAAATGTCAAAAATTTATTATTAATATCTAAATCACTATACATATTGATAATTTTCAATTTGATACTATTAAGAGAGTGTGAATCAATTTTAAATAGACTATTATTTTTTAAATAATCTAGCAGATATTGAATATAGAATTTTTTACAAATAATAGCATAATTATTAGAGGCTTTATCTACATAAGTAATAACAAAAGATCTATGTAAATCATTAACAGAATGCTTTATATTATCCATATTATATATGGATCTAGATAAATTAATACTACAAATGGTATTTTTAATAGATCTTAAAATAGTAAATTTCCACATATTAAATGCCTCTAAAGGCTGAGCATATTTAGAAGCTAATCCATAAATAAATTTATCAAGGTCCAGATTGATTGACTTTAACACTTGTTTAGAATTATTACATGAAGGTAACCTGAATTTAGTGCCAAATGACATTATAGTTCTTAAAGATTTATCTTTTACAATGGCTAAGTCTCCAGTAACTATATGACCCAATTGTGGATTTATAAATTCAGCATAATTATCAGCACTACAAATACATTCACCATCTAAATTTGTTGAGGAATCTATGTCGACTGAGAGAGATTTTGAAATTGCATTGTAATTAAAAATGGTTCTTCCAATAGGCTTGTTATATTTAAAAGTTTTTGTAACATTCAAATCCTTTACAGGCAATAAATGATGAAATTGATTAAATAAATTCTTAAAGTTTATGGAATTATAAATAGGATGCTTAAATGATATTACACAATAAGAATTGGAACAGTTATTATGATGAAATTGATTAAGTTTTATTTTTAAATATTTTGATCTAGTAATGAGCAAATCATAGAAAATATGATTAAAATGTTCATTAGTAAGATTTAACTTTAAGAAAATAGCATAAACTGTGTTTAATTGTTTTTTCTTAACTGCAAATACCCATGATTTAATAAATTTCCATTGATATGTGTTATTGAATTGTTGATGCATACTTTTAATCTCCGCTTTAATATCATATTGGGAGGAGCTTCCTTTACCGCGTTTAAATCTTTTGAGTTTAGCCAATTTACTATTATGTAAAAGAGGTTTAAAAAAAAGGTGATTAAAAATAGAATATTTATTATCTACAAAATTATTCTTTTGAAATGTAATAATAAGAATTATGTAAAAATAAAAAAATAAAAATACAATTCAAGTAATATTAACATCACCATAGAAGCAAATTCACGGCCATAATGCCGATAAGAGAAAAGAACAGAACCTTCCCAAATTCGATGATTAATCAGAATTAAATTCCTCTTCAGGTCTGAGTATTTAACTCTAATTAACCCAAACAAATGCCTGTTTCAGATTAAGCAATAGTACATTACTATAAATGCTTAAACTCAGACTACAGGCATCAAAAAATGAAAAAATGAAAAAGGATACATTAAGAAAATTGTATTACCATGCGGCATGAATCATTCCTCTTCGACCACGTGTATACACGATCAACCTCAACAACTTAATCTAGAAGCACCGGAATGAACAAGTCGAAATTCTACCAGGGAGGCAGTACGAACGTTCACGGAAATACTCCCAAACCCGTCCAGTGAGTCTAAGCTGAAGACTGGACAAGCAATTCAGAATACAACTTCCCAAACATGCAGAACTAAATATGAATCAAAGATGAAAATTCCTACTAAACAAGAATTCATAGGAAAACTGGATAATCGAGAATGCCACTATACACCATTACAAGGGCGCACAAAACGTAGTTTCAATACTGACAAAAGTTACATTTTTTTGCGAAAATAAAATTCAAAACATTAATGTTAATGCATCTTATTTTCCGATTTTTTGATTTTTCTAATGTTTTTGACTTTGTTTATTATTTTTCATTTTTATTTATTTATATAATTAATAAATAATTATATATAACATACAAACATATATATATATATATATATATATATATTTTTTTTTTTTTTTTTTTTTCCCCCACTCTCTCTCTCTCTCTCTCTCTCTCCTGTATGTTAGTCACTATAAATGGGAATGTTTTCTAGGATGTTATCGAGTGAAATTTGATACACTGAGTTGATAATTTTAATAACAAAATTGGGGGGATATGCATTATTAGTCGCTGTACTCAAGAATTCCATAAAGTGCGCTAATTTATAATATTCATCACAAATTTTATTGATTCTAAGAGCCTGGTTTATTATAATATTTCTAAATACAGATATATGCAGACAAGAGTCAAAATGTTGAATTTTTGATGTATTAAATTTAAAATCCTGTCTTTTATCATACAAGTTTATAACCATATTACAATTTTGTAAATTTAAATTTAAATCTAAAAAGTTTGCAACATTTGTGTCATTATTACTTGCATTTAATTGTAAATTATTTGGATAAAAGTTTAATACTATAGGGATATTATTATTTGGGGATACACATAAAATGTCATCTATATATCTAAACATGTGCATATTATGCAAGCTTGGATTAATGTTTTTTTCATAGAAGAATAAATACAGATTAGCTAACAAAGATGAGGCACACCCCCCTTGTGGGATACCAACCTGTTGTTTAAAAATAGTACCACCATGTTGAATATAATTCTCATAAAGAGTGAAGTTAAGTAATTTTTTAAAAAGAAAATTTGAATATTTTAGGTTGATATTATATTTTTCAAAAATTCCTAAAATAATTCTATACAGATCATCTATATTAATATTATTAAACAAATCTTTGAAATCAGAGGTATAAATACTACGAATATTAGTAAGAGTTTTCAATTTCTTAACTACTTCAAAACTGTTTTTTACAATATGACAATTATTTGAGATTTCATCTGACGAGGATACTTCATGTAATATCTTTAATAATAATTTTCCATCATTAGTAATGTAAGAATTATGCCCACTGGTAATGGTTCGAAAAGCAACAGGGGATTTATGAAACTTGGGTACTAAAACAATATATGGAATGTTATTACAACTATTTTTTAGATGGATTTGCTTATATTTGGCTGATATTCTATTGTATAAGATTTTAAGGTTAGTTTTATGTAAATTATAGACATGATTATTAAGTAAGTGTGACTGAAGGGTATTTTTATAATAATATTTACATATAATTGAGTAGTTTCCACTTGCCTTATCGACATATGTAATGACAAAATCATTTTGTATTTCTTTAATATCATTTTTAATTGAATTAAATTTATATGAATTATTAATTTTCTGATTATATATATAATGATTTAAGTATTGCTCTATTAAGACTCTCCAAGGTTTAAAGGCTTCTACAGGGATTTGATATTTATAACTGATTTTATAAATAAATTTATTTAAGTCAAGAAATAAACCTTTACATATTAATTTATGTTTAAATTTAGTAGGTATACGGTACTTAGTACCCAGTAACATCAGTGATCTTAGTGCATCATAATTAATAATATTTAGATTTCCCGTTATAACATGCCCATGGTGTTTATCTACGAAGTCTTTGTATTTTTCTAAATGACAGTGGCAATATGACTCTTTATCCAATTCATAGTTTTGATTAATATATACTGATTTGGCAATTTGATTATAGTTGAAAATATAACGTCCTAGCGGTTTATCATATTTATATGCAATTTTAGGATTTACATGTTTGACTGGAAAGTAATTGGAAACCGATTTTAAAAAATTATTTATCTTCAGATTATTTAATACAGAATTAGTAAAATTCAAGGTACAATATTCATTTATTTTAGTATTTTGTTTTGATTCGTCATTAAAGTTTACGTCTGTGACATATAAATAACCATTAAGATTTTTACTTCTGGTAATGAGCAAATCATAGAATAAATGTTTAAAATGAACGTTATCAAATGCAGTACTTAGAAAAAGATTATATACCATATTTAATTGCTGTTTTTTAATTGCGAAAATCCAGTTTTTACATTGTTTCCAATCAAAAGTAATTTTAAAATTTGCATGTTGCTGAAGGATGGCATTTTTTAGTTCAGATAATGATGGCAATTTTTTATTATATTTACTTGCTCTTTTAGTTCTTTTTGATTTACTTTTATGATTGTTGAAGGAATTATAAATATTATGGTCTTCATTAGGAGAATTAAAGGACTTTTTAACAATATTATGATGGTTAAATATTTGATTGAGTCCATATGGAAAGATGGTTTTGTGTGCACAAATGAATTCATTTTCAAGAAACAATCTGTCATAGTAATTTTTTTGAATACACAGAATACTAATTTCAATGTTGTCGAACCCATGTTTAGAAAAATGTTCGTATTCAAATTTTGATTCATTAAAGGAAGTTGCATTATTTGAAAAATTTTTTATGTGATTCCTGTGTACGTTAATTCGGAGATGCAGAGGGTTGCTGGTTTGACCTATATATGACATATTACATTTTTTACATTCAATTTGGTAGATACAATTATATGTTTTACAGAAGACAAGATTATTGTTACAATTGATCTGATTACTATTAGTAAACGGACAAGTTTTACATCTATTAGAATTACAAGATTTAAATTTAAGTGTGTTATTTAGTGATGCATGGCTGTACGATTGAAAGTTATATGAAGTGAACAAAGAATACTGGCTGGATGTACCGAATGAAGATGGAATAGTCATAGAGGATAACGGATATTGTTGGTAGCTGGGTAACGATCTAGGAGAACCCCAACAAGTTCTCGAATACCGAGCTTGGATGTCAGAAAGCATCCAGTTGCCAGTCGCTAATTTTTTATAATAAGACATCATGTAATAGGGAATGATAGTAACCTTTATTTCCCCAAAATAAAGGCACTTGCATTAAAAAAAGAGACTCTTTAGCCAAGAATGCACCTTAATTCAATTACAAAGGTGGAGACACAATTACAACATAAGAAAGGTACCATTATTTTTCAAACTAATGGATCATCTAAAACACTTTGAAAATATATAAACTAATGTGTAGACACATTAAGACCCGGATTAAATAAATGCTTAGGAATAAGCAAAACTAGGATAGATAGTGGAAAAATATACATATACACATTGACTATTCCAGAATAAATTGATTCAAATTAACATCCATCAATACAACATGAAACACAATATTTTACTTCAGAACTAATATAATCTAAGAATAATACAACCATTGCTGTAAATACAGAATTCAAATTCTTCCAATAAATATGCATTTATTTAATGGTTCAACAATTCAGAGATTCAACGTATGAAAGGCTACGTACGATCACAAAAACAATAAGATATTCAATATATGAAAAACTAAGATCGATCACAATAACAATGGCTAAGAATAGAATTATTACCTAGGAATTACAATTACCAGACATTTTAAAATGATAAGATAAGGGATAATGAGATAAAAATGATATATATATATATGTGTGTGTGTGTGTGTGTGTGTGGTTTTCGGGTGAATGGTCTATAAATGACGACTCTATTTCACGCAAACGTATACTTTTACTTACGACACTTATATTTACACGTTCTTTACAAGTTGAATTGAACAAAACGCCACACTCAACCATCTCTGCATGCATCTTTTGCGTCCGTCCTCTCTCTGGCACAGACTAATATATAGTATTCTGTGGTCTGGGGTTGACGCTTTCACTCATCTGGTTTCTTTGGAGGTAGCGCTGTCGTCTATCGTCTAGTTTCCATATATAATATGTATAGTGATTTAAATATTAAATATAAATATTTTAGATTTCCTTATATAGTGCTTATTCCAAAATTTCATAAAAATCCTATTAAATTTAGAACAGTTACTAGTGGCCATAATACTTACTCTACTACTGCGAGTAAATTATTACTAAATTCTTTAAATCTAATAAACAATAGTTTAAGCCAGACTAGCAATAATTACCATATTCTAAATAATAGTAAAGAATTAAAGAATAAATTAACATCTCTTAGAAAAATAATAGGATTTCAAACTTTTGATTTTAAAGATCTTTTTAATAATATTAAGATATCTGATCTATATAATGTAATTTTAGCTCTATATAATGCTTATATTACACCTCTTTCAAATCAAATTAAATTTATAAATTTTCCTAAACTTCTTCACTTTGTTATTTTCAATAATTATATTTTTCAAGGAAATAAATTATACTTACAAGTCTCAGGAGTTCCACAGGGTGGCTGCAGTGGCAGTATGCTAGCTAATTTATACCTTTATCATTATGAAAAGTCATTTACTTCAATAGATTATACTTTTTACAGATATGTTGATGATCTGATTTGCTTAGTACATACAGAAAATTATCTCATAGATATAGATTACTATCCTGACAATTTGGAATTAATTCCTAATGAAGCTACTATTAGTAAAAATGTTAATTTTTTGGATTTAAATCTTTTTACTGATCCTTCTAATAGAATTGTTACAAATTTATATGATAAAAAGACTTTTATAATTTTAATATTAATAAAATCTTACCTTTTAATTCCTGTAACTCGATTCACTTGTTTAGAAATATTATACTCAATCAGCTTTTTAGAATTTATAGATTATCTGATAAAAAATTTCATGCTATGCATATCAATAATCTCAAAATTACTAGTAATTTATATAAATATCCCTCTTATTTAGTAAATAGTATTGTTAAAAAATTTAAAATAGCTGGATTTTTATAATTCTTTTCATAGTATCATATAATTCTATTCATAGTATCTTATATTAACCAGACATCTCCATTCTCTTGTATTTTTTTTTTTTTTTTTTTTTTTTTTTTTTTTACATTCACTTCCCACTTCAGCATTACTATTATTTGCCCCTCTTTTTAGTAGCTCTTTTTATATATTAATACTTTTTCTTATCATTTCGCTTCACAGTTTTTCAATTCTTATGAATGGCAACAGTAAATGGTTTTTATTTTTCTTTACGAATGGCAACACTGGTCTCTTCTATCAGTGTTCCCTGTATTGAATCGATTGTACATACGCTGTGCTTTTTCCAGGTATTCATTTTTTCTTTTTTATTCCTTCTTTATGTATGTCGTCCAAGTAGAAATAGTTTATAGATTTAATCTATCTATTTCTTCAGAAACATACATTTTTGTGTTTGCTTCTACAAAAAACTTGGACATGATTAGATTTTTGTAGAAGTTAACAATTCATGATTTAGGCTTAGACCCTCGTCCACGTGTATGGCGTTTGTGCTTGATTTCGTTTGTTATACTTATTTCGATTCCATACCTTTGTATTATATATTTTTCATTGACTTGTTGATTCGATATTTATTTTATTTATTTTTTTTCCATTTGCTTGAGGATTAGTTGATTTTTACTTTTGTTTTGTAAGCCAGTTAGATAGTTGAATTTAGTTTAAGTTTTTCTTTTTTTGTTTCCATACCTTTTAATTTGGTTAATTTTCTGTAACTTGATAGCTTGTTTTTTGTATTTTTTATCCATTTGATTGATGATTTGCTGTATTATATTTTATTCTGTGGGTGTTTTAAAAAGTTAGGTTTATCGTGTTACATCTTCTTACTTTTCGTTCATTGGATTTTCAAACTTCTATTATTATATATATATATATATATATATATATATATATATATATATATATTCTATATATTCATATATATTCCCCCTTTCTCTGACGTTCTTGCATATACTGCGTTAAAAATAATCTTGAATGACCCGCAGAAGTTGGATGAAGTCAAGAATTTCCATGAAATCTTTTTCCTAAACAAAACAGATGATGCGTGAAATGCAGATCCCTCCAGTCAACGAATTTAATCCCCCAGTCTTGAAACTGTTTCTAGTCGACATGAATGGAGGAGAGAGATCGAGTGAGGTTGCCCTTCGCAGAGTTTTCATAGGAGTTGTTTTAATGTTTTACACAAAGAAGCGAAATCAACGGAAGCGAATCGCTTCCTCCAGATCCACCGAGATGAGAGGACTACTGCAAAAGGTCTCAATATTTTCACTGTCTCATACTATGTCATACCTGCCAACTCTACTGGATTTTTAGGGAAGCTCCCGGTTTTTGATGGTTTCTCCCGATTTTAGACGAGAATCTCTCGGTTTTTATCATTAAAAAAAAAATAAAAAAATTCCCTGAAGTTAGGGATTTTTGAATAAAAAAATCTCTGCTAAAGGGAATATCGATCGCGGCCGCCATTTTGTTTCTTCCGTATATGAACCTAGTATCAGTTGCAACATTTTCACTTATGGATGGTTTCTTCTTCAAACTAGTGCGATTTCGCGTATCTGGATTACATTGCCGTGTAATGTTGAAACATCCGTTTCCATCTATGTTTAATTTAAAATTATGTGAATGGAAAATGCACAACATTCATTTCTTTGTAGTAGGTTTCATTATTAATCAATATTTTTACTTTCCTTATATACATAATGCATAAGGAAAGTATTGTGATGGGGTCGAAAATTCGAATTTGAGTTTTCGACGGGAGAGCACGTTTCAAGCATCTCTGATCATGAATCAAACATTTCCTAGGTGATGTCTGTGTGCGTGAGTGTGAAAGTATGTGTGTGTGTGGAGACGATATCTCACGAACAATTGGAGCGATTCGAATGAAATTGGGACAAAAATCACGATCCGTGAATACTGGAAGCCTATTGTTTTAAACGTAATAGAATGTTTAGAACCCCCCTAGATTTTCGAGCGAAATTGTGAAAAAATCATCAAAAAATCAAAACCTTTAATAACGTTACGTAAATAGACATTTCTAATGCAATTTTTCCTTAGAAAAGGATTGTGATACACTTTAGAACGCTAGTATGAACCGTTCTCGAGATATTGCACATTTTTTAAACAAATTTATCAAAAAATCCCATGAATTAAAAATATATATATTAACTGTTGAGAAACATGTTCACTTTTCATATGTAATATCATGCGATAAATTTGGTGACATCATTCTCGTGGATCTAGCTCGTTCCATTCATGAGAAAATATACTTTGAGTAATACTTTTGTATTTGAACGCCAATAGTTATGTATCTTAAATAATAAAAGGCAATGTCTGTCTGTCTGTGTGTCTTATACACTATACGTTCAGTGACCGCCCGTCGGATAGCTACGAAATTTGGCAATCAGAGACCCGTGGGAGTGGAAAGGGGACACGTAAAAACCGATTTTTAAAATTTGAATTATTGTTTTAGTTATTTAATGTTTTATGCGATTTCGACCGTTTTTTCCCCCCTTTTTTCTCCACTATCCAGACGTCGTAGAAAAAACAAACCGCACCACCGGAAAGAGCAGACAATTACGAGTAAAAATATATCAATTTCAAATCTCAATTTCAATTTTTAATATTTTTTAAAAATTTTGAAACAAAAGTCACTTTTGGCTCAAAAAAACGAACTTTGGTTTTTAAATCCTCACAGCGCAAAAAGTACTAATGATTTCGACTAATCATTTACATTTTTAGAAAGGTCAAAGATCTGGCATTCTTACAAGTCCAATCTGGTCAAGAAATAATGAAAATTGCCCGCAGGATCGCAATTTTAAAGACGTCATGATTTTGAATTTCTCGGCAATCCGCTAAAGTAGTTCTTTCCCGGAAGAAGTTTTTTTCCCAGTTTCCATGAAGACCGAGCTTCCGGTTTTTAAATTAATTAAGAGCTTAGCATATGTATTGTATATACATCGGGTGAAATTATTATATTTATATGATATTTTAAATGGATATTTTAATTTATGGATATTTTAAATAATTTGAATGATTGAATTATGGTGGATTGAATTGTGGTGATGTATTTGAAATTATTATATTTATGGATTGGTGGAACTATATGGATGATTTATGGAACGATATGGATTTTTTAAATGGATATTTTAATTTATGGATATTTTAAATGATGGAACGATGGATATTTTAATTTTATGGATAGATTATAATGGTAAATAATAATAATACGGATAAATAATAATATGGATAAATAATAATTTTAAATGATGGAATTAAGTGCTTGCAGAACTCAGACCGTGGCACTCGCCACGAATGGAAATGAGCTCCACGGCCGAGAAAGGAAGTAAGAGCTTAGAATGTGGTCATTATAAAATTTAAATTAGCGCGCGGGAAGTTAGCGCACGGGAATTGCACTCGGTAGACCCGGGTTCGATTCCTGCCACTGCCTAAACTGCCGCTGTGTTCAGGCGGTGTGCGATCACATTAAACATGTGGGTCCGTAAGTCCTTCCGAGAGGGTGGTGGTAGGGGAAGGAGGGTACGGTCCCTGTGGATGCCTCCCCCACTGGGTTCCGGTCTAAATTGGGTGAATAAAAAGAAAGTTATGAAGATTGTCGCAGAAGACTCAGTAGCCCAGTGGTTAGCGCTCGGGAATTGCACTTGGTAGGCCCGGGTTCGATTCCCGCCACTGCCAAAACTGCTGCCGTATTCACGCGGAGTACGATCACGTTAAACATGTGGGTCCGTAAGTCCTTCCGAGAGGTTGGTGGTAGGGGAAGGAGGGTACGGTCCCTGTGGATGCCTCCCCCACTGGGTTCCGTTCTAAATTGGGTGGCACTTCTTGGCCGTCCAAACAGTTATCTTACAGTTCTGGTAAGTCGCGCGCCAGCGAGTTTGCCACGGTCAGAATTTTCAAGGGTAGCGAACAGGCTGGTCGCCGAAGGCGACTTGTCTGCTGTAAGAATAACTTATTTCTCCGTCCATAACGCTTGGCGAGATTTTGGCGTCGAATTTCGCGGAATGTCGCCAACTTGGCGACTTTTTTAAATGTTGCCAAATGAACGAAAATCTCGCCCAATGGATAAAAATGACACTAAATCAATGAAAATGACGACTGATTGACGAAAATTCAGTATATTGGAAAGAATATAAATATCTATTATAAGAAAAACCTATTTTTTTATTGTAAAAGTAATAAATTCATTGCATTATATAAGGAAAGTCATGTGTTGCCCACATCAGATTTTTTTAAGTTCGATTTTGTATATATCCAATATAGATTACATTCCTGTGCAATGTTTGTCCATCCATGTTTAGTTTCAAATTATGTGAATTAAAAAATGCGCAACATTTATTTTTTTGCAGTATGTTTCATTATTAATTAATATTTTTGTGAAATATTTATTATTTTTTTAGATGCGATCTCGCGTGTAGAGATTAAATTCCCATGAAATATTTAAATATCCCTTTTCATCCATCTTATTTCTGATAAAATTTCATATTAATTAAACTGTACTTTCATATTTTTAATGATTTATTAATTTCCTTATATATATAGGCTTCAGGAAATGTATAAGGGAAGTATTATGACGGGGTCAAAAATCCGATTCGAGTTTTCGAAGGGAGAGCGCGTTGCAAGCATCCCAGATCACGAATCGAACATTTTGAGGTGAAGTTTCTCTGTGTGTGTGTCAGTGAGTCTGTGGTCACGATATCTCACGAACGAATGGAGCTATTTGAATGAAATTTGGTACGAAAATTACAATCCGTGAATACCGGAAATCTAATGTTTTTAAACGTAATCGAATATTCAGAACATTCCTAAATTTTCGAGTGAAATTTTGAAAACAACATCAAAAAATAAAGTTACTCAAATAGATATTTCTTATGTAATGTTTCCTTAGAAAATGATTGACAAACTTTAGAACACTAACATGAACCGTTCTCGAGATATTGCATATTTTTCAAATAAATTTATCAAAAAATCCCATAAATTAAAAAAAAAATTTTAACTGTTGAGAAACGTGTTCACTTTTCATATGTAATATCATGCAATACATTGGATGACACCATTCTCGTGGATCTAGCTCGTTCCATTCATGAGAAAAGATACTTTGAGTCATATATTTGTATTTGAACGCCAATAGTCATTTATATGCTATAAGAATAGCTTATTTCTCCGTTCATAACGCTTGGCGAGATTTTGGGACGAATTGGGCGGAATGTTGCCCACTTGGCGACTTTTTAAATGTTGTCAAATTAATGAAAATCTCGCCAAATGGATAAAAATGACGACTTATTGACGGAAATTCAATATCTTGGAAAGAATGTCTACTATAAGTATCTACTATAAGAATAATCCATTTTTTTTTTTGTAAAAGTAGTGAATTCATTGCATTATATAAGGAAAGTCATGTGCTGCCAACATTAGATTTTAGTACTACGTAATATAGTATGGATAAAGTAGTGTTACGAACGTACCTTCTAGAATCTTGGGTGTATATGCAGGATACAAGAACGAGTCCAAATTTCTGGTAACTTGCTTTTATTCACAAGCACAAAGTAAACAGAAACACTATACAATCCAACAGCAGTTAAATGCTCCACTCATAAGCGATACTATTCTCAAAATGTTGATGAAAGTGATTTTACAAAACGTCTCAAAACTCTTGACAAAGTCGCAGTTCACTGTAGCATATCTTCAACTCGTCAACCGAACTCCAACGGAATGACGAGTCCTTTTTATAGTCTCTTTATAGAAATTTCCAAAATTATTTAAAGAAGAAAAATACCAAGCTACTTAAAAATGATTTTGGTATGAGAAAGTCGACTTCTAGTTCATCTTAATTTGCAACCAGTGTTTAGGTCTGCACAGTAAAAAAAAAAAAATAAATAAATATATATATATATATATATATATATATATATATATATATATATATATATATATATTACACATTTTATGTTTCTTCCGATTACTTTTACTTTCGGGAATGTGTTATTCTGATACACCATTATTAGATAAGCGAAGTATTAACAAGTGAGTAAACTAAAGAAGGAAAGGAAGTTCGACACACCCAGTTGAGACCGGCCACACAATTTGCTACCTTAAACCCTTGGGTTGGTCGTGTGGTCTGGGCCTTTAACACCCAGTTGAGAGGTCGGACGGTCTGGGTCTCAACAACAACACCCAGTTGAGAGAGAGCTGAAATCGCCATACTTTCTTGATATTGGCAGAAATGTTTCAGTCTGATGTTTTTACGCAAGCAATCAGAAAAAGTAGTTTTAATATTGAGCGACTGCATTAGCTCGTATTTTTTGTCTTGGAAATACTTTAGAATTGAATTTCAGGGCTTTATATTGGGGGCGGAATCATTTTTGCTCGTTTCATGTCAATAAAAATGATCTGATAGTTTTTATTGACATAATTAAACAAAAAATTATCTGAACTCATTTTTTTTTACTTGCAATCTAAGAAACAAACATTTTCGAAGAATTATTTGGAGATTTTCCCAGAATCTTCCACCGAAATGAACCAGTGTTTTGAATGGTTTTGCAATTATTCAACTTTAAGTTATGTGAATGATGGTCCCACGACAGATTACAATATTCGCGGGCCGGTTTTTCCGTTTATTAATACATTCCAACATAGTTGAAAAGTGTTCGTTCATTCTTTCTGGCTGTCCGTTCGTACGATCACTGCCGTAAAAATATCAAAATGAAATTTCAGTATGTTGTTGAGATGATCTGTGGGACCTATGGGAATGCAAATGAATGATATCAACCAATTAGTTTTGGATTGAACCCGGGTTGACTAAATAAAATACATTGAACCCTATACTACCCCTGAGACAGTCTCGTTTATGGAAGAACGTTTAATATCCGATATGCGTCATTCCAAACCTCATCGAAGGAACTTATCTTTGTGCCCGTAAAACGGATATGATTAACATTACGTTAAGAAGTGCATCTTTCATTCAAATATTTCCGTCAGCTTCCTTAAAAGGTTTGTTTCCGATTTCCCGTTCGAATGGGAGCGTTTTAAGAATAAAAAGCTGTTTTATGGCGAGTTAAATTGAGAATTTGAGCGGTCTCTAGCACGAGTGCAAACTCGTCTAGAAGTCCTAATGTTTAACTTTGTATTCCCACGATTTCTCAAGTGCGTTTTTTCTTTTTGCCTTTTCAGATCTGAACAGCCCGGAATTGGGATAAACTGGCTTTGTGAGACCCTCCATTTTTTAGGTAAGTGGAAGCCTCCGTTTTTACATTCACGAAATCATATGCAAAAAGACTGTATAAGCATAACTTTCGAACCGTTAGTGTTAATAGGGTTCGTACTTGTCCTGAAATTCCTGAAAAAAAATATTTGTGTCCTGAAACGCCCTTACTACTTTCCCTGCAATACATGGTAATATATAGTGAAAGTATTGGAATCGCGACGAAAATCGCAACTCGAGTTTTCGACGGAACTACACATTTTCGGACCTCTAGAACACGAAAAACTATTTTTAGCGTGACGTCTCTGTGTGTGTGTGTGTCCGTCTGTGCAATGTATGTATCCACTCTAACTCAAAAACTAATGGACCCAATTTCATAAAATGTGGTAGGTAAGCCACTTGTGTGTGACACTGGTGCTGATTAGTTTTGGGTACGATTCGGGATAAAAGAACCTCCCCCCCCCCCTTTTTTTTTTTCCCAAAAGAGCGCGTAAAGTGGGTACAGATCCACTCTAGCTGAAAAACTATTAGATCAAATTTTACAAAATTGGGTAGATAAGTTACTTGTAGGTTACCCTGGGGCTCATTGGATTTTGGTAGGATTCGGAAAGAAGTAAACCTGCCTTTTTTGCGAAATGGCCCACAAAAATCATCAAATTCTAAATAAAAAAACTATGTATAAATGCTTGTTTTATGCGTAATTTTTAACGATGAAAACAACAACAACCCCATTGCACTAGGATTAGCCGTACTCGAGATATTTCAGTTTTTTCGTATTTTTACTACGCCGCCTTTGAAAATAAGTCCAGTTACCAAATGAGAACGAAAATTGAATTAAAAGTGAATTAAATTGAAATAAAATAAAGAGAATGTCTGCAGGGAAAGTTATGTGCTGGCCACATCCGATTTTTTTTTTATGTGCCATCCTGAAATTCCTGAAATGTTACGTATCTCAAAAGCAGAGATGCCGATTACTACAGATTTTCCGTATTTTCTACGGGAAACATCATCTCATACTACGTATTATGGAATTTGCATAGTTTTCTACGGAAAATTGCCTCCAAATGTAAATTTATGGCCACATACATGATAATGCTAATCAAAGTAGCGGGGATTTAAGGCCGCGTGTAACGTAAATTAAGATCGCGATGGCTTGTTTTATGAAAGTAATAAATATGTTTTTCTTCAAAGGTTGTCTAATTCAGCATAAATCACTAAAATGTTTTTTTTCTTTCATTATTGCGCAATTTAGTTTATTCTCATGAATTGCCAAGAGTACATTAGTATCTTTTTCCATCCATCCCAATCTTCTAAATATTGTATATGATATTGATTAAACTAGCTTATTTTCATACTCTGATTAATTATTAAGTTATTAATTATTTTCGCATAAACAATACGACTGCGCAATTCAGTTTTTCTCGTAAATTGCCGAGAGTACATTAGTATATTTTCCCATCCATCTTCTTAATATTGCATATTAGATTAACTGAACTAGCCTATTTTCATATTCTGGTTAATTATTACAGTTAATTTCTTAATTATTTTCGCATAAGCAGTGCGATTACGCAATTCAGTTTTTTTCGTAAATTGCCGAGTATATCTTTTTCCATCCATATTCATCTTTTAAACGTGGTACATTAAATTGACTGAACTAGCTTTCTTTCATATTCTGACGAATTTTTTAATTATATTTGTGAAATACAAATTTTTCTGTTTTAAAATAATCTGATGTGGGCAGCACATGACTTTCCTTATAGAATGCAATGAATTGACTACTTTTACAGCAAAACGATAGCTTATTCTTATAGTAGATACTTATATTCTTTCCAAGATATTGAATTTTCGTTAATGAGTCGTCATTTTCATCGATTGAGCGTCATTTTTATCTATTTGATGAGATTTTCGTTAATTTGGCAACATTTAAAAAAGTCGCTAAGTTGGCGACATTCCGCCAAATTCGTCGCCAAAATCTCGCCAAGCGTTATGGGTGGAGAAATAAATTATTCATATAGCAGATAAATGACTATTGGCGTTCAAATACAAATGTATTACTTAAAGTATCTTTTCTCATGAATGGAACGAACTAGATCCACAAGAATTATGTCACCCATTTTATCGCATGATATTACATATGAAAAGTGAACATGTTTCTTAATTTCTATATATTTTTTTAATGTATGGGATTTTTTTATAAATTTATTTGAAAAATGTACAATATCTCAATAACGGTTCATACTAGCGTTTTAAAGTTTATATCAATCGTTTTCTAAGGAAAAATGACATAAGAAATGTCTATTTGCTTAACTTTATTAAAGGTTTTGATTTTTTGATGATTTTTTCAAAATTTTACTCGAAAATTTAGGGGGGCTTTGAACATTCGATTGCGTTTAAAAGCAATAGGTTTCCAGTATTCACGGATTGTGATTTTTGTACCAAATTTCATTCGAATCGTTCCATTCGTTCGTGAGATATCGTCTCCACAAACTCACTGACACACACACACACACACAGACATCACCTCAAAAATGTTTGATTCGTGATCAGGGATGCTTGAAACGTGCTGTCCCGTGGAAAACTCGAATTCGAATTTTCGACTCCGTCACAATACTTTCCGTATACATTATGTATATAAGGAAAGTAAAAATGGGTATGAACTCTGTGAAGGAATATTTTCCAAAAAGTGGTATTAAAGCAATGATTTAGGTAAATAAAAAGCAATCGTTTTTGCAGGGATAAATAATTCATTACTATATATATATATATATATATATTTTATTAAATATCAATATTTGTGCAAACTTGTGTTTTACAAATATTGATATTTAGTACAAATATTGATATTTGTATTGCAAATTATCAATACTTGTGTTTTACAAATATTGATATTTAGTTATCCATATTTGTGAAACTCTCTTTAGTGAAAACTTGTGTTTTACCAAACATAAATGTCTGTTTTCATTATAAAGTAATTTCCACCGGATAAAAACTTTATATATTTTTTGTTTGATAATTTTTTTGTCCTGAAATTTTGTAAGAAGGGTGCCCTGAATTATATCAATTGGTACTACCCCTGTGCTAAACACATACCTGCAATTGGAAAATTGTTCTAAATCGTAAGAGTTACATTGAAAGATTAGATTTTCAAAACAGGGTGTCGCATCATTTTATGGAACCCCCATGCCTAACGAACAAAATTCGATTTCTGAAAAGATTTGGAATTATAATCTGAAGTTCAATAAAACAGAGAACGATTCAAAGCGAAAAACTCGCTGTAAAATTCATGATGTACATTTTGGAGGTCCTTAATTCCATTGAGTAGTGGTTTACGACAGTTATTTCTAAAATGGCTTGGTAACAAGAGCGTGGTCGTTCGATGTAAGGTAGGGATTTTTTTGAAGCCACGCTTTCATTGTATAAGTACAGATTGATTACGTTCAAGTTTATAAACATTGATCGGGTCATTGGACATTTTCCCCTATACAAAATTAGATTTCGAATGATGCAAATGCCTCCCACAGTTTTGAAAACATTTTAGACAAACTTTTCTTATAATTTCCAATTAGAAGCATGTGTCTAACACTAACGGTTCAAAGCCTGATCAATATTTTTGGAACACCCTGAATGTCAAGTAATCGTCCCCAAACTGCTGCATTTCGTAAATACAACATACCTACAATAAAAACGGCACTACCAGTTTCAAGGGCAAATAATAGCGTTCTTTTTCTGGATCGACACTTCCTCAAGTGAAATACGACTTTCTAAAATAATACTGAAGAAAACGTTAATTCTGACTACTTTCATAATTTAAAACATTGAATACGTATATACTATATATATAATAATAATAATAGAATCTAAAATGAAAAATATATATATAATAAAAATGTTATAAGAAATTCCAATGATTGATTCGAGATAAATTGTAACACAACTTGAAATATAAAATAGCTACGCATAAAACCAAATTGAAACACGATTTATAACTAGGGAAGAGTAAAACATTGCAGATTTGCCTAATGACTTGCCATGCAGTTTTTATATCCAAAATATGTATAGTAATATTTTCAAAACCGTGTTTTTCAATTTTATTAGAGGTAGGAAGAAAATTATTATTGAGGATATATTTTTTAACAGTGATTGGGATATATGAGGATATATTTTTGGATTTTCCCTAGTTATAAATTGTTTGGTAGGTGTTTAAATTTCGTTTTATATTTAGCTATCTTATGTTACTTTCCTTATATACATAATGTATAAGGAAAGTATTGGGACGGGGTCGAAAATTCGAATTCGAGTTTTCGACGGGAGAGCACGTTTCAAGCATCCCTGATCACGAATCGAACATTTCTGAAGTGATGTCTGTGTGTGTGTGTGGAGACGATAACTGACGAACGAATGGACCGATTCGATCGAAATTTGGTACAAAAATCATAATCCGTAAACACTGGAAGCCTATTGTTTTTATACGCAATCGAATGTTCAGAACCCCCCCTAAATTTTCGAGTGAAATTTTGAAAAATTGTCAAAAAATCAAAACCGCGAATAAAGTTACGCAAATAGACATCTCTTATGTAATATTTCATTAGAAAACGATTGGCATAAATTTTAGAACGCTAACATGAACCGTTCTCGAGATATTGCACATTCTTAACAAAAATTATCAAAAAGTCATATAAAAAAAAAAAAAATTCCTATTGAGAAACATGTTCACTTTTCATATGTAATACCATGCGATAAATTGGGAGGCATCATTCTCGTGGATCTAGCTCGTTCCATTCATGAAAAAAGATACTTTGAGTAATACTTTTGTATTTGAACGCCAATAGTCATTTATCTGCTGTAAGAATAACTTATTTCTTCGTCCATAATGCTTGGCGAGATTTTGGCGACGAATTAGGTAGAATGTCGCCAACTTGGCGACTTTTTTTAAATGTTGCTAAATGAACGAAAAACTCGCCAAATGGATAAAAATGACGCTAAATAAAAATGACGCTAAATCAATGAAAATGACGACTCATTAACGAAAATTCAATATCTTGGAAAGAATATAAATATCTACCATAAAAATAATCTATTTTTTTTACTGTAAAAGTAGTAAAAAGTAGTAACATTTTTATTATATATATATTTTTCATTTTAGATTCTATTATTATCTATTTAGATTCTATTATTGCATTATATAAAGAAAGTCATGTGGTGCCCACATCAGATTTTTCTAAGTTATGGTTATATGAATTACAACTTATCTCTAATCAATCATTGGAATTTCTTATAATATTTTTATTGTTGAAATCATTTTATTTATAAGCTGCATTTAAGCAATAAATTAAATGTATTTTGCTTATCTGTGTGTGTGGGGGGGGGGGGGGGGGGGAGAGTTAAATTTCTGAATATATGTGTGTAGGAAGCGAGGGGGAAAGAGGGGCAGGGCAGAACAGCTGTCTCGATCAACCGCATCCTGTGATGCAGTCAAAGGGGAATGAAGGTTTCTGGTTTGGACAAGTATCCGTCCGTCTTCCTGGATTTAAATGATGTCGGTTTACACCTGGTTGGATAACAATCCTGGCGGCGTCGAAGAAGAAAAAAGAACGGCGTGGGAGGGGTGGCGTAACGGGTATTTTAGTTTCGAATGAGAAACGGGATTCTATTTAAACGGGTGCACATGAACTATAACCTTGTATCGCTCATGTAGCATTGCATAATTGAAGAGAAGGAAGGGCGCGTGAATGGTTGATGTACGTTGCGTGCAATTTTCGAGGAACGATTTTCGCTTCGGATCATGGGGGATTATTATTTTAACGATTGAATTTAAATAGTACTAGTAGTATACCCATTCTTCGTACGGAAATAACATAAAGAATATAACATAAAGAAACATAAAATTCACAATCATGTGCACATTTTTATACTACTTATTCTAAACATTCTATTAAAATATTTAAATTAATGCTTCTAAAAAGAAGTTTAAGGATCACTGTTCTCGCTATACAAAATTTATCTTTACAGACAGATTTGAAGAATAAAACATCCGTTTATAATCGAATTTACAAAAAATATGAAATTAAATCAAAATATGCCAAAATAAAAGCTCTGAAATTATATGGGAAGATATAACCACTTATATTCTCGTATTTACCCGTGCACTAATAGAAAAATAACCGTACTACAATATATGAGTTTCAACCGTTTTTGCCAAAATAAAACAGATGACGTAATAAATTGAAAATATCAATAATCCCAGTCATTTTTAAACCTGAAGGCCGTAATGGATATAATCCAATAGTTAAAAATGCAATTTCCATAAAATTTATTTTATATACATGTCTTTATTATTTAAATCGGAAAATATTTAATAAAAATCGTTTGCCGCATAAACAAACATATTGGATTAAAATCCGTTGCTATGCGACATGATATCATTTTCTTCCACACAAACTTACTGAAAAAAAAAACATCGTCTGCATAATGCTATGTCTATGGAGGGTTGAGCTGTGCGTTTTTATTAATATCGAGACAACCTATGGTCCTAAAAACTCGATTAAATTTTAAGTGGGGCTATTCCAAGGCTACCCACAAAATTTCATGAAATTCGGTTCAGCCATTCTCCCGTGATGATGAGTCAAACATACAGACAGACAGATTTTCAATTTTATTTGTATAGATTTGTGAAAACCTTGTTTTATTGAAGCTAATCTTCCAAGCCGTTTCAGGGAGCAGGTCCACTTAGATATTTGCTTAAATGTTATACAGTATTCTGACCATTCGAGAGCCGACTTCAGAATCATGAAAATTCAGTTTGCAGGATGCACGTTCGATCCTAATCTCGGTGCAGACGGCAATGACAGTCTGCGTGTGCTAAATTTTCTTTACTTTTCCACCCTCTAAAGCCGTTGTCTTCAACCTTTTTTGAACTGCGCCGCACACGGAAAGCACGATCGTACGCACGTACAAACATACACAGATGTACACAAGCACACATAAGTGCGTGCAAATGTTCGTACATATAACATATATTTAATTATACATGTATATTTATTATATAACATTTATATTTAATTTTACCGGATTTTCAAATATTTTTAGTGACTTCAAATATACGGTTCTCAATGCTTGAACCTGGATGGAAAAAACCGCAATAACTATCCCATTCCTTTGCCCTTTTGATGACTCAATAAGAAGGGAAGGAGTTGGAAAGTGCAGGGTTAGACAATTTTCATATTGCCCGGAATTCTGAAAATTCCCTTCTCTAATATTTTTAACCCTTCGAGAGTCGTGTAATGTTACGAAAATATTCAATTTCAACTGAAAAAAGACGACAAAGAGCAATTTTGGCCCAAAATAGATGCTGCAAGATGAGAATATCAACCATTAGAAAGGGTGGAGATTACTGCAAATTGGGAACAAACACTCAATATTTATAGTTAAGAAAACTGGAATTTTATGGACCCTTTGAACATTCTTTGGACAGCTGTAAAAGCACATATTTTGAAACACCGATTTTTTATTTTAAATTAAGATGATAATAAAAAAAATCCTGCATCATAATAAGATGAACTCACAATTATCAGCATCTGAAACAATAAAATAAACATTAACAACAAGGGAAATAAATATAAATGAAAGTGATTCAGAAAAGACTCCAACAAACATATTAAAAGACTTTCTCAAGCTTTTTTCTGGAAAACAGTTGTTTGCAGGCCTTATATTTCTATTAACATTCCTGGTTCCAAAACCTTTTATTTGATATATATTTGAAGTAAATCAGAGCTATATAGCATTAATTATGTGCACTTTACTGATTTCAACTGTACATCCAAGATGGCTGCCAATAAGAGGGCTTTCCCTTGCTTAGATTTTTTATATGCTATTTGGGATAGTTTATATAATGCATAGAGTATTCCACATCACGTGGCCTCAGCCCTGGTAACAGCATAGCAACCGGGAATATAGGATAGACAGTTAAGACTTAATCTTTGTTTTAACATGGATGCAGTGGCAAAGCATTATCAAAATAAAATTTCCATCATAAAAGATATTGATATATATATTTTAGATTCCAAAATGGATTAATATCTTCTCGCTACATTATTACCGACTACAACAACTATACTTATGCTCAATATGGTTTAGAAACATTTCAAACTTCATACTTTCTGAATAAATAAGTTATTTCACATTAATAGAAAAGAATAAACTCACCTGTTATAAGACTCTTATCACAAATTGAGTTTTCAAGGATATGGAACTTCAATTTTGAAGTTGTTACTATTATCATATTCTTCCTTTAAAATCTGAAATCCCTTTTTCACGTCTTTCCGATTTTAATTTAATATTACTGGGTTTTCCTTGTTTTGGGAATATGCAGAGGATTCTAAAAAAAGAAACAGAATCTCCATCACCTGGACTACCACATCCCAAACAGCACAAAAATTCAGCATTTTTATAAATTTGTCCTTCAAATCTCATGCTTTTCTTACAAAATCAAATAGATCAAGTCAAAGAATGGTGTCCTACAAACACTTTTGAAACAGATGATGAACGTGTGACGTCATGTTGGAAAGATGTATTCTCTACCAAGTCACTATTATAGTTTTCCAAGTCTAAAAAATCTAACTTAATCTGTGTTACAAATTGTTTGATGTTTTGACTTTTTTTGTTCATAAAATGATTGAGCTATTTGTAAGATGCTGTGTAATATTTTCTTTCAGAATTTTATTGACTGAAAATGAAGCATCTTGGTATAACCGTATTGTCGTGTCTTCTTTTTCTACTGCATTCATGTCTAGCTGTAACAACTATTCCATATCCACCCACTATGGTAAAGCAACCTAGCCATGAACAATTATTTCAAGTTTCCCAGACGCAAGACGAACCTGATAAACCTTTTGTATTAGACTGTGAAGCACATGGAAATCCGGAGCCAACGTAAGTGAAGGAACTTAAATTGTTAATATCATTATGAATCTGTAACTATCTATCATCATCCCAGGATCAGTATCATTATGAATATATGCCTGGATCCTGGTAAACAATTTGATCCCAAAATCCAAGGATTAGAAGTTCAACCCAATGCAATTAGAAATATAAGGATTTTGGTATTTATCTCTATTTTAATTTATGAATGAATCTCAGTTCTGAAATTATGTCAAAAGTGTTATACAGGATTTTTTTTTATAAATATTGCACAGCTTAGAATCTTTTGAGTCACAGATCCATGGTTCCAGTTAAAGAAGAAATACTTTAAATAAGATAGACTTTTAGACTAGGGGTTACATTTGGGAACATGGTATGTTTTAGTCAAAAAGTGCAAAATTTAACTTTTTATATGGGCCCTCTACAAAGGAAGTTTCAGTGAGCAGATTGTTCTTTATTTATTATGATTTTTTTTTTTTTAAATAACCTGGTTCTCCTAGCTTACAAAGTTGGCCATAAAAAATCAGTTATTACACCACTTTTACTTGCCGGCCATACACCTAATTGCCATTAACCCCTGGGTTGGCTGTATGGTCTGGGCCTTTCACCACTTTTACTTGATTAAAAGAAATGATGAATATATATACACAGATTTCAAGTGTCATACAAAAATTGAATTTCGTTCAATTTCGTCAAAAATTTTATTTCCATTTAGAAACTTACTTTAGCAAAAGTTTTATGCCATCCCCAATTATTCATCTAAAACTTTAATTAATAACAATGTATCTGGTAATTTTTTTGTTCGCATGACAATGGAACTGTTTAGTTTGACTAATTTTATTACAGAAAATAGTTAAAATATATATATTTCTTAGGGACCTGTATAAGAAGTTTGACATTTTGTAGTTTTTTACTAAAAGGTGTTACATGATCAAAATTTGCATGCAATGATAGTCTACCTTAATTAAAGTATTTCTTAAACTGTAACCATGGGCCTATGGCCCATTATTCAAGAGATATTGAATTGTGTAATCTATTTGAAATGCCCTTTATAGAGCAATATCATAAATTTATTGGAACAAATTTTCAACAGTTCACTATTGTATTTACTTTTACAAAGATTAGATGCTATAAAGTATGCAATTAAACTTTATTCTAATTCTAATCACAGGGTAACCATAGACCTGGAAAACCTGGAATTATCAGGGAATTTTATGCTTCTGGAAAAATCAGAGAATTCTATTGAAAGTTGGGGGAAAACTGCGAATTTCTGCAATTTTTGTTTCATTTTCCAACCTTATAGTTTTCTTTTAGCTGAATTAACAATGCTTGTTCATTCCATGATGTTACATTTTTCATCTTGCATCACAAGACCCATCACTCATCTCCTTTAAATATACTTCTGAGAGACAGTTTTCATCAACAGGTGACATGACCTCCATGAACATCCTTCGAGGGGTAACGTTTCAAGGAATTGAATTATCAGGGAAAATATCAGGGAATTTCAAATTTAATTTCTTGTGACCAACCCTGAACCAGTTCTTGACATACAAAATTAAATAATAAAGGATATTTTAAAATAAAGTATATTTTAAAATAAAGTATATTTTAAAATAAAGTATATTTTTCTTTTTACCATTCTATCTGACATTGAATCAATTGTATTATGGATAGATAGATGTTTAGTGCCTAAAATTGTTTTATTTGTTAAATGTATAATTTAGAAAGAGACTACGGAAACTTATAAAATAGCACTAAAGTACTATACAGGGTGATTAAAAAGAGATGGGCCAAATTTTACGAGGTAGTAATATACACCAAACCAAGCATTTTTCGTCATAGTTTAGCAGGTCAGAAATGAAACGTAAAGGCATTACAGGGCGATGGATTGAGCGAGGTGATCCCATAGTTTGGCCCCCACGATTATCTGATCTGTCATGTCTTGACTTCTTTTCGTGTGGATATCTCAAGAGTCTCGTCTATGATACTCACTTTGAATCTGAAGAGGAACTCATTGGCAGAATTTCGGATGCTGGTGCCGAAGTGCACAACGTACCTAGTCTGTTCGAGAGAAGTAGTTCCAATCCTTCCATTGCCGCTGGGAGACGTGCATTCACTGGCGCCAGAACCCATGGGTGCATGGGTTCAACTTGCACCTACAGAAATTTGAAGAAAATTTAAAGTATATTTTTATTAATCTTCTTGGAACAATATTAAAGGGAGATTTGTTCGATAAAAATATTTAAGTAAAAATGGCGTGAATGAGCAATCCAAGCTCCCAGTTCAGAAAACAAGTGTGATTTCTTTAGATTAAAGTAATTACCTATGTACCTCCTCCCCTCTCTTGGCCCCACTCTGGTGTGTTTGACTTCAAAAGGTCAATGAAATTATTTGGACAATGGTAATATTGCTTAGCTTTTTTTGCCCTACTATGGGTGCATTATCACATCCAGAATAATCCTGCTAAAAATATGTTATAATAAATTTTAGGGTATAACAAATTAGTGGTGCAAGGAGGAAATTACCAAACAGATCTGCTATAGGTGCGTTGCACCCACTGCAAAATTCTGCAAAAATATCTTTTATTGTTGAGGAAAATTATACTAGATATTCCTTTTGAGTGGGTGCAAGAACCACATTTATAGAAACAAAGTTAAAAATACATGTGCTAAATGTTTGAATAATATATAAATAACTTAGCTTGAAGCTATAGGCTTAGCTTGAAAATATCAGAATTTTACATGGATTAAAACTTTTATTTTTGTTTAATTAGTGGAAGCGGTATCCCCCCCCCCCCCCCCCACACACACACACAAAAAAAAAATCGCACTGTTAAGTCTTGTAATTTTCATAATACATTAAAAGGTATAAATGGATTTTTTTACACAAAATATTTAAAACAGGAGTTTTGAGGCATTTAACATCAGGTAAGAATAAGCAAATAATCTTTAAGTACAAACACTATTCTCTAAACTGAAGTTAACGTCATAAAAGATGCATTTTTTAAAGCACTATAGATTGGCATATGGATTGAAGTTTTGCCCACACTATGTAAAATAAATTATTCCCAAAGCATAGTCACTAAAATATCATAAAAATGAATCTTAATTTAATTATTTATAAATATGGTATTTTGGATGTGATGTCTGTGGAGGGGGTGGGGGGGGGGGCAGACACATCTGCACCTGTTTACTGTAACATTCAAATAGAGTCTCTAAAGCTTTTATAATGGAAAATTAATCTGCAAAAAAAGTACTTCGTTAATGGCAACATAATAAGACGATAGACTTCAAACGCAAGCAGCCACATCTTTCCTCAGGATAGAGGGACAAAGCAGCCGCAACAGCAAAAGTAAGAAGAACTGTTCAGCATTTAGACAGATGCAGCCTTACATTTGCTGGTGTGGTTACTATCTGTCTATCCTAACGAAGGATAGCACAGAAGGATAAAATATGCTTTAGAATGTTACTCTTTCGTCAATCCATTTTTACTTTCCCTACCATGCGTAAGGGAAAGTATTGTGATGTGGTAAAAATTCCGACCCTCAAATTTCTGTGGATGTACATGCTGTGAGCATCTTTGGATACGAGTCAACCATTTCTTCATGAATATCTGTTTGCAGGCAAAATATCTTCGGACATTGAATGAAATTTGGTATGATTATTTTAATCTGCGAACATCAGGAGCCTATTTATATTCTAAATGAACTGACCAAGGGAAGACCCTAAATTTTAAAAATCTTTTATCTTCGAAAATTCTAAAAAAAAACTATCTAAAATGGAAAAATTTATAAAAAAGTAAAAGAAACTCACTAAGTTAACCTGCATATCATGTAGTTAACTCCCATGGATACGATAAAAAAAGAATGAAGCAGATTCAGAATACGACTGTATTATAACAGAGGGAAAATTTAGGGTTGTTAAGACCAATAAGTCTTGGTCTTAAATTAGAAGGAGGATATAGTGGGTTGTTTTCTTCCCAAGCTTGGTGGGGACGCAGTCGGTAGAGAACTGGTATCAAGTATCTGCAACTCAATTCTCTTCAATAATTTGCCAAGGATACTTGAAAGACCCACCCCTGCTTCTAATATTTTTCTACATGTTGCATAAAAATATGCAAGGACAATTCCATATAGAATATATTTATCATCTTCGTTTCACAGAAATTTTCATTTTTAAACTTTTCTTGGATTTTTACGGGACTTCATTCGAACATATTTTTACAAACTGCAGTTAGAAAAGAGACTTCCTGTTCTGCATGTCATAAAGATGCCAATAATCATAATGATTAATTAATTACTCACAATAAGGGACACTAACGAATTAATTTTTTATGGAACTTTGGAGAGCCACCCTGAACTATGTGCCTCACTATTACTATTTGTTCCTACAGGCAGTATTGCTTACACATTATACTTAATAGTGCAGGTACCTGGGACTCCTTGGTTATCTGGGTAGGTAATTAAGTAGGTTTGTGGATAAAATATAGTGTTTCAAGTTTAAAGTCACCAACTAATAGGAATCTGGCTACAGAATTCAGGCGAGTTAGGGTCTTTTGGGAAATTCTATTGTATAGAAACTATGCAGCTAAATCCGGCAAAAAATATTATAATCAGTAATCACCATGAACAAGGTGACTGTCTTAACGGAGACACTGCAGTAGTGTGAGATCTGTTGGCACTGATCTTGTTCGAACTTGTTATGAAATAAAGTAGTTTTAAAAACATTTTATTCTTAAAAATGAAAAAAAAGTACGGATTTATTCCCAAATCCAAAAAATAAAAGTTAAATGAGGATGAGGACCATACATCGGATACTATTTTTTTTTTTACTGTTACCTGTAAATTTCTACATATTCAGCAGTTTCCATTTTACAAGAAAAATGCGAGAGTTCAATGCTGAAAATAACTAGGTGCTAGCATTTGCGAAAGTGTTGTTTGGTGTTTGCGGGTTTGTTTTTTTAAAGAATTTTTGCGCAGAATTAAAAATCTATTTAATTGTTTGAATTTTCGAAAGTGTTCTGCAAATACTCAGATTATTAGTTCACCTAAACAATTCAGAGTTCTTGGTAAAAATCTATTTAATTGTTTGAATTTTCGAAAGTGTTCTGCAAATACTCAGATTATTAGTTCACCTAAACAATTCAGAGTTCTTGGTAAATTATTAGCTTTGTAATAAGCGAGACATAAATTTTCAATATTTTTTCTATGTTAAAAAAATATGTATAAAATTTATTGATATATTTTTATTTTCGCTTATAATCTGTAAATTTACACATACACTCACGAACAATGAAAGTTGCACACCAAGAAGGGAAGCATAGGATGGACCTGAAATTTTATTGATGGAAGGATACAGATGAATGATATACATGATCATAAAAACAGCGCAGCAGAACACGTACAGAGGGAGCTGTGGTACACAGTCCAGTCATCCTCTATAGTACGTCGCACCGCCTCTTGCTGTGATACAAGCAGCAATGTGGTCCTGCATGGCGTTGAACAGATGCCTGATGGTGCTCTGCGACAGCCAAGTCCACACCTGTTAAACGTTACGCTCCAAATCCCGAAGATTACGGCAACAAGGCAGCTGGCATTTCAACTGGTTCCACACATGCTCAATAGGGGGCAGGTCTGGGGAGCAGGCAGGCCATAGAAGTGTCTGGACATGACTGAGACAGGCCTGAGCGACGTGAGCCTTGTGCAGCCGGGCATTATCCTGCTGGAATTGCACACCTGGAATCCTGACAAAGAATGGGAGCACATGGGGCTGTAGAATCTCATCCATGTACCACTGGCCCGTCAATGTTCCAGGTACCACTACTAGAGCGGATCGTCTGTAGTAGGCAATGGCTCCCCAGCCCATGATGCCTGCAGTGGGACTGGTGTGGCGCTCGATAACAAGGTTGGGATTGTGGTGTTGTGTAGGGGACTTTCACATCCGGACATGCTGATCATCTGTCCCTAAAACAAAGCAGCACTCATTGCTAAACACCACACATCGCCAATCTGTGGCATTCCACTTTGCTCTGGCCCGACACCACTTCAACCGGAGAAGCTGATGTTTCCATGTTAACGGCAGCACATGTAAGAAACGCTGGGAATGCAGATTCGCTTCCTTCAGGCGTCTAGATATGGTTCGTGGGCACGCATGAGCCGCTATGTGTGCCTGTATCGCTGATCAGGTCGCCGTGGGCACTCTACATGCCTGCCACATGATTATTCGATACTCTCTATTCCTGGTATGCCTTGTCCGTCCAAAGCCGGTCCTCTGTGTCTGGGTAGCGCCCCGTGCCAAGTGCTCCCAACCCCTTTGGACAGAATAGTCCGAATGATCCATGTGACGGGTTATCCGGCACTCTGACCACCCTGCGGATTTCAGCCCGATTATCAGGCCTCTCTCGAAGTCCTTCAGTTGCGTATATCGACGTTTCTGGCATCTACCCACCATTCTTTTCACTCCGTACTCGTGCTTGCATCGGCCGAAGCTTCTCGCATTGATGGGGCATTGACTACATGCTGGTTTATAAGACCGCTGGCTCATGCTTGCAGCGCCACTCACGGGTGTATGGTCATATATGCAATCACACCAGACTGGGATCATTTGCATACCAGCCCGCCCTCTAGCTATTTACATCATTTTGCGGTTGAACCATGCTTTTTTCTTGGTGCACAACTTTCATTGTCTGTGAGTGTATATATCTTTCATTTAGAAAAAGTGGTGGGGGAGATTTCAGTTCAAAAATTAATGAAGCTATAACATTTGAGAAATCTTTAGGGGGGGGGGGGGGTGTTAGGGATATTTCTGGAAATAATAAAAAAACAATTATTTTTTCAAATTTTCCAATTTCTGCAGGTACTAGCTCTAAAAAAAAAAGTAAGGTTTGTAGAATCCATTTCAATAATAAAAGCTTGAAATTCTGTTCCAGGTGCTCAACAGTAAAGAGTTGGCTGACCAGTGCGAGAATCGGTGGTTTGAATTCCGGTTGGGGTTGCAAGGTTTAATGTCGCCCGAACAATCAACCCCAGGTTAGTGCAGTAATGTCGGGATCTGAAAGCGACACTAGTATGACTAGATGTAGATATCCTAAAGAATACAAGTTAAAGATATATACGCGACTATCACAGATTCAGTGGACTTTGCTATTGAGCTTCGAACTCAAACTGAGAGGTTAACGACCAATGGCCATGAAGGAAGCTAACCGGGAGGATTAAAATAACATCAGGATATGAGGGTGAGAAAAAAATTTCAGGAGGTGGCCAATCATATTATCAAGATGTCCGTCAATCTGACATTAGCAGAAAGAGAATGCAGAGGAAGTAGAGTGCCACTTCCCTCTGATATAAGAACATTATTTTACATAATAAAGGAAGTGTGTGTGTGCAGTATGTAGTGGGAAATCTAAGCTTCGTTCGGATATGGAATTAGGTGGTACACGAGGACATGAATAGGTGCACTTCAATGTTAAGTTTTTAGTTATTTTATAGGCTCGAATTTTCTTTGAGATCATTAAAACGCTATAAAACTCAAGAAGAAAAATACGGCTGGAATTTCATTCGAGGCACGGCGGTAAGATCATAGAGGCATCTTGCTCACGAAACTGGGCATTCCTAACAGGTGGTATTTTGGTGGTACGAGTTAAAACTCAGAAATTTAAAATACCGAGTTTTACAGATAGAGATTTGAATTTTTAAATATAAGATTGTAACAGTATTATAAGCATTTTTTGAAAAAAAAAATCACATTTCTGCGATATTAAATTCTAAAGTTAGCAATTTTTAAACGGCCATAAAATAAGAATGTGCTTTTTTTTGCTTTGCAGATAGCGTGCTTGGTGAATTCTGTATATATATATATATAATATTAAAATTGTAATTCCAATGGTAGAATGGAGGTAGTTACTCATAATACACTATCTTAAAATTTGCCTACAAAATACAATGAAATAAAATGAAATTCAACCTTAATAAAGAAATTATAATACATATTACAGTTCAGAAAGCTAAAGATAATCAACAAATGACAATGGTGAGGAATCGAAAAAAGGAATACAAAAATAATCAAGCATTAGAACTTGCACATGGAAGAGCTCTAGGCTTAAGAATAGTTCATTTTAAAAAAATTCTTTTTCGAGTCCTAATATTTAAACGAAATGAACACAAGATAGATTTTATCTATAAACATGTGTTATTAGGACGACAAGCATAAAGATTGAAAAAAATAGAAAGGAAACATAAATATCTTGAAATACACTTCATATGTACAACCATGATGAGCAAAAAATGACTAGACCAACGATGCCATTCGGTAAAAACTAGAGAAGTGATCTACTGTTGCCAAAGTGAGTAATGAAAACCATACTGCATAATGGCAGTAAATTGTGATATTCTGCAGTAAAAGCTGCAAAATAAAAAGATGAAAATATATTGTAATGTAAAAACAAGAGAATGTAGAAGTATGTTAAAATAAGATACTAAGGAGAGATTATTAAGAATATTAGGCTAATCGAAACTTATTAACTATACCATTTACTAAATATGCTGGATATTGATATAATTTACTGGTAATTTTGAGGTTATTAATGTGCAAAGCATGAAATTTTTTTTATCTGATAATGTATAAATTCTAAAAAGTTGGTAAGTATTATATTTCTAACAATTGAATCGACTTGCAGGAATTAAAAGGTAATATTTTATTAATATTGAATTTAAAAAAAAAAAAATCATATAAATTAGTAACTATCCTATTAGTGGATTCTATAATTAGATTTAAATCTAAATAATTAATATTGTCACTAATAGTAGTTTCATTAGGTATTAATTCCAAATTATCCGGATAGAAATCTATGACAAAATTATCAGTAAATCTAAACAAATCTGATCATCTACATATCTGTAAATGTTATAATCTGTAGAAGTAAAGAATTTTTCATAATGATATAGGTATAAATTAGCTAACATACGGCTACTACAGCCACCTTGTGGTACACCTGAGACTTGTAAGTATAATTTATTATCTTGAAAAATATAATTATTGAAAAGAACAAAATGCAGAAGTTTAGGAAAATTGGTGGATTTAGTAAGATGAGATGGATTAGTTATATAAGCATTAAATAAAGCTAAAATGACATCATAAAGATCAGTGATCTTAATATTTTTAAAAAGATCTTTAAAATCAAAAGTTTGAAATCCTATTATTTTACCATCTATGTTTTAATTCTTTACTATTATTTAGAATAATGTAGTTATCATTAAAGTAACGTATTTTACTATTTAGTACATTTAAATAATTTAGTAATAATATACTAGCAGTAGTAGAGTGTGAATTATGACCCCTAGTTTCAGTTCTAAATTTAATTGGATTTTTATGAAATTTAGGAATAAGCACAATATATGGAAATTTCAAAAATTTATTATTAATATCTAAATCACTATACATATTGATAATTTTCAATTTGATACTATTAACGATCTATATATATATATATATATATATTTCATGCTATGCATATAAATAATCTCAAAATTACCAGCAATTTATATAAATATCCCTCTTATTTAGTAAATGGTATTGTTAAAAAATTTAGAATAGCTGGATTTTTATAATTCTTTTCATAGTATCTTATAATTCTATTCATAGTATCTTATAATTCTATTCATAGTATCTTATATTAGCCAGACATCTCCATTCTCTCGTATTTTTAATACTTTTATTTTTACATCCTCTTCCACGTCAGCATTACTATTATTAGCCCCTCCTTTTAGCTCTTTTTGTATTTTATTACTTTTTCTTACCATTTCGCTTTACTGTTTTTCAATTCTTATGAATGGCAACAGTGGATCGCTTTTTATTTATTGGCAACACTGGTCTCTTCAATCAGAGTTCCCAGTTTCGACTCGTTTGTACATATGCTGTGCATTCTCCAGATATTCATTTTTTTTTTTATTCCTTCTTTATGTATGTCGTCCAAGTAGAAATAGTTTATAGATATAATCTATCTATTTCTTCAGAAACATACATATTTTGTGTCTGCTTCGTCAAAATACTTGGACTTGAGAACGAATTTTACGAAGTGAACATTTCCATTTTTTTAGGCTTAGCCCCCCTTTTTCCACGTGTATAGCGATATAGCTTGATTTTTTAAGTTTTTCTTTATTCGTTGTCATACCTTTGAATTTTGGTGATTTTCTGTATCTTGATAACTTGTGTTTTGTATTTTTTTCCATTTAATTGATGATTTGCTGTTTTATATTTTATTCTGTGGGTGTTTTAGAAAGTTAGGTTTATCGTGTTGCAGCTTCTTACTTTTCGTTCATTGGATTTTCAAACTACTATTATATATATATATATATATATATATATATATATATATATATATATATATATATATAAAATGAAAGATTTTAATCGAAAATTACACATAAACTACTGTATGTACAAAAAAACCCATCACTAGCATATCTATTACAAATGAGTAACTATAGACCAAGACTAAGGATAAAGATAGAAGGTAACATATCACTACAATGGTAAAGGGGGATGAGAAGAATATTAGGATACAAAATTCACAAGTAAAAGTATATAAATATAAATAAAAATAAAAATAAAACACGGCAAAAATGAGAAAAGGCAATAATAATTAGCTCAGTTTAAAAGATTAAGACATAGAGAACAATCAATTGAAACTACACAAAAATGGCGGTTAGTTTGAAATTGCATTCTCATCAGGACAGCCATACAATTCGAATTAAAACCGATAGAATAGCCAGTTTCTGACAATGGCGATAGTATTTAACTATAGACACCATTGGAACTGTCTACTGGCTAGTGGAAGGAGAAAAATAAATCAATTGAATTACAAGATTTACAGAATATATATATATATTATATATATATATATATATATATATATTCTGTAAATCTTGCACCCACAGTGCAAAATGACTTCCTACGCCTCTGTGTGCATTCACGTTGGCGGTCACCCTTTTGAGCCATTACTGTAATTATTGTTTATTAGATGTCATTTTATAACTTCTAAGTCATTCTTGTGTTTTCATCTCATCTCATGCATTTCGCCATTAACCGTCCACTGACGCCTTTACGTTACATTTCCGACCCAGTAAACTATGATGAAAAATGCCTGGTTTGGTGTATACTACTACCTCATAAAGTTTGACCCTTCTCTTTTGAATCACCCTGTATAACTATTTTTGTATTGAAAAAAAAAATACCTTGAATGTTTTTCACAAGTCAAAAGCAATACTTGGTTTTGACTTGTGCATGTAATTCAAAGTAAGTTTTGTCAATACTGACATCAAAATGCGAATGAAATAACAAGAACTGCAATCTATTGCATACTTACTAGTTTTATAATAAAACTTACAATATCTAAAATGCATTTATTGCCTTATGATGCTTTTATTTATAAATTTTATATGATTTGTTCAATATCAGGCAATTATATTGTTATTTGTATTATATAGTATATATTTCAAAGTACATATGCACATTTATTGTAAAGTTGCTAGATTTTTTTTTTTTCATATATTTTATTGCTTTAATTTAGTGTATATTATTTCAGGCAGTTCACTATTGTTCAATCTTTTAAAGAGTATTATTACAAATGCGAAAAAGTGTCAAAAGATAGTCCTCTTTTTATAAATATGTTCATTATATCTAAAAGCTCTTTGTACTAAAACCTTGTTATACGAGGTGCCATCCAAAGTTTCCCGGATTGGCGCTGTGAAAATTTGAAAATTAAACATATCAGTTAATGTTCACTGTCACCTTCAAAATAGCTTTCTCCTGCAGCTGTACATTGGTCCCAGCACTTTTGCCATTGCTGGAAGGCTTTCTGGAAGTATTTTTCGGTAAGCATATCAAGCGCCGCCTGCGATTCTGTTTGAATTTCTTCAATGGTATCAAATGGCTGGCCTTTTAGCTTAAATTTTATTTTTGTGAATAAAAAGAAGTCGCAGAGGGCTAAGTCTGGTGAGTAATGTGAGTGGAGGAATGATGGTCATTGAATTCTTGGACAAAAACTGTTGTGTGTTGAATGAACAGTGGGCGGATGCGTTATCGTGATGAAGAACCCAGTGTTTTACTCGCCACAATTCCAGCCGTTTTCTACTGACATATAGGCGTTTCAGAACATCACAGTAGAACTGTGAATTGACAGTGTGACCCACCAGCATGAATTCTTTATGCACAATTCCCTTAATGTCTAAAAACACAATCAACATGCTCTTCACATTGCTTCTCACTTGTCTGCATTTTTTTGGCCTTGGAGAACTTGGGCTTTTCCATTGTGAAGATTGTTGCTTAGTTTCAGGACCATACCCATAAATCCAACTCTCATCGCCAGTAATTATTCTGAACATGAAAGTTTCATCATCCAAAAGAAGCTGCCGAAGCTCCACGCAAACATCAATTCATTGTTGCTTTTGATCTGTTTTCAACAGCCTGGGAACAAATTTGGTGGCTATGCGATGCATTCCCAATTTTTCAGTGAGAATTCGTTGACATGTTCCATATCCAATTCTAACTTTATCACAAAGATCTGGAATGGTCTGACTTCGATTTTCATGAATGAACTGTCGAATTTTGTTAATGTTTTCTTCATCATCAACTGATGTTCGACCAGCTTTAAAACGCTTATGCCATTCGAAAATTTGTGTTCGACTCAGTGATTGTTCACCAAACACTTGTTGAATCATTTTCTTTTGCACTTTTAGCAAGATTCGCACAAAATGTAATGCAAACACGATGTTCTTTTTTTTGCATCCATCATAAAGATCACTATGCAGTGTAAACAATTTCAAACAAAATGGCATCTGTACTAGTGAGAACTGTTTCATTCACGATGAAATTTCGCACACTAGCTCACAAAACAAGTACCTACTGCCATCTATCAGCGCACTTTGAAACTATTTAGCGTTTCGGTTATATAGTGCCAATCCAGAAAATTTTGGATGGCACCTCATATAGAGAGATCTCAATGCACTATTGTCGGACATATATACATATAATATTTATAAAAAAATAAAATAGAAATATAAGTGTATAAAATATGGCTTTCTTCAAATAAACAGAAAAGGAAATTCCCAATCCCACATGATCCTAGGATTGAAAAGTTTTTAATCCTAGAATTTTAGAATTAATCCCAGGATTTTATAAAATGTTCATGATTGAAATCCCGAGTATATACAGGGTGAGTCAGAACTCTTGGGCCAAACTTTAAGGGGTGATAAATTATATCTAAACAAGCAATTTTTGTCATACAAAGCAGGGTCGTAACACAAGAGGTGAACCGCTAGAGGATGGCAGAATCAGGAGGTATTGCCACAGTTACTGCAACATGTACCTGCCAACATTAAAGCATGTATGTAGTTCCAACACGGTGGAGCACCACCCCATTTCAGCGTGGATGTGCGGCACATCTTAGATGCTATATTCCCAGGGCAATGGATTGGTCGGGGTGGTCCCATATCTTGGCCGGCATGATCGCCTGATCTCTCCTGTCTCAACTTTTTCTTATAGGGCTATATGAAAAGTCTTATCTACGATAGCCCCATCGTCTCCGACAAGGACCTTGTTGCTAGGATTGCTGTTGCTGCCTGCATTGTCCAAGATATGCTGGGTGTTTTTGCTAAAATGCGCCGCTCGCTACGTCGCAGGTGTGAAGCCTGCATTACTGCTGGTGGTTGCACTTTTGAGCAATTTCTGTAACTTTTTCCATGCATTCCGCAATTTCTGTCGGTAAAACGTACTTCTTGCCTACTCTGTCATTTTTGTGTTTTCTCTTTTCATGAGAGAGTCATCATTTCCTCTTTTCATGAGAGAGTCATCATTTCCTCTTTTCATGAGAGAGTCATCATTTCCTCATTTCATGAGCTACCACCTAGCGGTTTACCTCTTGCGTTACGACCCTTCTTTGTATGACAAAAATTGCTTGTTTAGACGTGATTTATCACCCCTTAAAGTTTGGCCCAAGAGTTCTGACTCACCCTGTATATACATATATATATATGCGTAAATGAAGGATATCCACACAGGTATCTTGTGATGTATATGTTATGGCAAAAGTAATAAATCAGTGATTATGCATAATCAAAAGTTATTATGCATAATCACCAATCATGGTAAGTTTGATAAATTTCACTTAATTTTTTACCTTTACTGGTGATTATGCATAATTCCCAAATGAAGTTGGTAAATTTGATAAATATGCCAGAATTTATCACTTTTACCGGCGATTATGTATAGTTCTCAAATGAATGTTTGATAACATTCTTTATGTGCAATCTCTCGTAAAAAAAAAGAAGTAATAACAAAACAATCTCAAAATGGGAACTTTACTAACAAAGTAATAGTGGTACAGCCATCTACCAAGAAAACTTTAAATAAATATCGTTAAAATAAAGGTTATTTGACAAGAATTCATTATTTATCATATTTACCACTACGAACTGGCAAGTATGCATAATCACCAGTAAATATGATTAATTCACAATATATGAAATAAATTTATCAAACTTAACAAGATGATCGACGATTATGCATAATAACTTGCGATTATGCATAATCACCGGATGTATCATTTTTAACTTCACATATACACTGCATAGGAAAAAACAGAGCTAATATTCTTCAGAAATTAATATTAATATATTAAGCTATTTTTTTAGATATTCAGGTTTGTGCTATTAATATTTTTAAAATGTTTCACCATAATGTTGAGTGACAAAGAATTTGTTGCCTTTTTAACATCTAAAATCTGCATCATTTATTCCTCTTGAAATCTGCATCATTTATTCCTCTTGAAATCTGCATCATTTATTCCTCTTGAAAGAATTTGTTTAACTAAATGCATCAAAATAGAAAATGCTATGATTCATAGTTGGATGACTCTCTCTTAAAAAGCAAAATCATTTATTTAAAATGCTTAATTTCTATGTAACTTGTTTCAGGAAGCAGCTTATTTATTCTTGTACAGAAAAGCAAATTATGTTTTGATATCTATCGTTGAAAAAAAATTCCTATTGTTTTTCAAACTTCAAGCGTAATTTTTTTTGGTTTCTTTTTCCTTTATAAGTAACTGTTTTTCTTCTCCCATGTAAGCCTAGTAGGTATGATTATAGTCTCAGGACCCTCCTGTATAGGGCATTACCAAAAATTTTGGAATTCACTTCCATTGTGTAGATAGCAGCATCTATGGACTGGTTTCATAGCTTATTGTGCTATTAACAGCCAATAACTGTAATGGCAGTTATTAAATTTGACAGTTTTGAGGTATTTTTCAAATTTTCGATATCAGTTATTTCATGCTGACAAAGGTATAATAAGCCATAAAACTGGTCCATGGATGCTGTATTTATTCAAAAGGTATTTATTCAAAAAATGGTATGGTTATGATTTTTTTTCTAAATGTATGGTTGTAAATGTTTTAATGAAAATTTAAAAGTAAACAATATATTGAAGTGACTGTAGTTTTCTACTCATAATGAAGGAACTTGTTGACTGTTTTACTCAAAATTTTTAACTGTAATAATCCAATTTTAAATTCATTACCAAGAGGCTACTTATGTGGTGTTGCTTTTAAAATGACTTTTGTTTCTTTTTTCCTGAATAGGTATCGCTGGATGAAGAATGGGGAACCTTTTAATCATGAATCTGAAGAAGGACGGATCAGTAAACAGTCTCAAAAAGGAACAATGTATGTCAACAATCCTCTGGAATCAGATGAAGGAATTTATCAGTGTTTTGCTGAGAATATTCATGGCACATCCGTCTCCAATACTGTTTACTTAAGGAAGTCAGGTTTGTTGGATTATCTTATTTTTATGGGAAGAATATAGTTTTAATAGAATGTTTGATATTTTTACTTCTCTACAATACATGGTAATGTATAGGAAAAGTATTGGAATTCTGTTGAAAATTGTAACTCGAGTTATCAATGGATCTACATGTTTTGGGACCTATGGAACATGAGAAAATTATTTTTAGCATGTGTGTGTGCATGTGCGCACACGAAACGACCTGCAAAAATTGTATGTATCTACTCTAGATAAAAAACTAATTGACCTAATTTCACACAATTTGGTAGATAAGTTACTTGTGGGTTACCCTGGTGCTGATTAGATTTTGGTACAATTTGGAAAAAAGAAGGAACTTTTTCTAATTTAGAAGAAATTTTGGAAAATAAGATTTCTGTAGAATATAATTTAACTATTACTGTGATATTCTGTGATATACTACTACCTTCCAACTTGGAAGAATTAGCGGATAAAGATGATATTACTGAAGAAGAAATCAAAACTGTATTTGATAAAGTGCAAGAAAGATCAATCATGCATAAAGCATTGATTATGAAACACTTTCCAACTGAAATGCAAAATGCAATACATTCAGCGTTAATATATTTTTAATTATCACAGAACTATAATAATTTGTTTTATATATTTCAGCGAAAAAACTGAACTTTATTCAAATGACGTCATCGAAATATTTATCGTCTGGTTCTCTATGTAAAAGTAGTGAATATTTCATTTATACACTTTTATTCCAGATTACAGAGTTAAATCATTTTGTGTGAAAAATATTCATCCATTCTTATACAACTTATCTTTACAATCACTTGTTTACATTCTGCATCTATTAAAATAAGGCTTTGTTCTAGAAATAATCAAAGTTGGGCGATCATTTAAACTCAAAAATATTGTAATTGTGTTAGCGCAGAATAGAGATGCACAAAAATTACACAAAAATAAAGCAGTTTTAGGTTGGATGCAACACAAAATATAAATTTAAAAGAATTTTAAAAATCACTATTTTTACTCTGAGAAAAAAGATAGATGCCCTATTTTATTTTGAAGTGGGTCACATGATCTTATATGGGTGGAAACCCCAGGCCGTCCGACTCGTCCAGAGGACTCGATCTTATATGGGTGTAATTATGTAATTATTGTTTTAATTTTTATTTAAATACTACCAAACTTATTTTGCTGAAATTTTTTTATATATTTTATTGGATAATTTGAATACTTCCTAAAATTTTCAAAGTAATTTGTGAATTTTAAATTCTCTTAAAAAACATGTAAAAAATTAAGTCCCATAGGATTCAGTGTATTTCATTTTTTCAACCGGGTTCAATCCAACTTATTCTTTTACATTCCCGCATGTCCCACAGACTGTTCTAACAATGTACTAAAATTTCATTTTGATAAAGTCATTTTTACGGCAGTTATTGTGCGAACAGACAAGCAGAATAAACAAAGTCATAACACTTTTTAGTGTTGTAAAGCGTTAAAAACGTATTACAGGACAACAGGCACTGCATTAAAGAAGAAAATCTGCATATTTACAATAAATATAATGTATCAAAACACTGTCCACTTATATGAAAATCTTGGCATCAAGTTTTTTTCACTTAATTTTTGGAAATTGTGCAGTGTATATAGAAAATAACAAAGGAGAATGAAAGAAGTTTTAAAATTATCCACCCATTGCCAAAGGAGCCAGTTTAAATTCCATAATTTACTGGGCAAACATAAGAGATGCCATGTACTGGTATTGATAACATTAGCAGAATTGGAGCAGTTTATAAATGTAAGTATTAGTTTTAAAAAAATTGTAATACAATACTTATTGATTTGTATTGTAATTTATTGTATTACTGCTTCATAACTGGTAGACTTTACTTAGAAGTATATCATTGGCTGCAAAGTGTTTTTGACATTCTGCAAAATTTTGTGATTTTCTTCATGATTGCTCTGCAAATTTTACCCTTTTTTTTTCACCATAAAATTACTGCTCTAACTATAATGATTCATCCCTGCTAATCAGTAAAACTTTATTTTTTTTACTCAAAAACTGTAAAAAACAAATTTGGGTGTTAATGTATTAACAATATAGTGAAAAACATATATAAACTCATTGAGCTAATATCAAGTTATAAGCAAATCAGACAAATAGAAATAGGCAGGGCAGGATAATTTCTCCTCAATCTAGGAGCCAGGCCAAAAAGCTAAAGAGCCAGCTTTTAACTTGCTTTATTTTGTATTTTGATTGCATTTGTAAGAAAGTGGTTATGATAAATATTTACAATGGCATAACAAATAGAGGTTAACAGTAACATATATAAAAATAATAAATGTTAATTTTTAAAATTAGTACTGCATATTTTGAAGAATTGTTTTAAATTTAAATTAATAAAAAAAATATCCATTTCATGTATATAAATTTGCAGCTCAAGAGTTAATTGATGTTCATTGATGATTTTCTTTTAAGGATCTCTTAATTTTCAGTCACCACTGCTCGTTTTTTAATTGTCCTGGTGCCCAGAGTTTACCCATCCCTAGGTTCTTGCTATTCTGCATTTGGCTGATAAAACTATTAGACCAAAATATTAGACTCAGCCTTATTGCCTGGGAAAGAGAAAATCATTAATCAAATTAAAAGATATTTAAGTTAGAAGAGCGTAGATTTTCTTTTTTATATAATGGATAGAGTAAAAGTTAATAGGGTCATAAATTTTCTTTGGGTCAAAGCAGGTCATTATATAAGTCACAAAAACAATAACACTCTTTTATTTTTAAGTATTGTTTATACAAAACTTTTGTTGGAGTGCATCAAACCTATGTAAACTGTTGACTTACCCAGTTTACAAATATTTTGATCATTAACCAAATTATTTTTTCTTTCAGAACTGAATTCTTTTGCTGACGAGGAGCCTAAAGAAGTGTTTGTTATAGAAGGTGAACCTTTATCTTTAAATTGTAATCCCCCTTCAGGTTATCCTAAGCCCACCATATTTTGGATCATACAGTCTAATACTGGAGCCCTTCATAGCATTAATAGGTGAGGCTTATTCTGATATTTTCTTCATTTATTTTTCACTAAACTATTTGTTAGTAGCCATTTAGTTATCAAAGTTCACTTTATATACATTTAAAGAACTTTCTGTGGTAACTGGAGTCAGTAGCATCTCAGAAATTTTTCTCAAAGAAAGTAAAGTATTTATTAGATGAAACAGTGTGGAAACATGTCAACTAATTAATACGTTAAAATCAAAGACAACAAAAAATAGCTTAAAAAGTCTTTTATTAAAATCTCCTTTTTACGATGTACAGAATCACATGACAATAGCGCTTTCGGGCCCTACTATGCCCTTCAACAGTGGCGAAGTGAAAACAAGGTGCGAACAGGTGCTTAAATTTAGGTCATAACCGCCAAGCATAATTTACATATCAATCAATTTACATTTTTACATTTTTAAATACGAGGCATTTAAAATATAATTTATTTATAACATACGAATTAGAATAAAAGGAAAAGGTTGATAAATTAATTGTAACCAATAGGAATGTCATCAAAAAACGAAATAAAGCAATTACTCAATTTTCAGAAAATTATGTAAAGGTTTGACATATAGTGAGTCAACAGTTATCTTACACCTTTCTGGTAGGTCGGACAGTCTGGGTCTCAACAACAACAACGTAGTGAGTCAAGAATGAGACGTCTAGCATAACTAAGGGTCTGAACAGGTTAAAACAAGTTCATTTATCCTTTGTACTTTAAACTCTATTTAAACTAGTTTCATTCAAATAAGTCCAATTTAAACATAATCATATTATTCCTGTTAGACAATATTAAAGTAAACAAACGACGTATTGCTATCGCAATACGGTCAAAATTTAAAGTATTGGATATTTCCGGTTAACTGTTTGAATCATTTGTTGGGTGTCCGAGTTGATTTACATTTGAGTTTCTGCAGATTGTATTGTAGCTGACATGAATATGTTAATTTTTCGTATCACTAGAAATTAGCATACTCCAGAAGCATCATAACAATCATCTCCTGAGTATCTTCTCCTGAGCGTCATCTCCTGAGAAAAGCTATTTGTGGCCTATATCAAAGTGGCTGAGAATGGTATCTAGAACTGGATAGTGTGTTCAGGAAAATGAATTTTGTTAAGTTTAAATGGTGTAGCTGTGCCTATGTATTTAATGACAATGTTCTATTAATTTTATATTTTGATGACATAATTGTGTTTGCTAAACATCAGAAAGATCTACAGTACATAATTTCACTACCAAAATCTAAATTTGACATCAAAGCTTTAGGCAAGATAAAAATGTTATTAGATATTCAATTTGGGGAAAACCAAAGTAAATATTTTATTCATCCAAATCAATATATAAAGAAAATATGTGATACATTTTTAAAACCCTATCTCTAGTTTAGCAATAGCAAAATGTATTTCTTTAAAAGGTAATTCTTTTATTTAGTAAATCAGACTGTCCATCTAATAATCACTATGCAGTTGAACAAATGAAAAACTTACCGTATAGAAATCTATGCCTTTCATTTCTTTCAAGTAGGACTAGACCAGACATTTGCTATGCTGCAAATATTCTTTCGCAATTTTAAGAAAATCCAGGAATTAAAGACTGGGATGTTTTACTTAAATTGTGTTAGGATATGTAGATCAAACTAAAGATTTTAAATTGAATTTATCAAATATTAAAAATGTAAATCTTAAGTGCTTTTCTGATTTTGCAGCCAACCGTGATGACAGAGTGTTATTAGGGGGCATGATTTTTCTAATAGATAATGTTCCTATTTCATGGAGAACTTTTAACATAAATGTGTTAGTTTATCTACCATGCAGGCAGAATATATTTCTTTAACTGAATCTGCAAAAGAAATGGTATGGATACAAAATATCTTAGGAGAATGTAAAAAGCTTGGAATTAAATTGGATAGGAGTATTGTATACTGTGATAATCAAGGGGACATAAACTTTTCTATTTCACCCATCGAGAATCATAGAACAAAATACATAAATGTCAAATAACATTTCCTAAGGAATTTAGTTGAAAGAGAAAGAGATGAAATTTGTTAATAGTAAAAATAATAGAGCTGATGGTTTTACTAAACCTGTAACTAAAGAAATAATTTTTAAATTTTGTGAAGAAATTTTTAAAATGTAAAATTTTAGAAACTTTTAAAGAATAAATTGAAATATAAATATAACTTTTTAAAAATTGTATTCAAAATCGTGTAAAGTACATATCTGGAAAATACAACTTTCTTCAAGTCCCTTATTATGTAGTATAGATACAAATGAGTTTAAACTATGTTGAAGGCTCAGACCACACGACCAACCCGGGGGTTTATAGTTTAAACTATGTGGCGATGTGCAAATTTTTAAAATTCTAAGTATAAAGTATAAATTCTTTAAAATTCCTCAACACTGTTGATTTAAACTGTGTGGTGATGTATCAATTTTTAAGATTCTAAATATAAAATAGAAATTTTTGAAATTCCTCAACAAGTTGATTAATTACTGTTTATTTCAACTGCGTGATGGAAGAATAAAATATAGTGTTTATATGAGTCTCCTGCTATATGTATAGGAATCTTTTTGTATATATTTTTAATTTTTGTCATGTAAAAGTGTTTCATGCATGTGTTTATACATCAGATTTGACATTGTTTGTAACTTATGTTTATACACTAAAATTAATCATGATATACACTATAAGAGCAAGTAAACTTGCAGTATAAATTTATAAAAATTGAATACATTTGTGTCTTAGACACAATCTGTAGGAGGGGGCCGAATGTTAGACACCATAACGTAAACAAACAACGTATCGCAATAACTGTACGGTCAAAAGTTAAAAGTATTAAATTTTCCCGGTTAACTATTTGGATTTCGGATCGTTTGTTTAGTGTCCGAGTTGATTTACATTTGAGTTCCTGCAGATTGTATAGTAGCTGACCGTAATATGCTGATGAGTATAAATGCCGGTGCTGGGAATGGCAATGGTGACTTTGAGCTTTTGGCTTTGACTTGATAGCTGTTAACATTTAGCTTGAAGCTTGTGACTTCTGAATGTGATTTCTGACTTTATCTTTGATAGTAGAGATTATTATTGAAGCTCGTGATAACCTTTAAATTTATAGCTAATGTTATGCTATCCTGCAAATAACCGAGATTTTATGGCTACACTCGGTTTATGGAGTGAGTTTTTTGTCAGTTGTAACCTTTTGTGAGCTGCATCGTAGTTAAAGATGTATCCTCTTATTCTTTGATCATCTTATGCTTTAGTGAGTAATAAATCTTATTTTTATTTTACTCACTGTGTTCCTTGAATTGAGTCACTTTGTGTGTTACCCGCAGCAAAATTACTCTGCTGATTAATGACGTCGTTAAAATTCCATATATCGACAACACTTTTCAACTATGTTGTAAAGTGTTAAAAAAGCAAAATTCTTTGAACTGAGCTTGATTTTTTTATGTTTTCACTACTTCAAATTGAATTCGGGGTTAGCTGTACATAGGGATAGGCTCTGATATACAGTCTTCAACTTCATTAACACAAACAGTTAGGGGATCAAAAAATTGTTCATGTTAAGAGTAGTTCACTGAATGAAAGAAAAAAAAATAAATTGTGTAGTAATCCATGTGTCTTTGCATTACATTCACACATACTTCTGTTTATATGGCTCCTGGATGGTGGCAGGACTACCCAAAAACTTGTAAAAATCTGCGTGTGTGTGTGGTGGTGGTTGTGGTGGGGGGAGGGCACAGATCTCCGACAATAAGGGATAGGTTCAAACTCAGAATCTTTATATTGCTGATTCCATGTTATACCATCAGGCCTAAAAGAATTCTCCGAGGCCGAGGGAATAACTGGCGATGTCTTTCGTAGCAGTGCGTGATGCAATGCTGCTCTCACATACTCCCCTTCCTGGTGAGAACATAGATTGGATATCTACGGGCAAGAAGCTCGGTCGAATTTTAGTGAGGAGGGACAGCTGGAAAAATACCACTTCGTCCCCAAGATCAAACTCAGTCGATGAGCTGAATAGCCGGGAGGCGTGTCTTACCTCATCGTGCGGCGGCTTGGTGTCAGACCTAGTCAACCAGGAGAGGAGAGGAGAAAGTGTGCATCATCTGTAGTGCTGCCATTTCGTAAGATCGTTGGAGAGAGAAAAGGTTGCTTGCTTGTATGTCCATTGTCATCAATATGTGTGTGGGGGGAGGGAGCACAGATCTCCAATGGTTTTAGATAGGTACGAACTCGGAACCCTTAGATTGCTGACCCCACATTGTGTCATCAGGCCTAAAAAAGTTCTCCGTGACTGCGGGAATAATCGGCAATTTCTATTGTTGCAGTGCGTGACACAATGCTGCCCCCACACACTTCCTGGTAAGAACCTAGATAGGATATTTATGGACGATAAGCTCCAAATTTCAGTGAGGAGGGGGTCAGCTGAAAATCTCCCAGCTGAAACTCAGCCGGTGAGCTGAATAGCTGGAAGGCATGTCGTACCTTATCGTGTGGTGTTGTGATGTCAGTCCTAGTCAACCAGGAGAGGAGAGAAGAAAGTGTGCATTATCTGAAGTGCTGTCATCTCATGAGAGAGGTGAGATCGTTGGTTCCCCTCCCTCCAAAACTGAATTTAGTTTGACACATGATGGAGTATTTCAAGAATGAAATTCAACAATGAATTTTTGCAAATAAAATAAAAACAAAATTTACAGGTTATTCATGTTTCATATGATGCTCAGGAAACCCGTCCGTCTACTATCATGGACTAACAGACCTAACCAGGCCACTCATCTCATGCCTAGTGCTAAAGTTTTGGATTATTTAATTTAAATCTCTATTTTGGTGATCAGCATTCTATTTTTGATAGTTAGATTAAATACGGGCATACCCCAAGTTGCAACAGTTTGCATTTGTAACACTTTTTAATTGACACCAAACCCTGACATGAGATGCTTGTTTTGCTATTTCAACAACTAACCACATCGGGAGTTGCACTCGGTAGGCCCGGGTTCGATTCCTGCCACTGCCATAACTGCCGCCGTGTTCATGCGGAGTACGATCACGTTAAACATGTGAATCCGTAAGTCCTTCCGAGAGGTTGGTGGTAGGGGAAGGAGGGTACGGTCCCTGTAGATGCCTCCACCACTGGGTTCCAATCTAAATTGGATGGCACTTCCCTGCCGTCCAAACCTTACACCTCTCTGGTAGGTCAGACAGTCTGGGTCTCAACAACAACTAAGCACATGACACTCGCATTAGGTTTTCAGAGTCAGTGTTGTTGGTTAGGGAGAATGCACAAGATCAAAATTCAGTGGAAGTGGGATTTTTGGTTATTATTTTCCATCGGACTGAATGTTAAAATAACTATTTACTATTGGTAGTTATTATTGAAGGTAAACAATCAATTCTTGAGTCTATATTGTGTTTTAAACTAATATGTTTAGTATGCCATGAAGATTCACATTAAAAAATAATGTGCTGTGAGTATAATTATTTGAATAGCACTTCATTGACTATAAGCAGTCATTAAAAGTCAATGTATGTTAAACAATTAAAAGTCATTATTCTAAAACTATTATATTGTAATTATTTTACTGGTATTGTTCTAAACTATATTATTTTCTTTTAATTATTTGTATCTTTGAAATTATTTCAGCTCACGTATTACTGTGGATCCGGATGGTGATTTGCACTTCACCAACGTCACTGAAGTAGACGCTCTAGATGATGCCAAGTATGCTTGTAGTGCGACTTCCATGTTTCGTAATGAATACAAGCTTGGAAATAAGATCGTGTTAAGAGTAGAGGCTTCAGGAAGTAAGGCTTTTTATTTTATTCGTGTTTATGCATCAATGTGTCTTGTAATAGTTCTTATGTGTGACTGCTATATATTGCAGGTCCTGGTCAAAATAAATATCCTCCAACAAAGCAGTACGCATCTCCCCCGAATATTGTGGCCTTGCGAGGTCAGAAATTGGAACTAAGCTGTATTTATGGTGGAACGTATGTAATGTTTTATTATTTTATATGCATGAAATAGGTGTGTGACAGATTATCTGAAAATCAGTGCTGTGAAAGATCTGTTAAAATCAGGAGTAGATGGGAAAATTTAAACACTTAAACATTCTAATTCAGTTATTAAATAAAAAAAGCAAAATAGAATAGAAATGATTTAAATATTATAAACACATTTTCAATTTTACTATAGAGCAAAAACTAATTCCTTGGAAACTGGTTTAGGGTCACCCTATATTTAGGGGTGCAGTGGCTGACCCTTTATTATTATTATTATTATTATTTCGAAATGGAGACTAAACCATATTAGACACAGCCCTACCTTGTTGTACATGCCAAAAAAGAGAGAATATATTATTCATTAACAAAAAATGTATTATGGGTATAAATGAAAATTATTTAAACAGACCAACATTTAAAAAACAACTATTTAATGATAGTAATGTTTATGTACATATGAATATTTTCAAAATCATTAATTAATTATAACTTAATAGCATTGTCACATTTTCTATGATTTTAACTGATTTCATACTTTGTAAAATCTTAATAATTATGATTTGTGAAATATCTTAGCCATGTTTTGTGAGTGAATTGAGCTTAAAATGTATAAAAAAAAATCTATATGTACTAATTGCCATCTGTCCATCTGTCTGTCATGCTTTTTTTAGGCACTTCCCGAATAGATACAGACTTGCAATCTGGTATATGGGTCGATCAAACTGATACCCCCCCCCCCCCCCCTGGAAAAATTGAATTGTTTGAAAATGTTCTGTAGAGGGTGTGCTCTACATCAAAATGTTCGAAAAGTGAAATGATAGAAAGATATGCTTAGCAATGAGATAGAGGCTTAAAATTTGGTGTATGGGTAAATCGTACGAAGGGAAGAATGTCTGGAATTTCATATTTCCAATATTTGCTACTCGAGGGGGTGCCGCTCACCGAAATATTCGATTTGCCGAACATTATTCGAAATATTTGATTTGCCGCTGGAGCACCTGGGTACCCTCGCAGTCGGCGCCTATAATGGGTAAATAGTTTGAAAGGTAGAAGCAATTTCAGTTTTCAAATATTTTCTTTTATAGGGGTTGGTTCCGCACACCAAAATTTTTGATTTTTCGATTAAATATGAAATGCGAATTATTAAATAATTTGTTATTCGGGGGTTGCTTATTGTAGGACCGTTGATTTTCAACGGGTATTCGGCTAACTGTTATCTATTGCAGAACAGCTGAAATTATTTTGAATATCCCTACTTCATTTGCATAGTAACCTTATTTTATTTTCAAACTTAACAGCTTGTGGTGTATTTTTTGTTATAATTTGTGTGCTAAATTTATGTTTCGTAATGCAAAAAAAGGGAATAACTATGCAATTTTTTTAAATTAAAATATAACTATTGCAATTTCTGGAATTGAGGATTGCTACGATACTTAAACATCACATGTGCTGAAAGGAAATAATAAATGTGATGTGAGCAGCACATGGCTTTCCCTGCTGACTCATATTTGCTTTCTCTTTGCTTCTTCAATAATTCATTAAATTGAGTTTAATGGCATAAAATAACAGCCATAATTATTTTAAATTACACTAAATTTGCATATTTAATTTAATTTCCATTTACATTTGGTAACTGGATTTGTTTTGAAAGGTGGCATAGCGAAAATGCAACAAAAGTAAAATATATCAAGAATAGGTAGTTCTAGAGTAATGGGGTTGGACTTATTCTTTTCATCGCCAAAAATTACGTATAAAATTAACATTTAAGTGATATATTTGAGCATACGTAGTCATTTATTTTTAGATTTAATGATTTTTGCAGGCCATTTCGCAAAACAAAAAACTGATTTTTTTTTCCGAATCATACCAAAATCTAATCAATACCAGGGTAACCCACAAGTAATTTATCTACCAAATTTTGTGAAATTTAGTCACTTACTTTTTCAGTTAGAGAGGATACAGGCATTTTTTGTGGGCCATTTCACAAAAAAAAATGCAGATTCTTTCATCCTGAATTATACCAAAATCTAATCATCACCAGGGTCATCCACAAGGGTCTACCAAATTTTATGAAATTCGGTCCATTACTTTTTGAGTTTGAGTGGATACTTACATTGCACAGAAAGACACACACACAGGCTAAACATAGTTTTTTCGTATTCTAGAGGTACCAAAACGTGTAGATCCATTGGAAACTCGAGTTGCGATTTTTGGTATGATTCCAATACTTTCCCTATACATTACCATGTATTGCAGGGTAAGTAAAATTGAACAGATATTGTTGTTGAATCTGTAACTTAACTAGACAATTGTAGTGGCACTTTCTTTATGTTGTCCTTGTTAACTTGTTATAGTTTAAAAATAATTATCATATATATTTGTGTATAAATCAAGAAATTGGGGATAAAAAAAGTTTCAAAGGCAGAGATAGAGGTCTACTTATACACAAAACATAAAAAGGGGAAAAAGCCCCCCCCCCCTCCAAAAAAAAAAACCCTCTAGAAGTTGAAAAGGTCTTCTCACGAGGCAATCCATCTCAAAAGAAAAAACAGTGGTGTGATAGTAGTTATGCCATCACAACACTCCAAATTTTTCTACTCTTGAAAACTCTCCTGGCTTTGCATACACCTACAGCTCAGTCACAAGTGCACTCTGCCTTACCAACTATCAGTGTATTGAGTCATGACTGGACTAAATACAACCACAGCCACACTTACATCTTGCTTATTTTTGTTTTCGATCGTATGTGTTTTTCTTTTACATCTCCAATTGTGACTGATTTATCGTCTTTGACCAAAAGTGGCTCTTCAGAACCACACAATCTTTAGCACAGGTTGTGTAAAACAGAAGCAGATGTACTATAATGTGGTATTTAAATTAAAAGTGGTTTTTTATGTGGAGAATATTAACAACTATGCTGCTTCATGTCAATGAGGCATTAATGGTGTTATTACACAGAGCAATTCCTTCCAGCAATTTTTCAGCAACACCATACATTTCAATGGGAAGAAATCTTGCCGCAATTCTTTTGTACTTGGACAATAAAAATGCTCAATTTCTGAGAGGCGAACCAATCAGAGGACGATAAGATTAGACATCACTCTGCTCTGCCTTTCTTCTCAGCTCGACTGCATTAGAATCTGGAGATGGAAAAAAATAACAGAACTCTTACCAAATTACAGACACCTGTGGGATAGATTAAAAGATCCAAAAGATCCAAATTATAAGAATAAACACTAGAGGAGGCTTCTTGTAATGAAAGCGGCGACATTAGAGAGGCCTGGCATGTTAGAAAGACGGGGCCTAAAGAATCATTGCCGAGCAGAATTGCTGAAGTCTTAAGATGAAAAAATAATAATAGAACTTTTACCAAATTACAGACACCTTTGGGATACAAATGATTCAATTTATACAAAAACACAGTAAAGAATGCTTTCTGGAATGAAATCGAGAAGAATGATCAAATTAGAGAGAAAGGGCATGTTAGAAAGGTGGGGCTTAATGTATCATTGCTGAGCAGAATTGCTGAAGCCTGGAAATGAGAAAATAATAATAGAAATTTTACCAAATTACAGACACTTGTGGGATATAAAAGATCCAATTTACACAAGCTCAGTAGTATAGGTGACAGTAGTATAGGTGATTTGTTTGTGAATATATGGGGAAAAACATGATTTGACGGACTTTGAACTTGCAGTGATTGTAGGCGCTTTGAGCCATCGAGCGAGTATCAGCGAAATCGCCGCATTTGTGAAATGTTCAAAAGCAGCTGTAGTTAAAGTGTTTAAATATTGGACTGTGAGGCAAAAAACTGTGTCTCAATGTGCAACTTGTGGTCATCACCAACTAGTGAATGCTCGGGCGGAACGGAAAGTCTCCAGACTTGTGAAAGACAACAGATAGAAGGATAACAGTGCATCAAATTGCAGCAGATCTCAATCAAGGATCATCTCAAACAATCTCTGAACGTACTGTTCACCATACAATGCATTGTATGGGATATGGAAGTCGAAGGCCAGTTCGAACACCATTGCTGTCTACAGCTAACAAGATAAAACGTCTCAAATTCGCAATGGGGCACAAGGATTGGATAGTGGATAATTGGAAACAAGTTAGGTGGTCTGATGAATCACGTTTTCAGTTACACCATGCAGATGGGTGAGTGAGAATGCAGTGGAAACAGCATGGAAAACACGCTAAGTACATTGCTACAACCCTTCAAGCTGGTGGAGGCAATGTGGTGGTTTGGGTATGGTTTGGGGGATGGTTCCAGGCATCCTTTGAGGCCTTTAATTCATGCTCATTCACATCTAAATAAGACATCTTATCTAAACATCTTTGCTGACTAAGTCCATCTTGTTATGTTGATGGTTTATCCCAATGGCAATGGCTACTTTCAACCAGATAATGCATCCTGCCATAGTGCTGGTATTGTACAGAATTGGTTTGAGGCACATGAAGAAGAGCTTACTTTGCTTAGGTGGTTCCCATAATCCCCAGATCTGAAACCTATTGAGCATTTGTGGGATGAAGTTGAAAGAGCCATCAGACGTCTAAATCCCCAACCATCCAATTTCACACTATTGAAAAGTGCTATTCATCAAACATGGTCTCAGATTCCACGAACGACCTATTAACATCTTGTAGAGTCCATGCCAAGAAGAATCAATGCTGTATTAAAAGCAAAAGGTGGCCCAACGAAATATTAATGAGGTGGTCATAATAAAGTGGCTGCTCAGTGTATATGGTCTTTCAAAAACAGCCAATATTTTCATAATTTACACTTTTTCCAATTAATACAATAAACCATATCATTCTTTGTTATATTGCTGCAATTCAGATCATAAAATCGGTCTCATAAAATTGGTTTAATCTAGTAGCTCGCAAGACTTTACTTTAGTTGTAGATTGTGAAACTATTTAAAAAATATTTTGTCATTTATATTATACAAAGTTCCAAAATACACTTTAGTTAAACGAAGCTGCATATGAAATTTTTGCATCCGTTCTTTCAGTATTACAATTGTTATGAATTTTTGTGAATATTTTTGTGTGTTCTTTTAAATGCTTTAGTTGATCAATTTTCCTTGATGTGCCATTTCATTTTTGACCATTTAGACCTGTTCCTTCCATTGTTTGGACGAAAAAAGGCAGCAATCTTCAGAGCGGTCGTATAACGTATACCAATTATGAGAAGACATTAAAAATTCGAAGAGTAGATTTTCAAGATGAAGGAACATATGAATGTACTGCAAGCAATGGAGTCGGATCTCCATCCTCTCAGACGATGGCTGTCACTGTTCAAGGTTTGTGCACTAATTTTTCTTTTATTTAGTGTTCCATTTTTCTTTTCTGATATATTTTTACCCACTGTATAATACATATTATATACAAGAAAGATCAATTATGCATAAAGCATTGATTATAAAACACTTTCCAACTGAAATGCAAAATGCTATACTTTCAGCGGTGATATTTTTTTAATTATCACAGAACTACGATAATTTACTTTACTCCAAAACTTAAAACTTCATCACAAAATAAATTAACTTTATTCAAATGACATCATCGAAATATATGTCGTCTGCCTCTCTATGTAAAAGCAGTGAATATTTCATTCATACACTTTTATTCCAGACTCCAGTGTTAAATAATTTTGCGTGAAAAAAATTCAGCAATTCTTATACAGCTCATCTTACAATCACTTGTTTAAATTATGTATCCATTAAAATGAGGCTTCGTTGTAGAAATAATCAAAGTTAGATGATCATTTAAACTCAAAAATAGCGTAATTGCATTGGCGCAGAATTGAGATGCACAGAAAATATGCAAAAATTAAACAATTTTAGGATGGATGCAACACTAAATATATATTTAAAAGAACTTTTAAAATCACACTTTTGATGCTGGGAAAAAATGGATGCTCTATTTTATTTTGAACTGGGTCGCGTGATCTCTTCTTCTAAGATGGGTGTAATTATTATTTTAATTTTTATTTAAAAACTACCAAATATATTTTGCTCAAATATTTTATATATATGAGATAATTTGAATATTTCCTAAAATTTTCGAAGCCATTTGGGAATTTTAACTTTGCTTAAAAAGTGTTTGGAAAATGAGGTCCCATGGAGTTCAATGTATTCCACTTTTTCAACCCGGGTTCAATCCAAAACTAATTGAGTGATATTATTCATTTACATTCCCATAGGTCCCACAGACCATCTCAACAAATACTAAAATTTCATTTTGATAAAGTCAATTTTATGGCAGTTATTGTGTGAATGGACAGACAGACAAACAGACAGTATGACCAAAGTCATAAACACTTTTCAACTATGTTGCAGTAGTGTAGCGTAAGATTTTTGGCTGGATGTTTTGGTGTTTAAAATTAGAACTGGTTTTGCTGTTATTACAAGTGAGATTTATATTTGAATTCGCTTTTATTCTTTTGATAAGTGAAATAGTATAATGTAACATAAAAATGGAAAAAGTGCTTGAAATGTACAAATTTTTAAAAAGTTACCGATACAAGATATACAGTCAAACCTGTCTATCTCGAACCCTGCTTATCTCGAAAACCTCTATATTTCGAAATTTACTTATTTCCCTGCCTTTTCAGCAAAAATTCAATGTATTTTCCATATTTATCTCCAAAAATTTTCTCCCAAAACCTCCATATCTCGAATTACGGCATGAAGTATTAATTATACAAATTCGAAGTTCAGCGGCCATATTTCCGCAGCGGAAGTTGCCGTTAAGAAACATTCCTTGCATAGCAACACAGTCACGACGTCATGTGTAGATGGTAGGAAGGTAGATTGAAGACAGGTGCAAGTCGCAAATTTCTCGGGAATCCACAAAGGGACCGGAACTTCCGTTGGCCCTTTCAGTAGGGACTGGGAGCTTTGAACAATGGGGGGTTGGTGGTGACTAATAAACTGATAAGCAACTGGTCAGTTTTGCTCTTCTGTTTGTGGAGTTAGTAACGTAGTTTGTGATTGCATTGTTAAGTGAAGCAAATGGCGGGAGTGAAAAGGAAGTTAAATGTTCTTTTGATGGAAGAAAAAATGAAAATATTAAAAATTTTGGACGGAAATCCTCTACTTAAAAAGAATGAAGTTGTAATGAAGTTTGGTATTTCGCCGAGTACTCTTTCAACGATAATAAAGAACAGAGATTTGGTAGAGAGAAACTTTGAAAACAGTAAGAAAGGGAAAAAAAAGTCGAAAATGTACTTTCCCGGATATTGATGAGTGAGAAAATGGTTTGTACAATGCCATGACCAAGGGGCTCCTATCAGTGGAATGATACTACAGAGGAAAGCTGAAGATTTGCAAAAGAACTTGGCTATAGCAGCGAATTTAAAGCCAGCAACGGGTGGCTTGAGAGCTTCAAAAGGAGACACGACATCGTTTTCAGAAAAGTATGTGGTGAAAGTGCGTCTGTGTGTGTATCTCAAAGTGTTTGCGAAGAGTGGATCAAGGAGCTCCCTTCCCTGCTGGAAGGCTATGAGCCAATGGATGTCTTCAATGCCGATGAAACAGGGCTATTTTTTCAATGTTTACCCAGCAAAACAGCGACATTCAAGGGAGAAGAGTGCCGAGGTGGCAAACAGAGTAAAGTGTGTGTAACTGTACTTTTAGCAGCTAATTAAGATGGAAAGGAAAAACTTCCACCACTGATGATCGGTCGTTCTGCAAAGCCCAGATGTTTCTCGAAAGTGAAATCGTTTCCTTTTTCTTACAAAGCAAGTAAGAAGGCCTAGATGACCAGCGAAATTTTTAGTGACTGGTTGAAAGACATCGACAAATCTATGAGTTTAAAAAAAAGAAAAATTATTCTGTTCATCGATAACTGGAATGCTCATTCCATGCAACTTCCCTACTCTAAGAAACGTCACTATAAAGCTTTTGTGTCCTAACTCTACATCCAAGCTGCAACCCCTCGATCAAGGGATCGAAGTTTCAAAGTGGGATACAGATGAGAACTGGTTCGAAAACTTCTAAACACCATCAACGAAGGCAATACCCTTCCCAACAATAATGTTTTGGATGCAATGAGGATGATAGACTATGCTTGGAGAAATGTTACGGAGAAGACGATCAGGAATTGTTTCCTAAAAGCCGGATTTCAGCAAAGGAACAACAAGGAAGAACAACAAACGAGCGTTAACACAATGTATAAAGTAGAAGCCAATGAAGTAAATTCGGAAGAATGAATGATCATCAGGAATAGAAAATAGACTTAATCTAGACATCTCATTCGAAACCTTTTTAGACGTGACAACATGTAGAATGTTGACTGATACGGAGATCATAGACGACGTGAGAGGAGTTTCTGATGACGACGGTGATGAAATAGTGAAGACAGATTCACCTAAAGTTACCATAAAAGAAGCGGAGAAGTCTATTAAAAAGTTGAGAACTTTCCTTGAATCCCAGGAGGATATTAGTCAGAACGGATTTGCAGCTATTGCTAACTTTAAAAAAATTGTCGATTCAAAGAAAATTAGGCATCAGAAATTATTGTATGAATATTTTTATTAAGGTATGTAATAAATGCGTTATTTTCACTCTCTATTTTTCGAAACCTCTCTATCTCGAAACCTCTTTATCTCGAATTTTTTTTTCATTCCTGCCAGATTCGAGATTTGACTGTACACTCTTTAAGACAAAAAAATCGACGCACCAAGGAAGAATTATCCAAATGAGACAAAATTTGGTATGTGTAATGTGGATGTACAGAAAGAGAAATCAGTAGAATTTCAGTACAATTGGATGATTTATTGCACTGAAAGATCTACACAAAGTGAGCATGTCAATACGGCGTTGGTCCACCACTGGCTTTGATACAAGCTGTTACCCGACGTGACATTGATGCATAAAGTTGCCAGATGGGGTTCTGAGGGATGTCGTTTCAAATGGCCTCCAATTGACGAGCTAATTCGTCTCATTCTGAGATAGTCGCAGGCGACACCCCCATCTCAACCCAAATGTTCTCAATCAGTGAGAGATCTGTTGATCTGGCTAGCCAGGGAAGTATGTCGTAAGCACGCAGACAATCAATAGAGAGGCGTGCTGTCTGCAGCTGGCATTATCTTGCTGAAAAATTTGTCCGGTGTGTTGTAAAAGGAATGGTAATGAATGAATGAATGATATGAAGGTGGGTGGCTACAGAAGAGCCTAGCACATCGACCAGAGGTCTATTGTACTACCCCAAAAAGAAAATGAAGATCCCTAAGAAAAGAGACCAGTAGCCGATGCGAAAATAAGCAGGCACTTGACAGGAATGTCGTTCAGCTCCCAAGGTTCAATCACATGACGACCAATGTGTTCTAATCTGTGAGCAGAGTAGGCCTCACAATCACATAGAATGTGAGCTGCAGTTTCTTCGCTGTAATTGCAGCCTCTGCAAAGCGAATCCTTGGAGACACCCATAATATTAAGATGTCTCTTGAGAGTGCAGTGTCCAGTAAGGAGTCCAACAGCTCTCCTGATGCCAGTTCTACTGAGCCTGAAAAGTTCCTTTTGACGTGTACTAGGGCAATTACAGTTGAGGATTTTCGCTTGCCTTTGACCCTTAGTGTCACGCCAGTTCTCACACTGAAGCTTTCTGAAGATGTCATAGACAATTCTTCTGACAAGATCATTGGGAATACCCAAGGCCGGCTCAGGACCCACAAAAGGAGTACTAGAGCCTTTCCTAGCAAGTTCGTCTAACAATTCGTTGCCAGGAATGCCCGAATGACCAGGCACTCAGTACAGAATGACACTATTATTACTAGCAATTGTACAGAGAGCATTATAGCATTCCCAGACAAGGGAAGACGTCACAGTGAACTTCCCTAGAGCCATAAGAGCAGCCTGGCTGTCAGAACAAATGAAAATCTGGCTATTCTCATACTTTCTGTCATAGCAAATTCTACAGCACATAAGAATGGCAAATACTTCAGCCTGAAAGACAGTAGCAAAATTACCAAGCGGATAAGATAGTTCAGTGCCATCATCAGGGCAACAGACACCAGCACCAGTACTAGTGCCAATCTTCGAGCCGTCTGTGTACCATACAAAACAATTGTGTTTATTGTAGGTTGGAGTCCTCTTCCAATCATCCCGCGAGGGGAAAAAGGAATGGTAATACAATGGGTCGTAGAATGTTGGCAACGTACCGCTGTGCTGTGATGGTGCCACAGAGGACTATCAAAAGGGTCTGGCCATCAAACAAAATGGCACCCCAGACCATAACTCCCTGTTATCGGACCGTGTGGCATGTGACAGTAAGAACAGGATCCTGACGATGCCCAGACTGTCTCCAGACATGTCTGCACTGGTCGTCGGGATTCAATTCGAAACAGTACTTATCACTGAAGATAATTCGTTTCCAATCCGAACAATTCCATATTGATCAGTCCCGTCACCATTGCAATCGCTGTTGACGGTGCTTACTGGTCAGTTATAGGCAGCATAATGGGTGTCGCGAGTATAGATTCCACTCCTGTAGTCTTCTATTAATAATCCGGGTGGTCACTTCCGTGTTTGCCACACGTTGGATAATTGATAACGACAAATCTTGTGCTGTCATAGCTGCGACAAATCTTGTGCTGTCATAATCTTTGTATACTTCTTTCTAGGGAGTCCATTAGCCACGGAAACTTTACTAGTCTGATGTAAATAATCAGCGTTGATGTGGCAATATCTTCTATGCCATAATTCAATTTTATTTAAAACTTCTGTCGCTGAACTACTAGGCTTAACAACCCTACCAACTTCCTTTTTTGACTTTGACTTTCCACTATCAGTTTTCTTTTTAAATTTATTTACATTAAATAAAAATTTCATTTTGTCTAATCTAGTTTCTTTATTGTGGGGTTTTCTATCCTTCTTAGAATCCTTATCCCCATCCTGATCCTCACTTTTTGACTTACGGTTTTCAATATTATTGTTTAATCCCTGAGTTACGTATTGTGGTTTCACAAAATACAAACCGTCTTTTCTCTTAGTATAAAAAAATTTATCCCCCTCAGGAGTGTTAAACCACAATACCCTATTAGCCCCATTGAAAGTATATCCCTGTTCCTCAAGAACAGATGCAGCTAACAGGTTTTGTCTCAACTTAGGTGAAAACATAACATCAGTTAACACAATATTACATTTTTTGTCCTTAAATTGAACATACATATTGACCGTACTGATAGCCTCAACTGGGCTTTCGATATCACCTACTGTCAGCGACATTGATGTGCCTTTGCACTCTTTAAATTTTGAAAACAATTTAATGTTATTGCAAAAATGTTGCATAGCAGCAGTATCTACTACCCAGCTGAGTCAATCGTTAGGATCTTGCACTAAATTTGCTTCAACTTTAGCAGATGTGTGCACCTCTATAATATTATTCAAACTAGATTTTAACTTAGGGCAGTTTGACTTTAAGTGTCCTAACTTTTTACAGCAATAACAAGGTCCAATGACCTTTTTAACTGGTTTTTTAGCTTTTCTAACACTATCATATTTACACTTTGCATTATCAGATTTAAAATTTGTATTATTTTTACACTGAGACAAATAAACAGAAGAATTCTGACATTATTTCTGTCAATTCTAAGTTGCCGGATCTGACCTTCTTCAGTTGATAATTCAGCTTGTACCTTTTCCAGTTTGAAGTCTGCGTCACTCCAGCAGTATATCAGCTGAATTATACTCTGGAAATCGTCGGAGAGATATCTAATAGCCTGGAATGCCACATAGACATCTTTGACTGGATGGTTGACGTCTTTAAGTTTGGCTACGGCTTTCCTCAACCTGGAACAGAAAATATCAACAGGTTCCTCTGGCTCTGGATGTGTATTGAAGAACTCATCTAAGAGACATACTAAATTAGCATGAGTTGGCTCTTCAAAGTACGTTTTCAATTTGTCCCAAACATCCGTCGGATCGTCAGTGATGTTGATCAGTTCTCTGTAGTCTGCCGATACGTTATGTAACAGAATAGCCAATGCATGGTCGCGTCTGCGCACATGTTCGTTATAATCACACTGTGACATCTTATCATCTATTGGTAACGCTGTTCGGTCTACATATCCAAAGCAGCCCTCTCCTTTGAGAACGAATGGTACCTCGTTCCTCCATGTGACGCAATTGTCTCTTGATAATGCAGTAATCTTAACTGCCTCCATGGCCAGTTAATTAGGTGTCAGTCAATTTGAACTACAACTTCAACGTTGTTTACACTTTTTCCGAATGAAAATGGCGCCGTTGCGGTGTCCATCTGCTGGACTCTTGCATTCACAATAGTTTCCATTTTCGTTTTAGAACATTCACAGTCATTTTCCACAGTTAAAAGCATGTAACTGGCCCATAACCTTGTTGACTGATGTGTCGTTGGGATACCGTCCGAATATGGATAGGTAATTAAGGGCAAAAACTACGAAGGCGTGATAGTTAACTTTAAGAACAATAGTTCACGTGTAAGCACATACTTAACGTTGTTTTGCCGAATAATTATGCAGAGTTGAAAATGCTGTAATGTCCATTAGAAGTAAGCAGGAAATTTTCGAAAACTTAAACAAATCATTTTTATTGTGAGTTGAATCCATTACATCTTCAAAGTTACATAAGCTTTTGTAACAATATTGTAAAGACACGATATTTAAACTGCGAGCTCTCAAGCTCTGAGAAAAAGATTTTTAGTTCATATACTTGACACATTGTTAAAAGCTGGATATTAAAACAGGTAAGAAAAAAATTTACCTTATCAAACATACTGATGTGCACTTTGTAAGCCACCATACACAGGTTACACATTATGGCGAATATAAGACTTTAACATTCGCAGATTTTAGCATTTAAAACACGGTAAAAACATGGTTTCATAAACAGATAACCATTTAAAACAATAGAATCATCTTTATGATTGATCAAACCACCGTGTTAACGATCTACTGATCATACATTCGAACCAGCCGTCGAACAAGTCAGGAGACACAATCTTACAAGTCAAGAAGATCTGATGCGAGAACCCTGTTCTAAAAATGTGTCTAGTATATATACCCAGGGATGGGTGCGTTACGGAACTCAATCGTTGCCGGTAACTCCCTCTGGATATGCAAAGTAGATGCGTACGTGGCGAGAAATTGATTTGCATGATAAGCCTGTTGGGAAAACGTCACGATTCATTCACGAAAACAGAAAAGAGTCATTCAAAAATAAATTAAGATGAATGCATGTTCACGGGAAACTAGAATTGTGATATAAACAAACCCGTTTTTCCAACAAACACAATCGAAATCCACTGCATGTTTTGTTCCTGAAAGCGAGGTTCACTCCTTATATACACCACCATGGTACTCAGTTTCAATGTGCTGTAGTTCTGACTATTCATTCATTGGCTGTGAATTTTTTATTATTTGCATATTCGGTCGACAGATGTTTGCATGTACAGTTTCATTACTATCGGATTATTTTGCGGGGTGCATCGATTTTTTTATCTTAGCGTGCACATTTTAAATGCTTTTAATATTTCTAAATTAGATCCTTTGCAACCATCATATTAGTTATTTATATATAAATTAGAATATTATAAGCACGTGATAGAAAACATATATCACTTTTGTAAATATAACCAGCTAGAACTAGCAGAATTGAACAATTCAAGAGTACACTGAAAATGGGTAAAAATAATTTTGAAACATAACTTAAGCTTAGTTGAAAATCTCTGTAATTGACAAATACTATACTGTGAAACTTTATATCTTATAGTTACATTATGCTAAAAATCTACTAGAAATATTATCAGTCGGTTTTCTAAAAAAAATTATCATGTAACAGGTGATTACCAAATCCGATTACGAAATCCGATTTATTTCTTCTAAAACTCCCAAATACACAAGTGTATACTTCTTCATATTGATTCTGAGATCTACTTTATTTACTAACTACTATTGATGCCGGAGGCTATTTCACTTACTAACTACTAAGTTTAAATAATAGTCATTATTAGTGTATTTCTTTCTCCTGATCTTGTTTACAATTAGGTGAATGTCAAGCTATTCATGAAACATGGCTCAAATTATTTATAATTACAAAAAGTTAATATTTTCTGTTAAAATAGCACTTTGTTTGACTCAAAATGTCAGACCCATTAATAACCATCATTGCTCACGTCATTGAGAAACATCACTTCTCACAACCAGTCATTGTCATTTGCAAAGGAAAAAGCAATAGCCACACCACCTTGTAGGCTACCTTTCATAAGTCCGTTACACGTAACGTTCAGTCATAGAAGAAACTGGATGTTTCATTATCAAGCTAATCGTTATTCACTTCATAGGCTTGAATATTTGATACTAATGGCAATGACACGTCATATCTTCAAATCGATTTAAATAATAAATGAATGACAAATCATTAGATTTTAAATGTCATTTTATTAAAACATCCATCAGACGTACATATAATTTAAAAGTCAGAGTACTTTCGGGTATCATCATACCCTTCCTCAGTGGCATTAAATAAAAAATCATGCTAACATGCTTAAATACTATCCACTACCGGCAAGTTGAATTTGCATATACAAAATTGGCATCACTATTAAACACATTTAATGCATCCACACAAAATCACCAGAAACAGATTTAAAAATTGCAAATACAAGAAAGATAAAATGTCATAATTCAGTTTAAGCACAAATATGCATCAAGTAAAGAATTTTTTTAAATATTTTATATTTTAGAGGTAACTTTGTAAAGGTTTGACTTGCATGGAATCGAGAATGAGTCACCAGACATAACTTAAAACATGGACAGGGTCAAAATTGCAGTTAGAGGTGTGATATAGATAAATAAAGAGGGATTCATAAAGTAAAATAGACCAGGAGTTATTACAGCTGATTATTACAGCTGATCAAAAGAAAATAATTTTTGAAAAGGAGTTGAAAGTTGTCATTAATCACTAATTGGGCACAAGCCATCGATTGTCTACCGTTTTTAACCTCCCTGGCATGTTCAGCCAACCATATACCAACTATGCGTTTAGTGCTACCAATATATAATTTATAAACATTATCTGGAGACAGAAGGGGTACTACATGTACCCCAGCATGGCTTTTAAAGTTATCTTTATCCCTAAATTTATCAGTTCGAATACGATTAATCAAAGTGGTTATCGTCGAATGAGCAGGTCTAAAATTAAACTCGGTGCAAAATTTGATAAATGGATAAAAAAATTTTGGGTGGTACAGAAAACTAGCTTTAAATGATAAACGATCATTAATGGGAATGAGTTTAGAATTGGGTTGAATAAAATTGCAGCAAATATTTGAAAAGATTTTATAAACAAACTCAAAAGAGTAACCAGCATCCTGATCAAATTTAAAGATGAAATCATTTTTACTGTTTAATGACGAAATAGTAGAACAAACATTCAAAGCTGGGTTAAAATGCGCATTAAAGGAGGCTTTTTTGGATGAGATGGGGTGAAAAGAATTAGCAGGGATGCAAGTGTTAGTGAAAGTGGATTTACAAAAAACAGAAGACTGAAAACTAAAGGAATTATTAGAAATAAGAACGTCCAAAAATGGCAAGGAACAGTCGGATTCATTCTCGATAGTAAATTTAATGGAGGGGTAAAATTTATTAACAATATCCAAAAGATCAAGAAGATCCTTTAACTATGATCCCAAATAATGAAAACATCATCAATATAATGTTGCCAAAAAATAGGTTTATAGGTTAAAAAAGACATAACTGCTTTCTCGAGTTCTTGCAACACAGCGTCAACAAAAATATCAGACAGGGCTATCCACAGGAACACCTGAAGTTTGTAAGTAAATATCACCACAGAAACCAAAATAATTGGTCTCCGCCACAATATTCAATGCAGAGGTTATTGCGTTGATAGAGGGAATACTACAATTATGCAATAAAAGCTTACTAGCTATAATGTCAATAGCTTTATTAACGGGAACACTAGGAAACAATGAAACCACATCGAAACTAATTAGAAACAAATGTAGAATTAAACAGATTATTAATAAACTGTTCAGTAGAAATAACAGTATAGGAATGATTATTAAAAATGGCTTAAAGAATTTTGCCAAAGCTTTCTCTAAAAAATAAGTTGGACCATTGCATTTTGAAACGATTGGCAATATTGGATGATTAACTTTATGTAATTTAATTTGACCAAAAAGTTGAGGCAATTGATGGGAGTTACAGAAAGCAGTCGGTTTTATACTAAAAGGAAGATCAATAGAATTTTTAAGTTTGGCAATTCTAGAATTGATAACAGTAATCGGGAATTTTTTAACTCTAGCACTATCCGTCTCAGCAATACACCTCTGCATTGCTTCAATATAATCAGCTTGATCAATAAGCACAAGTTGTTTGGTTTTGTCAGTGCTAGGGATGTTAAAAACGGTAGGCAATCGATGGCTCTTGCTCAATTAGTGATTAATGATAACTTTCAACCCCTTTTCGAAAATTCTTTTCTTTTGGTCAGTTGCAATAACTCCCGGTCTATTTTACTTTATGAATCCCTCTTTATTTATCTATACCGCACCTATATCTGTAATTTTGACCCTGTCCATGTTTTAAGTTATGCCTGGTGATTCATTCTCAATTCCATGCAAGTCAAACCTTTACAAAGTTACCTCTAAAATATAAAATATTTAAAAAAATTCTTTACTTGATGTATATTTGTGTTTAAACTGGATTATGACATTTTGTCTTTCTTGTATTTGTAATTTTGTAATTTTTAAATCTGTTTCTGCTGATTTTGTGTGGATGCATTAAACGTGTTTAGAAGTGATGCCAATTTTGAAATATACAAATTCAACTTGCCGGTAGTGGATAGTATTTAAGCATGTTAGCATGATTTTTTATTTAACGCCACTGAGGAAGGGTATGATGATATCCGAAAGAGCTCTGGCTTTTAAATTATATGTACATCTGATGGATGTTTTAATAAAATGATGTTTAAAATCTAATGATTTGTCATTAATTTATTATTGAATATTTGAGCCTATAATACTTTAAAAGATTCGCTTTAACGGGAAAAAATACTTTAACTTTTTTTTAAAAAATACTTAACTTACTTACTACGTGTTACTTTAAGCAAATAAAGTGTAACCATTTTTTAAAATATACATATACATTCGCGAAGTTATTTAAAAAATAAAATAAATAAAAACATTTAAATAATTCCTTAACCTAGATTTCAAACTGGAGAGGCTGAGCTTTTCAGCCTCTATGGATGCTACACCACTACTATGTTGGAAAGTGTTACAAATTTGTTACAATTCATTGTGCACTGACAAGCCTGACTATATAATCTGCTTATTGAATAGGTTATACCTCTTGATTAATCTTGCTAAGGCAATCTGTATATCTTATTTTGCTTCTGGTTACTAATTAAATATTTTCCTTTTCGAGTTTTTCATTTAGTTTTTATGTGTAACAGATGAGGTGATGCCTAAGTAGTTTAATGGGCTGTATCATTATTTTATCTCCCTTCTTTATAGCTGCTCCATACTGGATCAATGCTCCAAATAACACCAATGGAGCAGAAGATGAAGTCGTATCTTTTGAATGTGTGGCGGGTGGAATACCACCTGCAGATGTTGAATGGTATATGAATGGAGTGCCTCTCAAAGGTAACTTTCAATTTACTTTTGTTTTGAACAAATTCATCAAAATAAATAAATAAATAAATAAAAAGTAAATAATGTCTCTTTACATTGCATGTTAAAGTTTAAGATAAAATTAATTTGTTGTGTATCCCAGGGTGCATACAGGTGCTTGAAAATTGGGAAAGTACTTGAATTTTAGATTAATATTTTCAAGACCTTGAAAGTACTTGAAAATTCCTAATTTTTTGTTTAAGGACTTGAAAGTGCTTGAAAAAGGCAGGGTTGAAAGTGTTTGCAGATTCACAGCATTGTGTTTTTTCTGAGAAGTTCTGCTTTCTCTGAAAATTTCCCTAGCAGTTACACTGCTAGAGAAACACGCTGTAGTTGAAATTTTCCTAAACAATGTTTTTTCTCAAAAATTTCCGCAACGGCTTCAACATTAAACAATAATGTTAGTTTGCTATGATTTTATCTCCTAGAAATGCATGCAACTTCATAATATGGAAGAAATTATGTTCTTGAAAAATAATTGCATGGTGCTTGAAAGTGCTTAAAATTTTTTTTTAAGGAAAGTGTATTCACCCTGGTATCCTGTATGTAAGGAGTTATTGTTTTTAACATGACCTACAGAGAAGAAACTTTAAATGAATAGGACAAACCAATAGAAAATATAAGATCTTAATACTTTATTTGCACGTGTAGTAGTAGTTTAGTTATACCTCATTTCCATGATACATCAGATATGTGATGTGTAAAAGAATAATTATAGTGCTTGTCAATGACACTTTTTCATTATTTATTTTATTTATTTATTTAAGATGCTAAGCCAAATCCCAGACGGCGTCTAGACAAAAGTGCCAATGTTCTTGTCATTGATGGACTCAAGAAATCTGACACAGCTGTTTTCCAATGCAATGCATCCAATATGCATGGTTATATCTTCCGAGATTTCTATCTCAATGTTTTAGGTAAGTAGTTTGATACTTTATATTCATTTTAAAATGTCTGTATTATTCCTATACATGGTTTGCCAAGCATTGGAAAAATGTATTTTACAGTAACTCATTTTCAAACTCATTAATTGCAAATGTGAATAAAATAATGCAATCATGTATCTTTATCATAAGTACTCGGTAATATTTTCCAGGCATGTAAACTTTTCTCTTTTCAGAATCTTAATTTTGACAATCCCCTTCATTCAAAGATATTATATTCAAGAACTGAAATATCTGTTTGCATTTTTGTCTTCTTTAAACAGGAATAAAAATATGTCACATGTGTGAAAGGTTTTCCCCCTCTTGTTTGCATGTTATCTGTAATTACTCAACATGAAGAATATTTGAAATCTTGTTTTTCTATATAGAACCAATACAAACTTCCTGTTTTGTTCTCACTTTATAAATGGAGAATTTTTTGTGGTGTACAGTTTTAATACTTTTAATTTAAAATCCAATTTTTTTTTTAAATTAATTTTACTGCTTTTTTTAACCTTATTCTTGCTTAAAATTTGTATATATTTGCATTAATAGTGTTCCAATTCTTTGTCAGCCCTGCCTCCCACTATCACTGAAAGACCAGAACCAATCACAAATGCTGTTGTTTCATCCATGGTCACACTTCGCTGTCGTGTGTTTGGTGCTCCCAAACCCAAAATTAAGTGGCTCAAGGAAAGCCAAGAAGTTAAAGGAGAACGCTTCCAAGTAAGTATACTGTTGTTGTTGTTGAGACCCAGACCGTCCGACCTACCAGAAAGGTGTAAGGTAACTGTTTGGACGGCCGGGAAGAGCCACCCAATTTAGACCAGAACCCAGTGGGGGAGGCATCCACAGGGACCGTACCCTCCTTCCCCTACCACCAACCTCTCGGAAGGACTTAACGGACCCACATGTTTAACGTGATCGTACTCCGCATGAACACAGTGGCAGTTGTAGCAGCGTGCAAATCCAGCGCGCAAACCACTGAGCTACCTCACTCGAAATGTGCCAACAGCACGCGCTGTTCCCAGGTGGTCACCCACCCAAGTACTAACCGTGCCCGATGCTGCTTGACTTCGGTGATCTAACGAGAACCGGTGTTTTCAGCACGGTATGGCCATTAGCCCTAAGTAAGTATACTGTGGAATCCTTTTTTCATAGCCATTCTCTGCATTTGTTTTATTAAGTTTTGGAATTTATTTTAATTCAGGGTTCGCACTTGCACTGTCCTTAAAAATTCATTACGTTTTTAAGGGCCCTTAAAACTCTTTTATTTTGCCAAATTCTCCTTAAAAAATTTTGCCGTTCCAATTTTGAAATGAAAATGGAAACCGGATAAATGACTGACTGTTCGAAATTGGCACTGTGAGGAATATTATCAAGATACAGATTACGATTGCTTTTGTTTGTTTTTTTATTTCTTTTGCCCCAAAATCCAAACTTCATTAGCAGGATCAAAAGTAGAAAGCATGAAGCAAAACACCTCTTTCACCTCTCCCAAAAAATATAAAAATAAAGTAGAAAAAGACTGGAAGATTGTTAATTAGTACAGTGCACTTCCCTTTCTACCTAATAAATTACTTTAATAAATTACTTATAAATTACTGATACGTTTTACTTTCTTTACAAAGGCAAAATTTTGCCCAATTATTTTTGTTTGGTATGAATTGGGGGTAAAAAGTTCTGAAAAGTTGATCTGTTTAAGAATTTTTGCTCTAAAACCAATATTTCCAAATGTAATTATTGGGACTAGGATTTCATGACATTCCTCATTAGTGAGAATGATGTTGGTGTTTTCACCAAGTGACTGATGTTTTACTGTTTACATTGAGTCAGTGAAGGCAATACAGTGAAAGGTAACCAGTAAGAGTTATGTAGCCAGTGTTAGTGATATCCAGGGTGCATACGAGTGCATGAAAATCAGGAAAGTACTTGAAAGTTAGATGACCATTTACAAGGCCTTGAAAGTACTTGAAAGTTAGATGACCATTTACAAGGCCTTGAAAGTACTTGAAAATTCCAATTTTCTTGGTTAACTCCTTGAAAGTGCTTGAAAAAGGCAGGGTTGAAAATGTTCTGTGATCCGCAGCATTGGGTTTTCCCAAGAAGTTCTGCTTTCCCTGGAAATTTGCCATAGCAATTTTACTGTTCCTGAATATTTCCTCAATAATATCGGGGTTTTTTTTTCTCAAAAATTTTCTTACCGACTTCGACGAATAGCATTAGTTTGCTATTTATTTCTCCTCCCAGAAATACATGAGAGGTTGATTGACATCCTTAAAAAACATTTACATGGTATTTGAAAGTCCTTGAATTTTTTTTAAGGAAGAGTATACTCACCCTTAAAAATCCCTTATCGGCTAAGAATGAATGGGGGTTAAAGAGGTCAAGTATCTTAATAAGATTAAAATATATATTATATTTTTTTAAATATATACTATATTTTTTGAAATATATACAGTCAAACCCCTCTAAACGATCATCCCTGAGATATGGTCACCCCGTTTTTACGGTCAGTTATAAATTCCTCGGCAGGAAACTCATTCACAATATGCACTTTGAACCCCTGATTAGTGGTCACCCTTAGATACGGACGCGGACACTATTTTAATGATTCATTCTATTAGACTAAAAAACCTCTGTACAGACACAATCAAAATTTGAAATTTCTATACCAAAGATATGTAGATTCCCAGAAAAAATTGCAACTCACCTGAGTAAGAAAAACACCTGCTCCTACAACAATGGTCATTCTCTAGGGACATTAAGAGCAAGCAATTCAAAAGGGAGATAAGGAGTAACGGACTTCCCCATCCCTTAGTCACAAAGGAGTCAGATCCACTTCAAGGGAAAAACTCAACAAAGAGCACGGACGTGGAGTGCGCATGGTCGTTAAATTAACATTTAATGCATTGCTTTTCGAGAATTCGAAGTCACATCGGCATTGAGGTCGTAGAGTTCATACTTGTATGTATAGTCACCCTTCTTTCGAAATGCCCAGCATTAGTAATCGTCGTGCTCTGTCTCTGAAAGATAAAATTAATGTTATTGAGTATAATGAAAAACATAAAGTGGGAGTTCGTACCCTTGCGACTAAATTTAATGTAGGAAGAACCCAAATATGCTGCATTTTGAAAAATAAAGAATATTGGCGAAACCAATGGTTGAAAAACGGAAATCAAGAAAGAAAAAATAAATTTCCTAAAACACCTGGACTTGCTGTAAATACAGTTGTTTACGATTGGTTTGTTTCTGCAAGAAACAAAAATCTCCCTATTTCCGGGCCAATTCTCCAAGAGAACGCGAGAGAAGCCGCAGAAGAGTTAGAATTCACAGACTTCAAAGCCTCGAATGGCTGGCTGGATCGATTTCGCGTTCGACATGAAATCTCGTTCAGGAAACTGGTCGGCGAATCTGCTGATGTCGACAACGATGTGTGTGAAGATTGGGTTGAAAAAATATCAAGAATTTTTGAAGGATATTCAGCAAGGGATATCTATAACATCGATGAAACTGAATTGTTCTATTGAGCTCTTCCTGATAAAACGCTTTGCTTAAAAAAAGAACGTTGCAATGGAGGAAAAATTTGTAAAGAGCTATTGACAATACTGCTGGGAGCAAACATGCAAGGTGAAAAGTTGACTCCTTTGGTGATTGGAAAAGCAGCAAAACCTCGCTGCTTTAAGGGACTGGATATACGTGGCTTACCCGTCGAATTTTCACTCTAATAGGAAAGCATGGATGACTTCTGATATCATGTTGAAATATTTGATAAATTTAGACAAGAACTTCGTGAAGGAAAAAATAAAAGTCCTGCTGTTTATGGATAATGCCACATCCAACAGACGTTCACCTGAAAAACATAAAGGTAATTTTCCTTCCCTCTAACACGACATCAAAGTGTCAACCACTGGATCTCGGTGCAATCAAATCTTTTAAAGTTCAATACCGCAAGCTACTTTTAAAGCATTTGATCTGCAAAATGGAAGAAGCTAAATCAGCCACAGAACTATTTAAGTCGATCAACATTTTAGATGCAGTTGGATAGATAAAATCCGCATGGAATAGTGTAAAAGAAGAAATGATTTCTGTTATCTAAAAGCTGGTTTTAGGGAGTTTGCAACACTTTCGACTGATTCAGATGAAGAATCTAAAAGTTTACAGAGCTTGATGGAAAAGGCCGGATTCATCGGCATGTCGTCTGAAGAATATGCTCCTATGGATGCAGATGTGATGATAGAAGAAAACAACAGCGAAATATCCGATATCGTCAGGAAATTTGCAACAGAAAAGAAAGTGAGGAAAAGGAAGTCGAGTGTGAAGAGCAAGGAGCCAGCATCAGAAATTACCTCAAGTTTTTAAAGTGTTAGATGGACTAAAGACATTTTCCTGTAAGCATAATGATGGAAAGGCATTAAATTTAGTCTCATGACTTAAAATACACTTCGAAGGAGAAAGACTGGTGGCTAAAACCCACCAAACAGCAATTGATCAGTTCTTTTACTGAAGGTAAATAAATTCAATGTATTACGTTCGTGTATTATGTTCTGTATGTTTTTTGCATATGAACTTATATGTTGTGAATTTAATTGTTTTTATGAAACAAATGTGCACATTCGTCACCAAGATCACAGCTGGGAGGGGGGGGGGATTAAACCCCAATGAAAGAAACATTTAACACTGAAAAAGTACAAGGTAAAGATCCAATCAGGTATAGTATCAGAAACAATGTTCAACCCCCCGAAATCAAATTTCGGCCACGGGTTTGTCCGTTACCTTAAAATTGTTTTATGTTCTCAAAAATAGGTATGTTTCAATATGAGGAATTTAAAACGATTAAAGTGTAATATTTGATCTAATTTAGAATGATCTCCTCGTTTACGGTCACCCCTTGTTTAAGGACAATTTTTTCTGTCCGGAAAGTGACCGTAAATGAGAGGTTCGACTGTACTATATTTTTTTAAATATATATTATATTTTTGAATATGTAATGTTTAGTTTTAAACATTTGCCTTATATTGTTTAAATTTTGATATATAACTTTCAATTGCTATCTCTTTACATCCATTTCAATTTTTCTCTAAGCATGTCAGACCCAATAAAAAATGGTTTCAAAAACAAGTCTAGCTTTAAAGATAAGTATTTGTTTTACAAACAATCTGATGTGGGCAGCTCATGACTTTATCTCCAAAGACGAATATTTAAGCCTTCAGAGCTCTTGCATATGTGCACTTATGCATAAATTACCCCAATATTTTTAAAGTGATACGTTTCATTAGGTGCGCCAGTAAAACAAATAAATATTTTACTAGTTGGAACTATTGAATGTATAATGTATGGAATTTTTTTATGTATTAGCTTACATTTTTATTATTGTTAGTGTTCTTAACTTGTGACTTTATTTATTAAATTTTGCTCAATTTGTACTTTAATTTGAATAGTTATTAGTGATCAAACAATCTTCAAACTATCATATTAAATGCATTATATGTTTTAAGTGTGAAATAAATGTATTTATATATTTTAAATTTTGCTTATAGCTTATGATTGTATGATTTGAAAGGTTCTTAATTTTCCTCTAGAAATTCTTAAAAGTCCTTAATTTTAGTATAAACAAATGAGTACAAACTCTGTCCAAATATTTGTCAAGTTTAGGAAAAAAGGGCATGTTACAAAAAAAGGAAAAATTATAGTAAATGTAGATGTCAAAATGTGGGGACAGTCACAGGAATAATAGCATACTGCTAGCCTACTTTTTATTTTCTTTTTCTTATTGATAAGTTGGCATTCTAAAATATCCCAACTCACTCAAGGAAATGTGAAATGAATTAAATACATCAAAATTGGCATTATTGTGAATGAATATGAATTTTATATATTATTTTATGCAAAACATCAAATACATTTTGTTTCAATAAATATTAGGAGTAACAAAATAGAAAGACAAATTGCTATTGACATCAGGGTTTTTTAGAGAAAGCTTTGTAAATTAATGTAACTTTTTTTTTCTTTTGCATATTTTGTATATTCTGTGTGGCCTGGATAATTTTTTTATGCAATCCCTTTGTAGCAGGCAAATTCTTTGTTTCCTATCATGGGTCATTAGCAGGTGCTTACCCATTTTAAAGGTTAAAAGTAATTAAAAAAACAAAATGCTCTTCTACTTTAACTAACCTTATAGTAATATTCTATGTATAAAACATAATTAAGAAAATATTTAATCTCATAAACTGGATCGAATAAAAGAGTTACTAGTGATGCATTTTTGGTAGAATAATTCACACACACACACACACACACACACATATATATACATACATATATATATATATATATATATATATATATTATTGCTTTTACGCAGTACGGTTTTTATTACTCTCTTTGGCAACAGCAAATCACATCTTTTCATTTCTGCATATGGAAACATTGGTCTAGTCATATTTTGCTCATCATGGTTGTACTAATGAAGTGTATTTTAAGGTATTTATGTTTCCTTTATTTTTCCTTATTAATCTATATGCTTGTCGTCCATATAACACAAGTTTATAGATAAAATCTAGCTTGTGTTTCAGAAACAAGCATTTTTGTGTTCATTTCGAAGGGATATATGGACTTGACAAGAATTTTTTTGAAATGAACTTATCTTAAGCCTAAAGCTCTTCCGCGTGCAAGCTTTTTTGCTTGATTTTTTTGTTTTCTTATTTTCATTCCTCACCTTTGAAATTTGTTGATTGTCTTTGTCTTTATGACCTGCATTACGCTTTATAATTTCCTCTTCATGGTTGAATTTCTTTTGTTTCTTTGTATTTTGTAGAAAATTTTGGGATAGTGTATTATGAGTTACTACTTACATTCTAACATTGGTTTTACAATTTTATATATTTATATATATATAAAAGTTTAAATAAGATGAATGGGAAAGCAAAAGCATATTAAAGTATGAAAAGGACTTAGCGTAGATGGCGCAATACTGCACAGGTACGTAAAGCAAATATACATATTCAAAAGAGAAAGGGAATGAAGCCAACGGGAAAGCATAAATGGCCGAGGGGGATTGTGACCCCTCGCTCCCAGTTATAGCATGCTATTACACCTAGGTAACACTCCCGGTACCAATGCTTTGCCGTAGCTTAACTTCCAAAAGGGCGTCGAGCTCAAGACCCGAATCGTGGAAGAGTAGCAAAGTTGAAGAGATCACAAAACGCTTAGTACAGAAGGGAAAAAGGCCAAAGTGACGTCGATAAAGATGAGTGCGGACCATATATAGCATTAACCCTTTCGCGACGATCGGCACGCCCACGTGCCAGCTGCGAACTTGCATTCAAGGACGAACGGTACACACTCGGGCTGGAGGAAATTTTACCCTAAAGGACGACTGGCACGTATTGGTTTTCTACGTGGAACGTTTTAATTTGAATGTATTTGTGTACTAGATGGCGTTAAATGCCCGTGGAAGCAACTTAAATGTATTTTGTAGATGTTTGACCTTGGCACAAGGAGAATCCAATGAATTATTTCTCCATTTGGAGGGATGAAACATGGTTCTGTAGCGTAAGCAGACAGCTCACTTCTCGCAGCATAAACAATTTTATAATTGAGTTCCGGGTCTCGTTCTGATTTTGTCTTTTATTGATTTCGTTGTTGAATTAGAGGAATATAAGAGAGTATTTTTTTTTTTGAGTGGGTGGGGTAAAGGAATGTGCGGCAATGAAATGATTAGGTTATTTATGTTCTCATGGAAAGGAAGGCTGGGATTTCGTTAATATATCCCATCGAAAAGGTCCAGATATGGAATAAAAATATATAAATCGTCAGAATCGGAATGAGGCTATAAATGGAATTTCTTTGTGTATACTGGAAAGGACACAGGATTATCAAGCTCTGATGGTGGGTATGGAGAACGCGTTGTGAAAACATTTCTAAGTGAACTTTTAGGAAAAGGATATACTTTGTATTTGGATAAATTTTTTACCTCTCCTGTACTTGCAAAGTATTTGTTGTCTAAGAATACGCATGTATGTGGTACAGTTTTAAAAAATCGGAAGGACATGCCAAAGAATTATCCATTTGTACCTAAAACATATATACACTAAAAATTTTAATATTTTGATAAAAGAAAAATTGTATAAAAATATACATCAAATAGAAAATAAGTATTTCCTTTCTTCCTGAAAAAAGTAGAATGCTGTGTTGAACGGGTGATTTTTAGTGAATTTTTTTCGAGAGTTAGGCTTAGCGCAAAAAAATAGCCGTCTTTTGGGCGCATTTCGGAAACGAAGCGCTTTGTCCTTTGGGCCACGGTAGTTTCGGAATACCGCCGTCCCGAAAGGGTTAATACCATTTGAACATCAGGGTGCACTGTCAACAAGTTTCTTATTGAGGTGAACTTCAGAGTTACTTTCATCAATATATTCAATTACATCACATGTGTATACATACAATATCCTTAAAATATACGTTTTTTACATCGTTGTAAATAGTATTGCAATAGTGTCTTAGGAAATGTTTGGGATAATGTTTATTGATTGCTTCATGCATTATTTTTCTGTCATTGGTAGTGCAATCTTTTTTAAATGTATGGATTCTTTGATTATGTTTCAGATGATTTACAATAATATTTCGAAATATGTTTTTACTTAAATTTGAGTTCCAATCGATGATGTGGTTAATGTTTATCTTGAAGGAATTTCTTTTGTCGTAGAAAATAGTATATAAGCAATTGTTGTTATCGTATTTGATACTAATATCCAGTAAATCCACTTTATCTTTATTTTCCATATGTGTTTCTATATGATCCAAATTTTCTGGGTAGAAGTTAAAGTCAAATTCTGGCATATGTTCATATGGTCCTATAATAATGTCATCCACAAACGAAAATCCAGAATTTCATTTAAAATATGGGTGCCTTCCTCATATTTATTCAAGTATAGGTCCGCAAGGAGTGAGGAACATCGTTCACGCATAGGAATGCCTTTGACTTGCTGATAATAGTCAGTACCGTCAAAAAGTATGTTTTCAAATAAAACAATCCTGATTAGGGCTTTATATTTACTCAATGTAATGCATTCATGCAAGTCGTAAGTCTCATAAATTTCCAATAAAATATTAAAAAGGTCTTCAAGATCAATATTGTTAAAAAGATCTTTAAAATCGTAGCTTCAGAATTTCAAACGTTCAGTGAAGAATTTGAGTTTGTTTAGTACTTCGTAACTATTGTTAACTATACTGGTACCTTTATGCTTGATTTTTGTCATAACCATTTTCAGCAATGCTAATAGCTTTGAATTAGCTATAGTCAAATAAGTCTTGAATCCCACTGTTACCGGACGGAATTTGACAGGGTTTTTATGTAGCTTAGGAATCAAGACGAGGTATGGAAATTTAATTTGTTTTAATTCATAATCAATCTGTTTATATAAGGCTTTGATTTTATTTTCTATAGTTCTGCCCACAAGGTGTAAATGGGTATACTGTAAAAATTCATCATGATAATTATTATTCAAAACTTCCACATAATATTTAATACACGTAAGTGTATAATTAGATATAACTTTATCTCTATATGTTATTACGTAATCGTTGCAATATTTTTTTAAAATGTCTTCCTTAATCATACTCTGATTTTTGTTAATATACAAATTATGTTAGTGATAACAGAAAAGCTTTGAAATGTTAAATTTCCATTCATTAAATGCGATTAAAAGAACACTGTACTTTACTGCCATTTTGTATATAAAATCGTTGAGATCCTTCTCAAAATTTTTTTCAATGTGTACAAATTCTTGAATACGGAATTTTGTTCCTAGTTGTAAAATAGTCTTGAGGTTGTTATCTTCGATGATATTCAGGTCCCGTGTTATGATGTGGCCATGATGAGGATCTGTATACTGGCTATTTTCACAATCACAATCTTTGGACATATACTTTTCCATGTTTTTGCCAATTTGATTATAGTTGAAAATTTTGTGATCATTAGTCTTAACAAATCTATAAGCCATTAATTTTGATGTTAGGTATGGGCATAAGGTAAGTCATGTCTCTCAAGAATGCTTTAAGAGGTATTTGATCATATCCTTTGTTCATGAATGTTGTAACAAAATATTCTTTAGTTGCCTTCTTTTTTTCGTGCGTAGCCAAGTCAATGTTAAGCAATTTTTCTTTTAATTTGATCGTGTCCATCAGTACCACAAAATTAGTAGTTGCTACATCATTGTTGATTATTTGATCAGTATTAAATGGATAGTCATATAATTTATTCCATATGCTAAGACTAATGGTCACAAAATTTTCTTGTACATTTTATATAGCGTTTTTTGATTCCAAATATGATATTTTTTATCCAGCTATTTTTGTTTTCCGTATAGGTTTTAAGTTTCTCAATGAAATTTTCTACACGTTTTAACATATCGTTAAATGACACTTTATTTTTGCGACTGCCTCTTGATCACCGCGTAATCCTCTTTGTAGGTATATCTTGCAATACAGATTGTCGATGCACATTATTATAGTATTCAAAGTTATGGGTATTACAGAAATTTATTAAGTCCATAAGGACATGCTGTTCCGTATTGTTGAATATGTATGTTTTCCCACCATATTCTTTCATCCAATTTAGGTACAAGTCAATAATATGCACCACTGTATTATCAAAACCATAAGAATTAAAATGTCGTAATTCTAAATTGGTAACTCATGCATCTTTATTGTGTGTCTTGCCAATCTGACTACGATGAAGATTGATACGAAGATCGAAGCAGTTCTTTGTCTGTTCTATATATTTGATGTTACAGGTCTTGCAAGTGATGATATATATGCAGTTATAAGATTTGCAGAATGGGCTGTAATTGCTAATATCATCAGAAATTTGTCCGGGGTCTGCTATTGGACATAATTTACAACGTTTAGACTTACATCTACTATATTTGAAATTCCTGATGTTCTTATAATAATGTCGGTATGAATTTTTAAATAGGGTTTATATATATATATATATATATATATATATATATATATATATATATATAATAAAATTATTGTATGAAATTCCAATGATAGATTAGAGATAAGTTATAACTCATATAACCATAACTTAAAATATAAGTTAGCTATGTATAAAGATGTGAAAAATAGAGACTAATCAATCAAGGGGAGAATAAAATGCATATATCTAGTCATCAAGCTAAATATAATCAATATATATCAATGGTGAGATTCCAAAATTGAAAAACAGAAAATACCAAGCGCCAAAGCCAAACACGTGGAAAAGCACTAGGCTTGAAAAGGAATTCATTTTGAACAGATTCGTCTTCAGGGCCTAGTATCTATTCAAAATTACCCAAAAAACTTGTTTCTGAAGACTGATATATAAGATGCTGATATGAAATAAACAGTTGAATGGCATGGCTGTCAGGAGTCTTTTAAACCCCTGAATTATTTCAATACTCTTATTATAAGATCCAATTTGATCAGTAAAGTTGAATGACTAGTATGAATGGAGGATTCTGCAATACCTTGTTAATAGAAATCCTTTTAAAAAGGGATAAATTCTCTTAAAAAAAAATATATTTATTTATTCAAAAAAATATGCTTATTTTATTTTTTGTTTATTAGGGTATAACTGTCATATAAAGCAGCCTCAAAATTTTTCAATGTTCTTCATCCTTGCAGTATTTTGTTATTTACAAAACATGCGTTTTTCATTATTTGAGTTTAAAACTTTTGCTACCTCCAGTGTTACAATACTTTGTATGTGTGTTTATAATCATGTATATTTATTCTTCCTTAATAGCTTCAAGAGGATGGAGATTTAGAAATTAGTAATGTGAATACACAAGATGAAGGGGAGTACACTTGTTCTGCATCCAATAAATTTGGCAACATGTCAGCATCTGGAAGATTAGAAGTCAAAAGTATGTCGTCATCTTCTCTTACTTTGGTTTAATTATTTGCAATTCCTATTCTTAATGGCTCGGCTTTACAGTTGTTTAAGACAAAATTAAAACATCTGTCTACTTTCAACTCTTTGTGGACGGCAGCATTTCGGAACTATTGTGGTCCAAAGGACAGAGCGTTTTGCTTCCCAACTGTTCTAAATATTACCCATTCAACACAGCATTCTACTTTTTCAGGAATAAAGGAAACACTTATTTTCCATTAGATGTATACAGATTACACTCAAATTATTTTTATTTATAATTAAATATTAAAATATTAAACATTATTTAAATATTAAAAATTTAAGTGATTAAAAAGGTTATTTCTTATGCAGGAAAAATATCCAAATTATTGTACTCGATACTTTATATAGCTAATAGAGCTTGTACAATTTTTAAGAAATTAGCTTTGGTATTAATTAATACGCCTTTTATGTATAATGGATTTCAAAACATGGATTCACGCTCAGACCAACATTGCAATCTTTGCATTCATAAAAACTGTCCGTGCGCTCATCAGAAATATCAAAAATCCATGAATCTTCACTTTCTGCATTACTTTCATAACTACTCTTTTCAATTACCATGCAGGTATATTCTTCTATACGTAAAAACATTTTAACCCAGCTATTCTCTTATCCGAAATAACCTAATAAATTCACTACCGCACCTTCATCTAAAACCCAAACTTGAAGGAAAATACTCCCTTATATTCCAATAATTATTCATCAATGCAATCATTGAACTAAAATTGAAACAAGAACTCATACTCAATTACAACATAGCAGAGTCTGCGAGAAATGATCTCTGTTTATATTACAAAACCACGTTTTACCGCTCTAGATGAAGTGATGATTCATAGGGACCCTTCTATACCAAGGTCAAGTATTAGCAAAATATGTTGTAAATTGTTTGAATGGACATTTAGTGCCATCTTGTATTCAAATAAATTCAATGAAAAATGTTTCATATGAAAACGTGCATTTTTGTCCGTCATCCTTTAGAGTAAATTTATCTTTGATGCAAATGTGTGAGTATTGTCTTTGAATGCAGTTTCACAATCAACACGTCTGGCATTTGCAAAGGGTTAATTATATGGGCCTAGTGATCAGCTAGTTTGGGAGATTGGAATTGGAGACAGAAAATTGCTTTGTTCACATCTTTTCTATATGCTTTTGAGTTATGATGATGAAATTTCTTGTGAAGTTATATGTAGAGAGTTATATTATTTGAGAAAAATATGAATGTGTTACAAAAGTAGAATTTTTAAATTTTAAATTGAGCTAAATTGATGATATTTTTAGTGAAATTATTTTAAATTTAATGTTGAAAATTGAATATGCTAATGCTAATATTTGAAATAAGATTGAGAAGTTTTGCATTTCATATATATTTAAAATTTTGTTAAAGATCTAAATAACTGTTGATTCAAAATGTTCCTTCTTGATGATAAGCTGAAAGGTGATATTTTAAAATGTCAATTATTCGAGATTTTTGAAATTGTTTAAAGATTTTCTAAAGTATATGTAAACAGTGTTTCTTAACAGTTAATGTTTCAGGGATTACACATGTTTTTTATGAGTAAAGGTACCTTCCCACTCATCGCAACGCACCGCACCGCAGAGGATGGTTGAGTTCACGCAAGTCCTCTTCCGCGGTGAACGCAGGCCGCAACGCTAAATTCGAAATGGAACCGAATTCAACGCGTACCGCACGGTTGACGGCAACGCAACAGCCAATAGCATCGTAGATCATGTTTTTACTGCTAAATCAATATTTCATATAGTAAATTTTTGATTTGATCTTTTTTATATGGATTACTTTAGATATCAGAAGCTTAAACAGATGAATGAATATTAAAAAATATTTGGATTTGTCATACATCCGTATAAAAAAGCAAATAAATGTTTGTTAAAAAATATTCACTCTATTTTAAGATACAAAATTAGTTTAAAAAGCGATATTGTCGATATTGACTGAAATGAAACAAACAAAGAAAAAAAAAACGTAAAAGTATTTAAATTCAAGAATGCCGTTATTAAAATATTATGTCTTAAACAAATTTAAGTTCATTACCTTTTTATACTTGATTTCAAAAGTTTTCAAATACATATCTATATTAAATATCCGAATATGTTCTTTGCTCATTTGTAACGTTTAAAATATTTCTCATTAAAGTAAACTTTTAAATTTAAAAATTATTTTATCTACATTTATATTTATCGAGTAATTATGTTTTAAAATAGATTTAAATGTATATTCCATCTATAGCTGGTATAAAGTATACTTCAAGATGATTTTCAAAGTAACTTAGAAATAAATTTTTATAAGCATTCAAATTTAAAAGAGTAAACTTTTTATATTTACATGTAAACTTATTTATTTTATTAAAAATAAATGATTTTCAAATGTATTGTAAATTTCTAATTGCCTATGTGCATTTAAAATAATAAAAAATTCTTCAATATTAGCGCTAAATTATTAAAATACAACCTCTTTAAAATTTCAAAGTAGTTTGATTTTTGTTTCTATTCCAATTTAAAATGTTTAAAATTACATGTCGAAAGTACTACTCTTATAAGGATGTTCGATGATTTCTGTCTAATTTTATATGCACATTTTATATTTACTATTTCTACAAACACTTTTTTAATTAAGAAGAGTACATTCCATCTATAGCTGGTATAAAGTATACTTCAAGATATTTTTCAAAGTAACTTTGAAATAAATTCTTATAAGCATTCAAACTTAAAAATAATTTACTGATATAAGGTTATTTTGTATATAGAACTTAAAATAATTTAAAACAAAAAAATTTTGCAGATTGTTAAAGAAAAACTGTATTTGAATATTTTAGCAACAGATGGCAGCACTTGTAAAATTTAAGATTCGCTTGGATTCGAACCAGAACCATCCAGAAACCACTCGTTTGCGGGGCTGATTTTCTATCACCCAAGCCAAAACTTCACACCTGAAATGTACTAACAAATTATATCATGCAAAGCATGTAATGCTATTTTAGAATATTTTTTTAAAGAGTAAACAGAATATGTTTTCAAGTTGTTTTACGATTGCAATAGAGGGATAAAAAAAAAGTCTATGGAGAACATACATCAAAATTATTTTCTGAATTCTGTCGGATGTTTTTTTTTAATGATTCGAGAAAGGAAACAATTTTTTCGTTAAAACAAGGAAATTGCCATAGTGTAGTAAATATTCTAAAACAATTTAAATTAGGATCCTTTGTGTTTTGTGATGGAGTCACTTTAGTTAGCTTATTTTAGAAAACTGATGAAATATGTATATATCGCTAAAGCAAACTCGCGTATTCTCTTGTGTGAAGGCGAATTTTCTGAAACGCGTCAATACTGTAAACTAGCAAGCCGCTGGTAAATATAAATTTGAATCAGAAGAGACCAAAGAGATTATATTAGTAATAATATCTTAATTTTTACTATATAATATTTCATGTATATAAAATCGCTTTGGAAGAGATGGTTTGTAAACGTGGCCGCTGAACTAGGAGAAATTTCTGCACTTGAATCTGATTGGCTACATTTCTTCGCTGTCGACCGACAGTGTGAAGGAGTTTACTTCGCCGCAAGGGCTTTCGTGTACCACGAGCGTTGCCATAAACCGTCTACTGTTGCGTTGCGGTGAGTGGGAAGGTGCCTTAACTGCTGCAGAAAAAAGTGTTTTATAGGTATTATATGTATTAATTATTGTGTTCAATGGAAAGTTGAGACTTTGTGTTCGAGTATAAAAGAGTTCTCTAGGGTGCATACAGGGGCTTGAAAATTGGGAAAATACTTGAATTTTAGATTAGCATTTTCAAGGCCTTAAAAGTACTTGAAAATGCCCATTTTCTTGATTAAGTCCTTGAAAATGCTTGAAAACGGCAGGGTTGAAAGTGTTCTGCAGATTCACAACATTGTCTTTTTACTGAGAAGTTCTTTCTCTGGAAATTTTCCTAAACAACATTGTTTTTTTCCAAAAATTTCCTCAACGACTTCAACATTAAACAATAATGTTAGTTTGCTATGATTTTTCCTCCCAGAAATACATACAGCTTCATAATATTGAAGAGATGATGTCCTTGAAAAATAATTGCATGGTACTTGAAAGCCCTTGAAAAGGGCTTGAATTTCTTTTAATTAAAGTGTACTCATCCTGGTTCTCCATTGCACTAGCATTTCCAGTGTTGTAAAAATATATTGGTTTTGGGTAGTTTTGCTGGTTTATCCATTAAAAAAAATTTCAGATTTTCCTGGCTTGTACTGTCTAAATTTACCTGTAGATCATTTGAGTTTGTAAAGGAATTTGTCAATTGCATACTGCTGAATCATTGCTCTGTGCTGGATCCCTAATTTATGCATCCTGTCCAGTGTTCACTTGTGTGCATTGAGTTATTCCACAAGGAGTAATGTAGAGTAATCCTTCTAAGTATTGTCATTTTTGTGTTATGTATTATTGTATCTTTAGGGTTTTGAAATGCTTATTATAACAGTCTAAAATAATTTTGTGTTGTCAGCATATTTACATTTCTTCATTTGCTAAATGTGATTAAATTAATTTTATAAAATGCCAGAAAGAATATCTTTTGATAAGTTACAAAGAATTTTTTTTTTTTTTTTATTTCTTTTACAACAATATCACATTTATTATGAATTAAATTGAGTCTGTTGTTGAAAAGTTTTTGAGAAAATGAAGGAAACCTAATGAATTTAATTTTTATTGGGGTAAAAAAATGCTGCTGATATTCTATGTTAATTAAATTTTTGTTGAACCTCAAAAATAATTTATAGAATGGGGAAACCAGAAAAAAATATATTTCATGCTAATGTTCTCTTGTTGTTTATATATTTCTGATTTAGAAAGTGCTAAATGAAATAATTGTTTCTCAATTGCTTCTATTTGCTGATTTTTACCCACTAGGAAAAACCAAGATCAATATTCCTCCAGAAAATTTTAAATCTGTTGTTGAGAAGTTTTTGAGAAAATGAAGAAAACTGAATAAATTTAATTTTTATTAGTGTAAAAAAGAAAATAGTGATATTCTATGTTAATTAAATTTTTGTTGAACCTCAAAAATAGTTTTATAAAATGGGGTAACCAGAAAAAAATATATTTCATGCTAATGTTCTCTTGTTGTTTATGTATTTCTGATTTAGAAGATGCTAAATGAAATAATTGTTTCTTAATTGCTTCCATTTGTTGAATTTTTCCACCAGGAAAAACCAAGATCAATATTCCTCCAGAAAATTTTGAGGTGGCAGCTGGAAAATCAGCCACTTTCCGATGTGATGCTGATGCAGATCCAAGTTTGCAACTGAACATCGTGTGGCTCTTTGATGGGCAGCCCATCAACTCAAATCTCGACACTCGAATGGTGCAAGCATCAGATGACTCGCTTACTATCACCAAAACGGTGGAGGGAGATTCTGGCATCTATAAGTGTGTGGCGAAGACTGAGTACGATCAAGATGAAGCAACTGCAGCACTAACTGTTCAAGGTTCATTTCAGCTTACTTTTTTCTGACATTTTTTGTGTTTTGTTAATGTTATAGGATTCATGAATGGGTGAAAACCGCAAAATTCTGTTATGTAATTATGCTTACTGCAAAATTTTTCGTGTTGTAGCACATGATATGTAATCCATTAGCCCTGTTATTTCTATAAATCAATTTTTTACACGGTAAAGTTTCTTGAGAAACGTTATGTCATCTATATATAAAGGACAGATCTGTTGAACCGCAAATAACAGCTCAAATTTGAGAACATTCCCATAAACAGATTAAGAAACTGGATGAATAAAATTTGATTCCAAAAATATCGATCAAGGCCAATTTGAAGCAACTTTGAAATTTTTTGTTCCATTGATGCTAATAAAAACTTATTTTTTGGCACCTTATAACTCATGTAAAAAAAAAACTAACTTTGATATGTGGTTAAAGAGCTTTTATAAATGTTGAGCACCTCTTTCCAAATGTGTGGGTCACTGTGCTGGGAAAATTCAGTTTCATGATATAATGACGAAAAACTTTTTTCTTTTGTAAATGGGGCTGGCTTGCATGGGACGTCAATTAACAAGTATTGAAGCAAGTATGCACGTATCATCTTGCTGTAAAATATATTGCTATATATTTTATAGCAATATCATATATTACATCAATATCTTGTTATAAAATTTATTGACATGGATTCTAACATTTAAATTAAAGTTTTTATTTTTACTCTTCATATACTAAAGTTAGAATGAATCATGACTTTGAAATTCTTTAGCATATTCCTTATATGACACAAACTCCAGTCTTAATGATGGGTCTTCCATGCCTGGAATATGTTTGAAAACCATGTCACTATCAGGAGGGGGGGGGGGGGGGGACAAAGAAAACAAATAAAATTGCATGGCAATTGTAAAATTAAGGTAAAAATAAGATGCAAATCGTGCATAAAATTGCAAATTATTCGAAAAAATGTGAAAATTTAAAAAAATTGCAAATTATGCAGAAAACTTCAAATTATGTGCATTTCCACATTTTCGTATTTTTTATAGGGCCCTAGTTGTAAGCATAGTAATCATTGTAACAAAATATAGTCTGGTATAATCATAATTATATTTTAGTAGAAATATCCATTTTTTTTCTCAACCCTAATACTTGTTTTAATATGATTATTTGCTAAAATCTGCAATAAACATTTTTCTTTTCTTTCTCTTAATTCATTGGTAGTTTTATACCTTATACAATTTTTTTAATTTTTTTTAGGGGGGGGGGGGCATACTAAATCATACATATACTTATATTTTGAATAAAATTATGTTTAAGATTAAAGAAGAGAATTATACCAGGCCAAAACGTTAAAAGTGAGCCAGCTTATTATTTACAGTAATTTGCATTTTGATGACATTTGTTAGAAAGTGCATATGATAAATAATTATAATAGTTTAAAACATAGAGGTTGTTACTAACACTTTGTGTGTGTGTGTGTATGTGTCAAGATCGGGAATTTTAACATTCTTTCATAAAAAAAATTTTTTTTAGCATTCTCTGAAAAAGTCACATATTTAGGTTTTTTTTTTTTTTTTTTTTTCCTTCTAATTTGCAAATTAAAACTGGAATATAGCATTTTTAATAAAATCATCTGCAAAGTTTAAACTTATTTTAGTAATATTTACAGATCTGAGTGTTCTTTTGTAATTGTCAATTTTAGGGATCTTTCGTAAAAATCATGAATTTAAGAAATCTTTAGTTTAAAAAATGCAAATTGTAATGCTTTTTTTTTTTTGTTCATGCCTGTTCATTTGCAAAAATCACTAATTTAAGCATTTTCCACAAAAATGTTGAATTTTAATGGTTTTTCAGGTGTTTAAAATTAAAATTTTGCTCAATTTTTTTTTTCAATGTACCAAATGATATCATTTTTATATGTGTTAATGCTTTAAACATGGCAAACATTGCTGATTTTTAATAAATTATGGAGTAGAAATTTATTGACATTTTCTGTTTCTTATTTTCGTAATCTGAAAGTTATTTTCGTCATTTCTGCTGGATGATTGTGGAATAACAAAGAAACTCATTAAATGTGACTTCTGTGTGCCTTTATTCCTTTTAAACTGGATAATTATCTGGTATATTACATTTCATTTTTAATAAATTTTACAAATAGGCAAATCAGAAACTTATAACATGCTGCGACATACAAATTTACGCAGTGTAAATCGTAGTTTAACTTTTCTACCCATGAAAGTTAAAGCATTACTTATTTAGCCTTGTTCTTTCCTCCCATGGCACAGAGCATACTTAGTTGGCCATGTGTTAACTCTCACCCATGACGCATGCAACCAGCCCAAGCTGCTCAAATAGAAATAAAGCTTTCTATTATTTCTCACTTCCAAAAAACCATGGTGAAGCGGATTTCCTCTGCAGATGGGTTAAAACAAAAAAGTTGCTTATTTCTTCTTCCCTAATCGTAGCAGAGCGTGTTGCTCATTTCCCCCTCTAAAATTTGAAGTCTTCGGTTTATCGCTCAGCCCAAGAGTTAAATTTTTCGTTGATTAAGGATTTTCTTTTTCACTAATCTGCGAAATTTGCAGGTGCTACTGCTAATTTATTAGGTGCCACGGTGAGCTGACATCCAGGATTTGTCCAAACCTGCTTAAGACACTTTTGCATCATCAAATTTTAAATTTAGTTGAACACAAATCCCCTTGCTTTCTGTTCCACTTTGACTTATGGTGCCAGTTGGATAGGATTTATCTGTTGTTATAACTTTCCCCAATTTTTGTGTTTTCTGATTTTTTTTAACACTTTACAACATAGTTGAAAAGTGTTTATGACTTTGTTCATTCTGTCTGTCTGCCTGTCTGTCCATTCCCACGATAGCTGCTATAAAAAAGGACTTTATCAAAATGAAATTTTGGTATATCGTTGAGACAGCCCGCAGGACATATGGGAATGTAAATGAATGCTATCACCCAATTAGTTTTAGATTGAACCAGGGTTGAAAAAATGAAAGGCATTGAACCCTATGGGAATCCATTTTTCAAACATTTTGTAAGCGAAGTTAAAATTCACAAATTGCTTTGAAAATTTTAGGAAATATTCAAATTATCTCATAAAATATATAAAAGAAATTTCAGCGAAACATGTTTGGTAATTTTTTAAATAAAAATAAAAATAATAGTTACACCCATATCATATGAAGAGGTCACATGACCCACTTCAAAATAAAATAATGCATCCATCTTTTTTCCCAGAATCAAAATCGTGATTTTTAAAATTCTTTTAAATTTATATTCAGTATTGCATCCGCCCTAAAACTGCTTTATTTTTGCTAATTTTCTGTGCATCTATATTCTACACCAATGCAATTACACAATATTTGAGTTTAAATGATCATCAAACTTTGATTATTTCTACAATGAAGCCCCATTTTAATGGATGCAGATTGTAAACAAATGATTGTAAGTTGAGTTGTTTAAGAATGGCTGAATTTTTTCCACTCTAAATTATTTAACTTTGGAGTCTGGAAAAAAGTGTATGAATGAAATATTCACTGCTTTTACATAGAGAGCCAAACAATTTATATTTGTATGACGTCATTTAAATAAAGTTCATTTTCGATGAAGTTTTAATTTTTTAAGTAAAATTTTATTGTAGTTCTGTGATAATTAAAAAAATATCACCACTGAATGTATCACATTTTAAATGTTTAAACAAAATTGAATTTCATTTTGAAAGTGTTTCATAATCAATGCTTTATGCATGATTGATCTTTCTTGTTTCTTTTTAATTTACAGATACCCCCAATCCACCCAAAATGGGTAACGTCCAGTGTGACCGTCTGACTGCTTTGGTTGCGTGGCAGCCAAATGGGGATCGTCGAGCACCCATCACCAGCTATACCATTCAGTACAATACAAGTTTTACTCCAGATAAATGGGAAGATGCTTTTGTCAATGTCCCTGCAGCAGACATTCACTTCCAGGTATTTCCGCAGTACTGACAGGGGAAGGGGACAAAGGATACATTGCATAGAAACCCCAAACTGTCTAAACACAGGGTGCATACGGGTACTTAAAAATTAGGAAAGTACTTTAATTTTAGTTTAACATTTTCAAGGTTTTGAAAGTACTTGAGAATTCCCATTTTCATAGTTAAGTCCTTGAAACAGACAGGATTGAGAGTGTTCTGCAGATTCACAGCATTGTGTTTTTTTCTGAGAAGTTCTGCTTTCTTTGGAAATTTCCTTAGCAGTTATGCTGTCGCCAAAATTTTCCTAAGCAACATTGTTTTTTCCCCAAAATTTATCAACATCTTCAACATTAAACAATATTGTTAGTTTGCTATGATTTTTCCTCCCAGAAACGCATACTACTTCATAATATGGAAGAAATGATGTCCTCGAAAAATAATTGCATGGTATTTGAACGTCCTTGCAAAGTGCTTGAGATTTTTTTAAAACAGCGTATTCAATCTGCAAACAGTTTATGGCAAAAGGTAACAACTTGTAATAGGGGATATTAGGGCGCACACACATTTGTTGTGTAGGGGTCTGAAAAATTCAGTTGGTAGCATTGTATGGTCAGAAATAATTGCCAAAAAAATAGGTTTACTGTTACTTATTTCTAACTGAATATTCATACTGTATATAAATTTCTCTATATCAGTGCTGCCTATATGCTAGTTTGCAGATGTGAATATAGGGTGTTTACCTGTAAAAGTGTCTTGCTAGTATGCAGAAATTTTTCCATTAATAGTATTTTTTATTTTATTAATTCTTCAAAATATGAAAATGGAATATACAATATACATTTTCTTTTAAAGGTCTGAAAACCCAAAACTAAACTCATAAGGGACTGGCATGTTATGAATTATAACAGTGAATGTAAAGAACTAAAACGAAAAACCATTATTTCATGATATGTTGGCTACTGTCCCAGCACTATCCGGAATTTAAATCTGGAATTAATGGAATTCATTCATTAAGTATTTTTAACATCATAATCACCCGCTATCCAAGCACACACTTAAATTACAAAAAACACAGGATGCACCTTAAATAAGCACCTGATCACACCTTAGACCACTGCTTGGGTACGTAATATGCCTTGGTCCTGTAACTTACTGTTACCCACCTCTGTTGAATGGTTTGGAAAAAGTGAAAAACTGCTAGTGCTTGTGGAACTGCCATGAGACGCAGATATATCTTTCTCATCCACACACCCCAATGTTGGCCAATTTTTTGTAGAAGGGAATTTCCACAGCTGTGGAAATTGTGTTGCTTGAGTTTGTTGTATATGACACCAGGGAAAGAAATCTTTCGACGTTTTTCATACTGATGGAGCCGCCTTCAAAGAGCGGTGAGCTCTGACCTGCCAAAGGAGGAAGGAGAAAAACCCTTTTGAAAGAGAGGGAGTTTTATTTTTGAATCCAAAGGTGCTAGTCACACTTCCTTCTGAAGCTCACGAGCCAAATTTTTGTATATGCATTTAAATCCTCAATTTTTTAAATAATATAAATATTTCTTTTATATATTAAAGTTTTACTTTAAAATTTTATCTGCTGTTTCTTAAGTGACCCCTTTGCACTACAACACTACTACATTATAGTCCCGATAATGGGCATATAGAACACAATGCCTTAACACAACTGTGTGTTATGTCCTAGATACACCTTTTGTTCTCTGCTGGTGTATATAAGCTCTTTTGATATGCCCTAAATAGGCTCTTGATATGCTCTAAATAGGCTCTTGATATGCCCTAAATCAGCTCTTTTGTTATGTCCTAAATAAGCTCCTCTGATATGCTCCAAATACATCTTTTGGCCTCTGTGTGATCATAATATGCTCTTTTAATACACCTAATATAAGCTTCTTTGATATGCCCTAAATAAGTGCATGAGGTATATTCAAATTAGAGATGCTTGAAATCAACAACATGTTTTCTGAATAAAACTGCTTGTTAACTCTGATAATATTTTGGATGCTAGTACCATGGTTCATACATTTGTAAAAATCCTTGAAAAGTGCTTGAAAAAAATATTCATTCCACCGAAAATGGGCAATGCCCAGTGTGACTATCTGACTACTTTGGTTGCATGGCAACTAAATGGGGATCGTCGAGCACCCATCACGAGCTATACCATTCAGTACAAGTTTTACTCCAGACAAGTGAGAAGATGCTTTCGTCAATGTCCCTGCAGCAGACATTCACTTCCAGGTATTTCTGCAGTACTGACAGGGGGAGGGGGGGCATTGCACAGGGACCTGAGAAGTTAGGGGCTCCAAACTGCCTAAACAGTTTATGAAGAAGGCTAACTACTTGTAATAAGGGATATTAGGGAGTATGCACATTTGTTGCATAGGGGTCTGAAAAATTCAGTTCGTACCACTGTATGGTCAGAAATAGTTGCCAAAACATAGGTTTACTTATTTCTAACTTAGCATTCGCACTGTATATAAATTCTCTATATCAGTGCTGCCTTAAGTGCTTGAAAGACCTTGAATTTGTTAAAAAGTAAAAATATTCCTTGAAATATTTTTTACAAATGATAACATGCATAATTTTTTCAAAAAACTATAATGTATGCAATTTTTAAAAAAAACTGCAATTCAACCCATATTTCCTGTACTTTTCGCAGGGTTCTTGCTGTGGATCACCATTACTCCAAATCACAATAGAATGTTTTATTTTTTTAGTATACAAAAATGATCATAACGAAATTGTGAATACAGAAATATTTATAAGAACAAAAGCAGATATCTTACTAAAAGAATGTGTGAGATTGATTATTCAGAAATAGAAATATTGAAGAAGAAAAAATGTTTGAAAATAGTTATCCACACATTGACAGAATCTGCTGATGAATGAGCACTAAAGTCTATAAAGACTAAAAAAAAACATAATGATTTTACTTTCATTTCAATCAAATAGTTTGCGACAAACCGTCAGAAAAAAGCAAGAAAATTTGTTCGAAATAAGTTTAATGATACAAGCAGTTGTGGTGGAGTTGTGTGTGAGGGGGGGGGGGGAGATCTAGAACCATCGTAGCATTGTTATTATTGCTACACCTTAAGTCTTTAAATAGTCCTTGAATAGTGCTTGAATTTTTTTTCAAGAAGACTGTATGAACAATGAGTACCGTCTTGTAATCCAAATAAATGCCTAGCAGTTAACCACAGTAGATGTCAGTTTCAGCAAGTGATCTCTCATCAAAATACCTGCCCTGTTAGATGTCGGAATTTATCCGCATCGATATATTAAATTTTTATAACATCATGGATCTGCAGAGTATTTTTGCAGAGGGTAATGCACGAAATGATTCTGTTCAAGCAACATAATGAGTAAAATAAAAACCATATTTATTACTCACTAAAACATAAGATAATCAAAGAATAAGAGCATGCATCTTTAACTGCGATGCAGCTCACAAAAAGTTACATCAGACACAAACATTGCTCTAATTACCGAGCATAGCCATAACATTTCGGCTATTTACAGGATAGCGTAACACCAGCTATAAATTTAAAGAAAATCAAGAGCTTCTACAACAAGCTCTACTATCAAAGATAAAGTCAGAAATCACATTCTGCACAAACGCTAAAGCTCCAAGTCTGTCTAAAGTCACACTGCCATTCCTGGCACCGGGCATTTATGCTCATCATTTGTTATGACACTTCTGGAGTATGTTAATTTCTAGTGATATGGAAAATTACCATATTCTGGTCAGCTACGTTACAATATGCAGGAACTTATATGTAAATCAACTCGGATATGAAACAAATAATCCGAAATCCAAATAATTAACCTGGAAAATTCAATACTTTTAACTTTTGACTATATCATTATTGTGATATGTCATTTGTTTACGTTATAGTGTTTAATATGCCCTTCCTAGAGCGCTCTCTATGCACCTGCTTCAAGAAGAGAACTTTTGACCTCATCTCAAGGACAAGCAGAAACATGTTTTAGCACCAGTTTCATACATTATTGGAATTCCATTGAAGATTTATTAGGTTTTACATGAAAATTCGTAATTAATGAATGGAATAAAGCAAAAACATTATTTTTCGTTTGGAGCAGTATGTAATATTCAAGAAAACGTTTAGTAAATTATGAACATTGGATTGTGAGTAAATTATTTGATATTGCAATTTTTAAATTGATACATGAGAAGTATATATTTTTTTTAAATGCATGAAAATTCGTCTATAGATAGTACAGATTTTGTGCAAGATTTATTTAAAAGATAATTTTTTGATATCTCCGATGGTGTTCACGTGAAAACTTTACGATGATATTTTTTATCACTAAGATTTGTGTGAACATTGTGCAAAATGGCATTTCAACACTTAGTAACTAGAAATAAATTAAAATAAGAAAAAAGTTTAAGTGCATCGTCCTAGGTCCTGAAGTACCCGTGTATCAAATTTCATTGCTGTACAGTGTTTAGATTTTCCACTACATACAAACAGACATCTTCCTTTATTATTATAGAAAAATTAATTCTTCGAAAGCAAGTACTAGAAAAAGGCACTTCATTGTTGCATAACATAAATACCTCAAAAATTTAAACTCATGTTTGTAAAAATTGCAACGCCATGAAGGAATCATGCCATTGAGCTGAAACTGGTAGCAAATGTAAATTAGGGTGTGCTATGCAAATGATTAGAATTTCAGAGTTACCAAGCATGCATGGGCTGAGCTCCCTCTGAACTGCTGTTTTAGCCCTATAAATAGAGAGCTGTAGCGGGACTTTGAAAATAGTCTATGGTAAATGTTTCATGAGAAGTCACTATGCCTGTACGATGACAGAGGGTACCATATGAGCAAATTACAGAGTTTGAATAGGGACAAATGATCGGCCTTTGTGAAAGGGGTTTTACTTATCCTACAATAGTTTGTATGGATGCAATACCATGCCAGTGATGCGAGTATGGAAACATTGGACTGAAGAGAACCGTACGGAGTCGCAAATCCAGCAGTGGACAATGAAATGTTATCTCAGTGCGGAATAGTAGACGCCTTATCCACATGGCAGTGATGGACCTTACAGCTTCATCTTGACAGTTGGCAGAATGTTGGAGCACTGCTATAGGTGTATCATTGTCTGCTCCAATTCGTCAGCTTCTACTGCACCGTGGACTGCTTGCAAGAATTCATTTGTACAGGATTCCCCTGATGCAATACCACCGATGCCTGCAGCCAGAATTTCCCCCAGGATTAAAAAAGGGCAGGATGCTGTTACCAGAAAAAGGGTACTTTTTAGAAAAAAAGGGCACATATTTTTTATGTGAATAAGATTTATGCTTGGGATTTTTATGACGAAAATCAGAGTATTGCAAAAAAATGTAAACACTTTGGTCGCTTATACCTCCAAGTCTAATAGACAAAAATGTAAATATATTTTCTTGTTTTGTAGGAAATAGGGTCCATATTGTGAATATATAAATTACTTTCAATTTTTTAATATTTTGAACTTGTTTTTTGAAAAACTTAAAAAAGTATCTGTCTGAGCAAGTGTTTTTTTTATGTTGCTTATTTTCACTCAAAATATCTTCGAAACCATAAAAAGACAGATAAAAATAGTAAGGGATAAAAATATGTATTAGGAAATTTAGTTGCTAAATCTATATTTATATTTTAAAAATGCGCTTATAGTTTTCACATAATCGTTTTGTCGAGTTGAAGAAGAGTGAAAATTTTCCCTTTTTCAAGTTTGTAATGCTATCTCAAAAACTAAACCTGTAAATAATTATGCAAGGATATAGCTCTTTAAAATCCCTACAAATATATAAATTTCGATATTTTAGTATTTTAACCTGGGTTTTCCAATGTGTGGGAAAGCTGTAACTTACTTAAAATGTTACTATTGTTTCAGCTTCTTGGTGAAATACTTCTTCTTGGTCTTACTTACTTGGTCTTACTTGGTCTTGGTCTTACTTACTTCTTGGTGAAATATTTGTGCATAGTATGAGATAATCTTATTTTATTAAAAAAATTAGGGCATTAAATGAACTTGGAGATTCTAAAAATGTGTAATGATTGGTTAGGTTTGAACAAAAGAAATGAAAATATAAATATGCAAGTATTATAATAAATATGTAAATATGTAAATATATTTATGTGCCGCCAGGCAAGTTTATAGATTATAGGTCAGGTTGATTTTAAGTCAGATAAGTTTAATTTATATACCAAAAAACAAGTTTGTAAAATAATTTTATATTTTAACCTGAAGTCTATAGTCGAAGCATCCAGATAAAATCATTGTGAAAACTAAAGTACTAACTAGCTATAAACAGTTAGCGAGTCATTTGTAGCACTTTGAAATCCTGTAAACAATATAAATGAATCTGAAAAAATAGAATAGCTTTATTGAACTTTACTGAATTTTCATTTTACAAAATGTTATTTATTCAAAGCCATTTTGGCTTTGAATAAATAACATTTCTGGAGCCACCACCACTGGAGCCACCACCACTAAGATATAAAAATGTTTCTTTTGTTGAGAACAAATTTATCATTGAATAAATGCTATTTTTACATCAAATGCAATTATAATCTTGAGCAATTGGATTTATTAGCAATTACAATTATTGAATTTATATAAATTTAAAGTTTATTAAATTTAAAAAGGAGAATATTAGATTTTGATTTTTAGTATTTTCTCATTAGTCAATGAGGTTTGATGATTTTAAGAGATAAGCTTTATTTAAATGTTGAAAATATTTGTTAATTGTTTGTTATATATATTGATTACAAAAAAAAAAAAAAAAAAAAGAAACCCTGATTTAAATAACTAAATAAAATTCCAGAAAGCTCCATAAAATCATCGTATAAAGTTTTGAACTATGGATTAGTAAATGTTTAGCTGATAAGTTAATCATTATTCCATAGAGCAGAGTTATTAATAGTGCAAAAAACGTACGTCCATGTGTCTGCGCAGCATCCGTGTCTTTAGCCGTAAACTCACGTAGCGGCCGAGTACGTGAACGACAACTACTTCATACGTTCCTAAAGTGGGTGTATCGTTATTAAATGAGCTTGATTATTATTATTATTGCATGTGTCCTCGGAGCAGGTGAAATATGAATCCGCTAATATAAGAGGATTTATTTTCTGTTTCAAATCTGCTATGTAAATGTCGTGCAACGGGCTAATCTGTTAATCCATAAGCCCGCATAGTGCTCTTGTTCATAACACAATGTTACACAATTTGCATGCGTCTGCACAGGGTATATATCGTTATTGCATGCATTGTATGCGGATTGCATACACTCTTTAAAAGAAGGTGCTTACTTTTGTAAATCCGCTATGCGAATTAAATATGTCGAATCGTTATTGCACGAAGCGGACTTATCATTATATTATTTATAAACCGTACTACATCCATCTGTGTAGTAGTCAGTCAGGACCGCTTATACAAATTTCTGGGTTACCCTTCATATTTATTTTTCCTCTTTTGTGCATTCTTCATGTCTTCTCCCTCAAAAAATTATTGGGGTCCTCACCACTTGAGTGGTGTCCGATCCTCCTTACGGACGGCCGTGGTTAAATACAGAGCCAATAGGTATTGCATGACCTGCATTGGGAGTAAATCCGCTACGCAAATTAAATATGTCCGCGTATCATTATTACATGGAGCCAGGGTTCCCACTAAGTCAGGAAAAGAGGGGGAGAATTTCTCTCCTTCCGAAAAATTTTGGGAGAGGTTTTCTGGCATAAGGAGAGACATTTAAAATTTCATTTTTTTTTTACCATGCTAATCTAAAAAGTAATAAAAATGAAAGCATTAACTATAACTCATATTCTTCGACATTTAAATTTTTTAATTCTTAAAACTAATATTCTTTTAACATTCTTTTTAAAAATTAATTAGGAGTTGTTTAAGTATTAAGTAAGCACATTTTTGGTAATTTTATACCTTCCCCACCACCACCACCACCACACACACACTTGTTAGCAAAAATACTCAAATTTCTGACTTCACCCGTGCTTACGTTTTGATTTTATTTGCTGACATAAAAACGTCTACATGAGTTATTTTATGTAAAATGACTCACATGCGAATTTACGATTTTTTTGTCTGTAAACTGCAAAAGTCGAGGGCCGACTGTATTTACTTTATATTTTGATTTTTAAAATCATTTTATGATCAATTTTTATGTAGCAGTAGCAGTAACACTTCCATCTACATGTCCGAAACATCCTTCTCCCTTGAGGACGAATGAGATGTCGGTACGCCAGGTGACGTAGTTGTCCCGCGTCAGCAACTCCGTTCTACTTGCCTCCATGGCCACTCGTAGTTTTGAAGAAGCAGAAGTAAAAGTTCTTTTGTACAATGTTTACGTTTACACTGTTGCTTTTCGTTGTTCACACGAACTTCAAAATGGTGCCAGGTGCGGCCCCCATCTGAACACTAGAACGATTTCTTTAAAGATACTTGCACTTATGACTCTATTGGGCGTTAAACTGGCCCATAACCGTCTGTCAGATATTGACGAAATTTAAAAAATTTGAAGATAGCAAAGCATGCACTGTCAGAGTCAATAAGTGTTGGCTGGGTCATGAAAGTACACAAGTCCAGTTTTAAAGAAAAACTTCGTTCACTTTATTTGGTGAAAAACACAACTCGGCATATTACACGTACCTGGTAATTTTCCATGCCGTAAAACATCAAAATATACTATGTACAAAAAGGTTTGCAGTTGTAAATGACTAGACAGAGATTCCTTGAAGCATTTAGTAGTAAGTTACTATACTACCTCTATCACTTGCGGCAAAGGGAAACCAAAGGATAGAATATCAGGAAAATATTTAAAGCGGCTTCCGAACGTTTGTAAGTAAATTTAACGTTCAATACATGCTGGTCCAAACTGACCACATCTGCATCCGTTTCGACTATTAACCGTCGTCAAACGATATTCCGCAGTGCTTCTGTCATAAACATTTCTGTCTGCTTGCATCAGACCATCATCTCAAGTCTGTCTCGATCGTCTTATCTCGATCATCTTAACTCGATCGTCTCAAGACGTCGTACGTCGATCACTCGATCTAATTGCTTCAATGTCTGATTGCTTCAAGAAACCTCTGCCCTATATATCCGAGAATGGACAGTTCCGGAAACGCCCCCGGATATGCAAATCAGATGCGTACGCATTGAGAACTGATTTGCATGAAACCTCATGTTGAAAAACGTCACGATTCACGCCGGTGAACGGGAAGAGTCGTTCATATTAAATTTGCATAAACGCCCGTTCACGGGAACGTGAATCACGATGTATTGATTATTTCCAACAATCGGCCCCCTCATGCAAATCCTTAAGTCTCAATGCATATGCAAAAGAAAACTTACTCTGAGAAACCAAGGTATATCAATAAACACCAAGGCCCCCAGTATCCTATCAAACATATAATGAAGGAAAAATTTAAAGTATTATATCATTATTAAATTTAAAATAAAATGCATAAGTACTTATAGCATCTGAAAAAAATAGTTAAGTATTGTCGACAATATTGTAACAACAACATTTCACATCAAGTAGAAATTTATATACAACACAACTTCAATGCTTAAGTATTAGCATTCAAAAATTTAAATTTTAGTTTAAATTTAATTATAAGTATCCAAAATTTAAGTATAAGCACATTATCATATTAAACAAGTCAACTGTAAAAGATTAAGATTTTGTATAAGCATAGAATTTAAGTTTACTTTAAATTTGAGTATAAACACTAATTCAAAAAGCTTAAAAAAAAAAAAATTAGTCTATTAATACAATTCAAGTATACATAATTAATACTATTAGACTGCATTGATATACCAAATATTTAAAAATACATGATGCAAGTAATTAGATAATAAAATTCCTTTATCAAAACTTTCAACACATACTTTGTACTAAGTAGAAAAATACAAATTTTATACACATAAGTTACTATTTAGCATTATGCGGGTAATAGAAAATGGATGTATATACAAAGGTGTAAAGTGAAAAAGATTCAATATCACAAACATTTATACTCAAGATATACTATCTTATATCAATGAGGTTTAAGATAAACAATAATGTATATATATGACATTTTAAAATTCCCAAGTTGTAAATTCAATTTAGTATTTAAAATTTTCTTTAGACTAAACATTTAATCTCAAAAAGTTTTGATTTAGTTTTTAAAAATTTTATTACAAAGTTTAAGTATTATTTCCTTAGTCATTGGTTTAGTAAAGTGATCTGCTAAGTTATCTTTACTATTTACAAATTTAACATTAAAAGATTCATTGACTATTAAATTTCTTAGGAAATGATATCTAACATCAATATGCTTAGTTCTATTGTTTTCAATTGGAGAGTTAGAAAAATTAATGGCTGCTTGGTTGTCGCTAAAAATAACACTGTTACTTTTATTAAAATTTAACCCAAGTAAATGACATTCTTCAATTATGTTTTGTACCCATACCATTTCCTTAGCGGCTTCTGTTAGTGATACATACTCAGCTTCCATGGTTGACAAGCTGACACACTTATGTTTAAAGGTACGCCAAGAAATAAGTACATTATCAATAAAGAGTATCATGCCTCCAAATGAAACACGGTCATCTCTGTTTGCAGCAAAGTCAGAATCTGAATAACAATTCAATTTTAACTCCTGAATGTTAGATAAATTCAACATATAGTTTTTAGTCTTTTCAACATATCCTAAAAGTCTTAACAATGCATCCCAATGCTTAATTCCAGGGTTTTCTTGAAATTGAGATAATATATTGATGGCGTAACAAATATCAGGTCTTGTTCTGCTAGATATAAAAGCCAAACACCCAATTAAGCTCCTGTAAGGAAAACTTTGCATTTGCTTTATTTCTTCACTTGTCTTTGGACAATCTATTTTACTTAGAATATTCCCTTTAGAAATGGGAAGTGAAGTAACTGGATATTTATACTGTTGAAACATTTGACATACTTTATCTATATACTGACTTTGATGTATAAAAAATTTATTGTCACACTCTTTAAATTCCACGCCTAACAGTTTTCTAATTTTTCCTAATACCTTGATATCAAATTCTATGCTAAGTAACGAAACAATGTGGTCTATGTCCCTTTGATACTTTGAGAAGAGAATTATGTCATCCACATAGAATAGCATAAGAACTTTGCTATTGTAAATATATGCACAATTACACCATTGAAGTTTTAAAAAATTTAATTCTTTTAATTTGGTATCAAGTTCATTAAACCATTCTCTTCCACTTTGATGAAGACCGTAAATGGCTTTCTTCAACAAACAAACATAATCAGGCTGTTCCTGATTGACATAACCTTGAGGCTGTTTCATATATACTTTTTGACTCAATTTAGCATAGAGATAGGCAGATTTGATATCTAATTGGAAATGCATCCAGCCAAGCATGCATACGAAAATTGAGAAGAATGCTCTAATTAAGTTGAAGTTAACAACAGGGCTAAAAACTTCATCGTATGATTCTCCCTTTTTCTGACCATACCCCTGGGCTACGAAACGAGCTTTAAATCTCTTGATTTTCCCATTCTCGTCTTTCTTAATAGTGTAGACCCATCTACTGCCTATATGCTTTTGTGAGGTGGATGCAGGAACTAGTTCCCAGACACCCCTCTCTTGCATTACGGCCATTTCTTCATCCATAGCTTTACACCATTTTTCGGACTGGGAAGATTTAATAGCAGCGTTGTACCCTTTTGGTATATTTATTTCAATATTGCTTGCTTCTGGTCTGCCTCTGACCCTTTTAAGACCTTTATTTTCCCGAAAATACAACCGAAACCCGAACAGTTGCTGATCAAATTGTATATTCCTTTTATCACAATATTTCTTAACATCATTGTGCGACCTCAGCCTTTTATTATCTCCTTGAGCGTAATAATACACATCGGTTCTACTCCCATCGGGTCTTGGAACCGTCTTTCGCTGCCAAGCAATATCCGAGCAAGGAGTCATACTGGAGTCAGCAGGAGAGTCCGTTTCCTCACTGGATTCAGACGGATCGTCACCAGTGTCTTCACTCTCTCCTCTAAAATTTTGTTCCTCAAGAACAGATGCAGCTAATAAATTTCTCCTAAGTTTAGGAGAATACATAACATTTTCCAATTTGATAATACTTTGTTTATCCTTAAATTGGACATACATTTCCACCGTCCCGATAGCCTCAACTGGACTTTCGACATCCCCTACTGTTAGCGACATTGAAGTGCCTTTGCACTCATTAAATTTTGAAAATAACTTAATGTTATTACAGAAATGCCGCGTAGCAGCAGTGTCTACTACCCAGCTGAGTCTATCGCTAGGATCGATTACAGTATTAGCCTCAATCTGTGGAGACCCAAGAAATTCCACAATACTAGATCCATTATTTCTAGGACAATTAAATTTAGTATGACCTAGTTTGTTACACTTAAAACACTTATTTTTACTTTTAGAACTATTTACAATATTACTAGAAGTATTTACATTAGACACTTTATGAGATACACTTGGAAATTTAAATTTAGACACTTTTACACTATTTACACATTTCTTAGAAGTAAGATATGCAGAATTTAAACTCACAGTTTTGGAAAAGTCGTTCGCTTGCTGCCGAAGCCGGCTCTCCTCCGCTGCTAGCTCTGCTTATATTTTGCTGAGCTTGAAGTCCGAGTCATTCCAGCGGTATATTAACTGTACGATACCTCGGAATTCTTCCGGAAGATATCGTATTGCTTGGAATGCAACATATAGGTCTTCAATGGGGTGTTTTGCGTCTTTAAACCTCATCACGGCCTTCCGCAGTCTTGAGCAAAAAATGTCAACAGGCTCGTCTGGCTCCGGCCGGATGTCGAAGAATTCGTCTAGTAATCTCACCAGGTTGGCTCTGGAAGGCGCTTGAAAATGTTCTTTCAAGGTATTCCATACTTGACTAGGTTCGTCGGTGACGTTTATCAACTCCTTGTATTCCGAGAATAAGCTTTGGAAAATGATGGCTAATGCTCGGTCTTTCCGGCGATAAAAATCATCGTAGTCGCGGTGACTGGCATCTTCTTCTAAAGGCCTAACACTTCCATCTACATGTCCGAAACATCCTTCTCCCTTGAGGACGAATGAGATGTCGGTACGCCAGGTGACGTAGTTGTCCCGCGTCAGCAACTCCGTTCTACTTGCCTCCATGGCCACTCGTAGTTTTGAAGAAGCAGAAGTAAAAGTTCTTTTGTACAATGTTTACGTTTACACTGTTGCGTTTCGTTGTTCACACGAACTTCAAAATGGTGCCAGGTGCGGCCCCCATCTGAACACTGGAACGATTTCTTTAAAGATACTTGCACTTATGACTCTATTGGGCGTTAAACTGGCCCATAACCGTCTGTCAGATATTGACGAAATTTAAAAAATTTGAAGATAGCAAAGCACGCACTGTCAGAGTCAATAAGTGTTGGCTGGGTCATGAAAGTACACAAGTCCAGTTTTAAAGAAAAACTTCGTTCACTTTATTTGGTGAAAAACACAACTCGGCATATTACACGTACCTGGTAATTTTCCATGCCGTAAAACATCAAAATATACTATGTACGAAAAGGTTTGCAGTTGTAAATGACTAGACAGAGATTCCTTGAAGCATTTAGTAGTAAGTTACTATACTACCTCTATCACTTGCGGCAAAGGGAAACCAAAGGATAGAATATCAGGAAAATATTTAAAGCGGCTTCCGAACGTTTGTAAGTAAATTTAACGTTCAATACATGCTGGTCCAAACTGACCACATCTGCATCCGTTTCGACTATTAACCGTCGTCAAATGATATTCCGCAGTGCTTCTGTCAAAAACATTTCTGTCTGCCTGCATCAGACCATCATCTCAAGTCTGTCTCGATCGTCTTATCTCGATCATCTTAACTCGATCGTCTCAAGACGTCGTACGTCGATCACTCGATCTAATTGCTTCAATGTCTGATTGCTTCAAGAAACCTCTGCCCTATATATCCGAGAATGGACAGTTCCGGAAACGCCCCCGGATATGCAAATCAGATGCATATGCATTGAGAACTGATTTGCATGAAACCTCATGTTGAAAAATGTCACGATTCAAGCCGGTGAACGGGAAGAGTCGTTCATATTAAATTTGCATAAACGCCCGTTCACGGGAACGTGAATCGCGATGTATTGATTATTTCCAACACAATTCCCACGTAGCTACAAAATCGCGACCGCGCGGCAATTGGCCCGCGATTCGCAACAACGAGGCAACTGATCGTGATTTGCGGTCGCGAAGCAATTGGCCCGATCTACCGGCCGCGGGCGCCGTGGGACTGAAAGGATTCTGGAGAAATTTCGGTCGCTAGAAATGGCGACTTACTGTAATAATTTTAGTCGCCAATGGCGACCTGCCCACCGCGAATCTGCATCTCTAGTCATCAGGATCGGGCATCGGATTTCTCGGTATACAATTTGAAGGAAAAAATAATTTTAGGCCAGAACTGGAGAGAGAGAAATTCTCGTGCAGTCTAAATTTTTACGCGAGATTTTTTATGGATTTCGCGAGAATCTCGCGGGTTCGCGCTAAAATGGGAACCCTGCATAAAGCTGAGTTTTTGTTATATTATATATAACACGTAGTGGTCTGATCAGGGCCGCCCATACAAATGCCTGGGTTTCCCTTCATATTTCATTTTTCTCTTTTGTGCATTTTTCTTGTTTTCTCCTCACTCAAAAATTGTTGGGAAGTCCGGGTCCCACCACTTGAGTGGTGTCCGATCCTCTCTAAGGGCGGCCGTGGAAAAATTCACAGTCGATAGCTATTACATGAACTACAAATGGGAGTACCCTTAGCCTTGACTTTCGCGCGTAACAGAGATACCCAGTCTACAGCAAGAAAGCATATTTAATATAATTTTCAGAAAGCGCCTAAGCTGGTAGCTAAAGGCAATTAATAAACAATATAAAGAAAATAAGTTATCCCGTATTTCATTCAAGCCGGCTAAAATCACCACGCTAATCTAACAACTTTTCTCCCCCACCCTTCCTATCATCCTCTTATTTTAACTGAATCGGCAGAATCAACGTAAACATCTTCCTGCAAATGGCACAAAGAACCATAGTCTGGAAATCTATATTTTTAAATATTTGTTTTAGAGCAAATATGCCTACAGGATTTACATTTACAGAACTTTATAGCTCAAATGCATACCAAACATGGAATAATTTAACAAAAATTTATGTAGAAAAAGAAAACTGCTTTGAAAGTTTTCATCAGATGGAAGAAGGAATGTACGTGCTTAATATCCCCTTTTCTGTTTTGTTTCTTTTAGTGGAGGAAAGAAGTGATATGGGGCTGTCAATCCTCTTTTTATTGGCACTATATCACCCTTTTTCTTTCTTTGAAGGAGGAGGGGGCGGGGACACACGATTAAAATTTACGGTAATAAACGTAGAGAAAGGGCTCTGGGATTTATCTGAGGCCATACAAGAACTGGTTGATTTTTGTTTGAGGACAGACATTACTCTCTTAACAAAAGGCTATGCAGGGGATCTGATCTGTTAACAAAAGGGCAGGGAGGGTGCTCTTCTCGCACAAAAGGCAAGGAGGGCGCTGTTCTGGTAATAAAATCAGGCAGGTCGCTGCACCCTTCAAAAAATGCCTGGGGGGAAACTCTGCCTGCGGCTACAATGAGGTTATCAATATAGACACTGGCTTGCCAATTGGTAACAAGTCGTCTTTTCTGACAAATCTCGCTTTAATTTGGGGTACAGTGATGGCCTCATGCATGTTAGATACTATAGCAGTGAACTCACCTTCCGGAGTGCATTATCCAACATCATACTAAACCTAAACAAACACCAAGCTTGATAGTCTGGGACACCATTGAGTATCTTAGATGATCTCAGTTGCTAAGAATTGTAGGTAATCTCAACAGCAACCGGTACATCATAGAAGTTCGTACGTAGAAGTACATAGAAGTCGTACCCTTCCTTCGACGCATTTCTGGATCTGTATTTCAATAGGACAATGCCCATCCACATGTTGTTAGGAATGTTCAAGACTTCTTTTTTGTGACCTGCCTATTTACCTGATATGTTGCCTATTGAACATCTCTGGGATTTCGTTGGTCAGCGTCTCGGTTGCGAGTCTTGTCCTGAAGCTAATACAGCTGAACTTTGGGTTCTGATAGAAGCAATCTGGAATGCTCTTCCTCAGGTGCAAATTCAAAATCTTTTTGATTTGATACCACATCGTATAGAAACACTTATAGCAGCACGTGATGGCTTCACCAAATACTGATTTTCAACATGTAATATGTTTTTTCTGCTTTGTAATTTTAATCGTTTATTTGTGTTAATACAGGTCGTTTGTGGAATAAATTTCATTCAATTCTGATGATTCCTTCATGGTGTTGCAATTTTTACAAAACAGGAGTATATAAATAATTTGTATGGAAACATCTTTTTCTAAACAGAGTACTTATTGTAATAATTTATGGGGAGTATCAAAGGAAAAGTTGCTTAGTATTTTTCGAAATATTAGTTAGTTTTTTGTTTGAATTGCTCATTTCATTCAATTTTGTATGGTTTGTATGATGAGGTACATGTTTGTACTTGTATCAAGCATATATTGATGTACCTTTATAATTGTTTTAGATTTCAATGACTCCATGGGCAAACTACACATTTAGAGTGATTGCTCGCAACAAAATTGGACCCAGTGAGCCAAGTGAGCCTTCAGAAGTGTGCGAAACTCCAGAAGATGTTCCTTACAAGAACCCTGACAATGTTGTTGGGAAAGGGACAGAAAAAGATAACTTAGTCATTTCTTGGACTGTGAGTTCTCTTTCATTACTGTATATTACTTTTCAATCTTTGATACACTAATAAAATAATTTTGACTTTTCGTAAGAGATCCACAAATATTATAAACCATGTACATCATTAAAACATGTCCAACCATGTGCATGTGTGTGTTAGTCCAGGGATTTAAAATGAATATTCTGGAGGTAGAAAATAAAGGTTTATTTTAAATGAGAGATGCAAATCTTGGAATGATAGTTGTGAAAATGAAATTGCTAAATTTTTAATAGATTTCTAATAATTTGCAAAAACCACCAACCACTAATTTCATGAAATTATCCAAAAATGTCATTTGTGTTTGTGTCAAGAAATAAATTTAACTGTAGTTAAATGAGTGAAACGTTTTGCAAAAGGAAATTGCATGGAATATAGTAACATTTAAAAAAATATATATATTTGTTAAATTATTAAATGTAAATATTTTTTATTTCATTCTCTAAAAGAAGAAAATAATCCAAGTTAAATTATTTCTTATTTGATCTCTATCAATACTTAACTTGAATTAACATGTTCTATATTTTATTTATTGTGATTGGCAACATTGGTCTCTTTATTCAAGGCTCCAATGGATCAGACATATGCAGTGTTTTCTCAGGTATTCTTGTTTCCCATTATTTTTCAATTTTTATGCATGCAGTCCAAGTTAACAGTGTTTATAGATATAATCTATCACTGATATCAGAAACATGCATTTTGTGTTCATTTTCATAAAGTACTTGGACTTGACGAAGAGTTTTATTGACATGAACAATTCATTTGTTTAGGCCTAGGGCTTGTCCACGTGTAAAGCTTTAATTCTTGGATTTTATTTGATTATCTATTATTGATTCCTTTCCATTGATGTTTGTTTGTCTTCAGCTTGATGACTAGAAGTTTACATTTTATTTTCCACTTGATTGATGATTCTCTGTTTGATACTTTTTATTTGATAGGCATTTTTTAATGTTGGGGTTTTTTGAGTTGCAACTTCTCTCTATTCTGTCATTGAATTTTCAAACTAATATATATATATATATATATATATATATATATATATATATATATATATATATATATATATAAAAATTGAAGGATTTTAATCGAAAATTATGCATAAACTACTGTATGTACAAAAAACCCCATCTCTAGCATATCTGTTACAAATGAGTAACTATAAGCCAAGACTAAGGATAAAGATATAAGGTAACATATCACTACAATGGAAAGGGGGATGAGAAGAATATTAGGATTCAAAAATCACAATTAAAAGTATATAAAAGTAAATAAAAATAAAATAAAACTCGGCAAAAATGAGAATAAGCAATAATAATCAGCTCAAGATAAGAGTTTAAGAATAGAGAACAATCAATTGAAACTACACAAAAAATGGCGGTTAGTTCGAAATTGCATTCTCATCAGGACAGCCATACAATTCGAATTAAAACCGATAGAATAGCCAGTTTCTGACAATGGCGATAGTATTTAACTATAGACACCATTGGAACTGTCTACTGGCTAGTGGAAGGAGAAAAATAAATCAATTGAATTATACAAAGCTGAAAAACAATACCTCCTCGAACTGCAACATGAAATCACAAGAACAGCACCACGTGCAAGACAAACCAGTGACTGTGCATTTCACCTCACCTCGTCAAAGCGAGTGGGCGAGCATTTCACCTCACTTCGTCAATGCGAGTGGGAATGAATACAATTGAACGATACATAATAATATATATATATATATATATATGCATTTTGTTTCTTAAAAATTTCAGCTAATTTCTTGTTTTATTAAACATAACCTAACCCTGAAATTTATAAAATTGAGAGAATTTTTTAAATGTGAGTCTATCACTAAAAAATTTGTAGTGGCAAATATTTGTGTGAATTAACTTTCATAGGGATACCATAAAGGAAATAAATCAACATATTTTGGTATTTGGTTGAGCAAGATAATTTAACTGCTTAGTAAGACAAATATATATCAGAGTTATTGTATAACATTACTTTTTTCTTTTTTCAGGCCATGCCAATGATAGAGCAGAATGCCCCTGGCTTTTTCTACAAAATCTTCTGGAAGAGGAAAGACATCCCCGACGCCCCCTGGAAAATTGCTGAGAATCCAGAATGGGAGCAGAACAGTTTCATCATCCCTAACCAACCCACTTTCAAGCCCTATCGCATCAAGGTGGAGGCTCACAACAGCAGAGGCAAGGCCCACACAGCTGCGACAGAAGTCGATGGGTACTCTGGAGAAGACGGTATGCCGAAAGTTATAACTTAGTAGAGTAGATATAATTGGTTTTTAGTGCATGCATGAGCTATTGTTTTGTCATGCGTGATTCTTAATAAAGATAAATTCCTAAATAAAGGTAGCATATGTAAATTTTAGACAGAAAAATTTTCATAAATTTTGACTCCAACTGCTAATAAAAATGAATGTGTACAAACAGGTGTTGGCAACAAGGAAAAAATGACCATTATCTTTTTTGCTGCAATTTGCCACGAACACAAAAAAAATTCTTGCCAGATATCCAGCTACTAAAATCTTTTCCTCGCTTATGGAAGCCGCAGACCTTTGTGGGGCCACAAAAGCTGATGAATTTATGTGTTACAGCTAGCGAGTACTGGGATGGAATGGAGTTGCCGACAGGGGCTTTCCAGTTCTTACAATTAGAGTTACAGCTTAGATCAGTGGTTCTTAACCTTTTTAAGCCGCGACCCAAATTTGAGAAATATGTTCATGTCGCGACCCAAAAAAAAGTCAAAATTTTTTCATTGCTTTATTTTAGATCGTATTTTTAAAAAATCTTCAATCCTACGATGATGATTTTTTTTAACTTACAAATTTTTTATTTATTTTTTTTAATAATAAAGATAATGTGCTTGAATACATGTGCTTGAATACATTTTGTGCTTGAATACATTTTGAAAGATCTTCAAACCTCGGTTGAATGCTTGTCAAGGAGCACCTTATATCTATTTCAGGATTTAACTTGTTCCGGTAATTGTTTTTGATTACACACAGAGCCGAAAAACCAGCCTCACACATATATGTTGTTGAAAAGGGCAATAATACTTTTAGGGCTTCTTTAACAATTATTGGCTTTTCGGTTTTTAATTTTAACCAGAAAGCACATACAGATTCAGTGTTTTTGTAGAAATTGTATCGAAGTGCTTGGTCACTTTGTATTTCTATTAATTGTTCTTGAAATTGATTAATATTAACAAATTCCTCATGCAAATCACTTACATCAAAATTAAATGGCATTCGAACCCAATTATATTTGAAAACATCGTCTGCAGGGAAATATCGATCAAAGTCTGCTATTAGTTTTTCTAAATGATTAATAATAATTTTCTGTATTTCAAAATCTGTGATATCAATATTATTGTCTTCAACAAGTAAATTAAGAGTCGGGAATGAAGCAAGTTTCTTTACTTCAACCTTATTTCTCCATAATTTGAGTTTATTTTTAAAACATGTAATTTTTTCAGTTAATTCAATAATAGTATGATTACGTCCTTGCATAGACGTATTTAGATTATTTATTTCAAATAAAATATCTGACAAATAAGCAACTTGAGTAATCCACTTCAACTCGGAGAATTTAGATGCTAATTGGTGTTTCTTTTCTCTCAAAAATAATTCGACTTCTGTCCGTAATGATAATACTCTTTGAACAACTTTGCCGCGGGACAGCCATCTAACTTCAGAATAATATAATAAATGTTCGTATTCTGCACCAAATTCGAAACACAGTTCGCGGAAAATTCTACAGTTAAGGGCTCTTGATTTGATAAAATTGACTACCGCAACAATTTCATCCAAAACGATACATAATTCGGGTGATAATTTTTTTGAAGCAAGATTTTGTCTATGTAACAAACAATGAATCGATATAATTTGTGGATTCATTTGTTTTGCTCTTGTCGAAAATCCCTTTTGAGATGCTGTCATGGCAGCTGCACCGTCGGTGCAAATACTGAAACACTGATTCCAATTTAATCCTTCTTCTTTAAAAAACGAATCGACCATAAGAAAAATATCTTCACCTCTAGTTGTTGTTGACATTGGTTTGCAAAATAAAATGTCCTCCTGTATATCTGTTAAACCTGGATACCGCACGTAAACCATGAGTTGAGCATCTTTACTTACATCTGTCGTTTCATCCAGTTGAATACTAAATAAACCAGCAATTTTTATAGCAGAAATAAGTTGATTCTTAATATCAAATGACATATCATTAATTCGTAAACGAATTGTATCATTTGATAATGGTATCTTTTGTAATTTCTTTGAACTTTCATCTCCGCACATGATACGTGCCATGTCAATGGCAGCAGGTTTTATAAGTTTTTCAGCAATATTATGGGGTTTCTTTTGTCTTGCAATATGCCAAGCCACATGAAAAGAAGCAAGTGTAGCTTGTTTGGCAGAATTTATAAAACCACTACTACTTGGTGCATCCAAACGCTGTCTTTTTAAATGGGCTTCTTTTCTTTCGAAAAAAGTACGATCTTTTCCCTCAAAGGAAAAATTTTTATGTTTTGCATCAAAAAGTCTTTTAAGTTTGTTCGGTTTCATCGATTCATTACTTAATATTTCACTGCACAACACGCATTGCGGCTTGTTCACTCCTCGATCATAAATGCAAGTAAAACCTAATTCTAAAAATGCTTCCTTGTATTCACGTTTTGCCATTATTAGGGTGATTACAATTTTACAATACGCACTGCAGCTTGATCACTCCACTATTAATAATAAGACAAAATTTGTTTCTAAAATGCTTGTATTCACGTTTCACTGTTATTACACGTTTCACTGTTATTCACAACACAATACGCAGAAACGGGTTTTTGACAGAGAGCTTACTGAGTCTGCGCGCACGCAAAGCAATGGCGTGCGTATTACCAACACCTCCTAGAAGAGAAAGCCTCAGGACAGGAATTGGACGTCACTTCCGGAAGGCCATTCGCGAAGAGCGGTAAAACCGAAACATTGTATTAGGGAATAACTTGTATTAGGGAATAACTCTTCTAGGAGGTGTTGGTATTACTTATTATTTGGTGTATTACTAACTTTTTTGGTTCGACTCAGCGCGACCCAAGAAATATGCTTCGCGACCCAATTTTGGGTCGCGACCCATAGGTTAAGAACCGCTGGCTTAGATGATGAGGGTGTCATGCTTGGTAGCCAGGAGTAACAGCCATCTCAGGCAGTGGGGGTAATAACTTTCAGGACTGGTGGTGTTGCGGCTATTTTGTTGAAAAGGCCATCATGCAGGGTTTGAAATAACATGTGCACCTGTACAAAATGTGCACAACATTAAAATATCCCATGCAAAAGAATTGTGGCTTGTGAAATAACACATGCTCGTTGTTGCCCTCCACCATACGATTCTCTTTAAATTTAAAAAAATGAACATGAGGAATGTGACCAGCCATGAGACAGAGCAAATGAAAAGCAGGGATGAAATTGTTTCATGGATCCATGGTGTTCTTACTAGAAAGTTCCGTGTCTCCCAAAAATTTCCCACGCAACTCCTCTTTTCAGGCAAATTTCCCAAATGACACCGTTTACCCCCAGAAATTTCCAAAGCGGCTGCATCAGGGATGGGTGCGATGCATCACTCCATTCCTCACTAGTTACAAATAAGTTGTTGTTGTTGAAACCCAGACCGTCCGACCTACCAGAAAGGTGTAAGGTAACAGTTTGGACGGTCGGGAAGTGCCACCCAATTTAGACCGGAACCCAGTGGGAGAGGCTTCCACAGGGACCGTACCCTTCTTCCCCTACCACCAACCTCTCGGAAGGACTTTCGGACCCACATGTTTAACGTGATCGTACTCCGCATGAACACGGCGGCAGTTTTGGCAGCGGCTGGAATCGAACCCGGGACAAATAAGTTGTGACTAGGTTCTTTTTTAATGATGTTTCATTTTTCCTCAGTACAAGGTAGAGCAAACTTGACACAAATGTTCTGATTTTCCAGAATTCGTTACATTTTTTTTCCATTTGAAAGAGATAAATTTGAATTTTGGTTTGATCTATTGATCTATTGCAATACTACCATGCTTTGATTGCTGATCCAACTTCTCTACAGAAACATTAAGTGCTTTGGTGGTTAAAAAAAACATAAACATTGCTAAACCGAATATTGCTAAACAGAACATTACTAAACAGAACATTACTAAACAGAACATTACTATGAAAAAAAAAAAGCAAACAAAAGAGAAATTAAACAGACATAAAACAACAACTAAATCGAGAAATTCATAATAATTTAACCATAACTTTTGATGATGATTTTTTTATTTTAATATAAATTTTGCGTAATAAAAGATTCTCTGTGTAATGAATTTTATTATTATTATTTTTTTAACTGAAGCTAATTTAACTCTCAAGACATAACTAAAATAAATATATAATAAATTTTAAATAAAACTACATTTTAGAAGCTATTCTAAGATTTTAAAATATATATTTTCAATATACTTCAAATTTAACTGAAGGTTGATGCGGTCTTACTGAAAACTGCTGAAAACTCCTGATTCTTTTACTGATGACACTTTTCAGGGGTTAGCATCTCTGTTTCACTGTAGATACTAATATACCTTTTCTCATCTTTCCTTGAGGCTGTCATTTCTTTATTTATTTTTTTTAACTGTCTGGGGCGCAGTGATAATTATTTGTATATTAAAACCTTTTGCAATCACACTGTCAATCTCTGTAGGTTTGACTAGATATTTACTAAAATATTCTGATAAAACCTTTTAATTTTGCTCTTTAATTTATTCATTCTAATAAGCAATTAGTACTATAATAGGGTGACACCACAGACTGGGAAAACCTGGAATTATCAAGAAATTTTATTCTTCTAGAAATATCAGGGAAAAATTAGGGAATTCCGTTGAAAGTCTGGGAAAACTGTGAATTTCTGTCTGTCTCTCCCCCCCCCCCCCCCCCCCCTCCGACATCATAGTTTTCTTTTTTTTAGCTGTATGAACAATGCTGGTTCATTCCATGATGTCAAATTTTTCATCTCGCTTCACAAGACCCATCACTCGTCTCCTTTAAATATACTTCTGAACCAAGAGGCTGGAGAGAGAATTTTCATCAACAGGCAGCATGACCTTGATAAACATCATTTGAGGGGAAGCATTTTAGGGAATTAATTATCAGGGAAATATCAGAACAATATCAGGGAATTTTAAAATGTATGAGTAATGAAAAAAACTGTTGCTGCAAATTTTCTTTGCACACAATGAAACCTGTTAAAGGTGATCACCATGGTTTTGGGAATAAGTGATCTTTATGGCAAATGGTCACTTAAATACACGGCCACTTGTTGAAATATTGAAACATTGCTTGTACTTGTCGTATAATTGTCCTTTTTGCTTCTTTCTGTCTATAAGAGCCCTTGGAAGAGCCAAAGAATTTCAAATGTATGCAAGTGATGGATTCAAGATCCGGCAGGTTCTCTTGGGATCCGGTCTCACCTGAATCAGTCAGAGGGCACTTCAAAGGTTATAAGGTAAGTCAGAATTTTTTGCTGAAAATATTTTTTTTTTTTTATCTTAAAATAATTTTAAAAGCTTTTGCTTCTAGAAAATAAATGTTTTATACTAATCACTTGTGACCTCTATTTCTAATATCATAATCAAATCCTTTTTAAAAATAATACTTCTTTAAAATATAAGAAATAATTTTAATATTTGAAAATAATTGCATTTATATAGCATTTATTATTATTATTATTATATTTATATTATTATATTACATTTATACAGAGTGATTAAAAAAAGATGGGCCAAACTTTACGAGGTGGTGATACACACCAAACCAAGCATTTTTCATCACGGTTTACCAGATCGGAAATGAAACGTAAAGGTGCCAGTAGACTCTTTATGGTGAAACCGATAAGGTGAGGTGAAAACACAAGAATGATTTTGAAGGTATAAAATGCCATTTCATAAACAATAATTATAGTAATGGCTCAAAAGAGTGATCACCAACCTGAATGCACGTCTCACAGTGCCGATAAAGGGATTGGTGAACTATCTCGAAAAAAAACGAGGCATGCCACGCACTTCAGCAGTGGCGACTGAAATTCTGGCAACGAGTTCCTCTTCAGATTTAAGAGGAATGTCATAGATGAGACTCTTGAGATATTACCTCAAAAAGAAGTCAAGACACGACAGATCAGGCGATTGTGAGGGTCAAGCTATCGGACCACCTCACCCAATCCATCACCCTGTAACGCCATTTCCAACCCAGTAAATTATAACTAAAAATGCTTGGTTTGGTGTGTACTACCACTTCGTAAAGTTTGGCCCATTTTCTTTTAATTACTCTGTATTATTTGTATTAAATTATAAGATTCGCCTGTTGTAATTTTTAATGATGGTGTTAAACAATATAAGTCATTTCCTTAAGAAAAACAATTTTAGGAATTCAAACACAATCTTTGCAATCAAATAATTATTATGAGATTTAGTGTACTGCTGTCTTGTGTAACTAATTTGGATTATTTATTACAATGAACAAAACTTTTCAAAAGTTTAGATCTAACCATCCAAGCCATATAAATTATGTTTCAGTTTATAATAGTTTTTCTAGCATGTGAAATGATTACAAGTTCCAAATGAAGTAAAATTGTTTTGTAAGACTGCAAAATTAAATGGCATAAGATGAAATCTAAATCTGTAGAAGGTAGATTGTACATGCATGCAATGGGGATGAGAGCTTCCTTTCTGTCACCAGTATTAAGAACAAAAATCAATTTAGAAAAAGTTCATTTCTATGCAACTAAGGGTGTAATCTTAACAGTAGTAAATGTATTTTCATATATTGGGTTTTTCTGAGAATTCTGATGTTCATGTAGGGTATATCGATTCTGCTTACTATTATCCCTAATCTCCATTTTCTACACCCAAATCTCGAAAAACAAACTCATTTTATTAACGCAACAACATAATTTAAAAATGTTTGACTTTGATCATTCTGTCTGCCTGTCTGTTCATGTGATAACTGTCATAAAAATGACTTTATCGATGAAATTTTAGTATGTTGTTGAAATGGTCTGTGGGACATATGTGAATGTAAATGACTAATATTACCCAATTAGTTTTGAATTGAAAAAATGAAATATATATTGAACCGTATGGGATCTAATTTTTCAAAACAATTAAGCGAAGTTAAAATTCACAAATTGCTTCAAAAATTTTAAGAAATATTCAAATTGTTCCAGAAGATATATAAAAAAAATTTCAGCAAAATAAGTTTGGTCGTTTTTTAAATAAAAATTAAAATATTGATTACACCCATCTAATATGAAGAGATCACGTGCCTCACTTCAAAATAAGATATGGCGTCCATCTTTTTTTCTCCAGAGTAAAAATCGTGATTTTAAAGTTCTTTTACATTTTTATTGAGTGTTACATCCACCCTAAAACCACTTTATTTTTATGTATTTTCTGTGCATCTATATTCTGTGCCAACACAATTACAATATTTGAGTTTAAATGATCATCCAACTTTGATTATATCTACAACCAAGCCTAATTTTGATATATACAGAATGTAAACAAATCAAGCTGTAGGATGAGTTATATAGAATTGCTAATTTTTTTTAATGCAAAATTATTTAGCTCTTGAATCTGGTATATAGGTGATATAAATAAAATATTCATTGATTTTGCATAGAGAAGCAGATGATTTTATAGTATTGCCTTTTTTGATTAAGTTTTAAGCATGGAGTTAGAAAGTACTTTTACCTCCTTGGTTTTAAGTTAAGTAAAATAAGTTATTGTAGTACTGTGATAATTTCAAAAATATCACCGCTGAATGTATTGCATGTTAGACATGTTTAAAAAAATTGCATTGCAGTTGGAAAGTGTTTCATAATCAGTGCTTTATGCATGATTGATCTTTCTTGTTAAAATATAGATTCAAACATGGACTGTTGATGAAGGTGAAGAGCGACTTAGGGAACAAGTTGTGAAAGCGAATGTCACCGAGTCTTTGGTAACCATTTTCAAGCCTTTCTCCCGTAACGTCGTTCGTGTCCTTGCTTTTAATGACATGTACAATGGTCCTGCTTCACAAGTTCTGGAGTTCACTACCCCAGAAGGCAGTGAGTATTGGTTCTATTGTATTAGAAAGTTTTAACAGAGAATGCAGCACAAACTCAGAAAAACTGTTATTTCATGTTCAAATTTACATAGTATTTTTTTTTTTTTCATGTTCAAATTTACATAGATATTTCCAATATTATAGTTTCTTCCAATGTGTTTATTTATTTATTTATTTTAAGATTCAGAGTGCATACAGATGTTTGAAACTCGGGAATGTACTTGAATTTTAAATGACCATTTTCAAAGCCTTGAAAGTACTTGAAAATTCCTGAGCATTTCTTTGTTAAGTCCTTGAAATTACTTGAAAAAGACAGGTTTGAAAATGTTCCATGGATATGTGGCATTGTGTTTTTTCCAAGAAGTTCTGCTTTCCCTAGAAATTTCTCTAACGGCTCTGTTGTTCCCAAAAATTTTCTCAACAGCATCGTTTTTTCCAAAAACTTTCTCAACAGCTTTAACAATAAACAATGATATTGTAATAGTTTGATATTTATTTTTCCTCTCAGAAATAAATGCAACTTCATAATAAAAGATTGATTGACACCCTTGTAAAAGAATTACATAGTACTTGAAAGTCCTTAAAAAATTGTTTAAGGGAAAATGTATTCACCCCGAAGATTGCTAAAGAAATAAAACTTTTGAAGATGCATGTTTAAACATATATGAAATCACAGGTTGAAAGTTATGTACATATCTTGATTAGTAACACTGTCAATTGTGCTACTGAGAGAAGTTTTGGGACCTCATACAGCAAATATGTGAGCTCTTAACCACAAAATGTATATGGTTGACACTTGATAAAAAATTGTATCAATCTTGAAAACATGTTTATCAATTGATTGTTCAACTAATTTCAATTTACATTAACTGGTTAGGGACAGTCTGGTGGTTAATATTTGTGGATTGACTTAGACAACTTGAGTTCTATTCCCGGCTCTGCCCAGACTGTCCTCGTGTTCACACAGAGTATGAGCATGTTAAATATGTGGGTTCGTAAGTCTTCTGAGAGGTTGGTAGTAGGGGAAGGAGTGTGTGTTCCCTATGGATGCTGCCCCCACTGGGTTCCAGTTTAAATTGGGTAGCACTTCCCGGCCTTCCAAACAGATACCTTACACCTTCGAAACAGTCTGGATCAAAGAAGAAGAATTTACATTAACTATCATTTTTTACTGTTATATGTATGGTAGAAGCACTTTATTTGATCTATTTTATTAATTTTATTATTTCATTTATTGTTATTTTATTTTTGATCTCTAAGTCATTCTATAGCATGTGGTCCCTTGATATACAGTGCGAGAAAAAGTATAAGGAGCGAAGGTAAGCGAAAATGCACCAAATCTAGAAATCTTTTAGACTGAAATGCAAATTTCTTAAGTCAAAATATTGATAAAATTAAGTTCTTTTGGTACTTACGTATTATCGCAACCATGACAAAACGTAATTGATGTATCGTCCAATAAAGGTCCCGATCGATTCCAAGGACAACATGCAACAAAGTGATCTGTATGAGGACCCACGTTCGAGCAGGCTCGAACTGGTTGGGGGACGTACGCACCGCTGGGACTGTGTCGTCAGACAGGCCGGCTTCGCCGGACCAAGTCACAGAGCATACTAGACTCGCTTCTGGGACCGTCGCACGGCGCAAGGACCGTGACAACATGCAGCCAAGTGATCTGTATGAGGACCCACGTCGAACTGCTTGAGAAAAACACAGAAGCGAGTCCCAGAAGCGAGTCTAGTATGCTCTGTGACTTGGTCCGGCGAAGCCGGCCTGTCTGACGACACAGTCCCAGCGGTGCGTACGTCCCCCAACCAGTTCGAGCCCGCTCGAACGTGGGTGCTCATACAGATCACTTTGTTGCATGTTGTCCTTGGAATCGATCGGGACCTTTATTGGACGATACATCAATTACGTTTTGTCATGGTTGCGATAATACGTAAGTACCGTTCTTTTTCATGCAAATTAGTTAAGTTTTCCAAAAATAAATATGTATAAATTTACTTTATAAATTTTAAACCTATATGATCTTAGAAAATAGTAAAAAGACAACTGTTTTTTCATCTAAAATTATAGTAAAATTTGCATATTTGAAAGCAGAAAATGACCATTTCAAATATAAAGACTGGGTTTCTAAACAAAATTCTTACTTGCCTTATTTTGTCACAATTTTTGTGCGATACCAAAGGGAGCTCATCTATCTGACCTTGAAAAAGGGAAAATTCTTGCCTTTAAAGAATGTGGATTGAGTGGGCATGAAATTTTGAAAAAAATTAAAAGATTTGAAATTTTATAATTTTCTAAAAAGACCTGAAATGTATGGAATGAAAAAACGAACTGGAAGACCAGAAATTCTAACGCATCGACAGAAAAGAATGGTTTTAAGAAGACTTTGCGAGAAAAAAGAAATTGCAAATGAAGTTAGAAGAAATTTGGACTTGCCATGTTCCACACAAACAGTTCCAAATGTTTTGAATAAACATCTGAATATTCGGTATGGAAAGTTAATGTCACGTTCGCCTCTTTAAAAGGAACAAAGAGAAAGGAAAGAAGACAGGAGTTTTCAAAAACATACATTTCTCTCCGTCCAAAATGGATTGATATTATCTTTTCGGACGAAAAGAAGTTCAATCTTGATGGGTTTTCACTATTTTTGGTATAATCTGGGCAAAACCAAAGAAAGTTTTTCCAAACGTCAATACGGTGCACAGTAATGATTTGGGGTGCTTTTACAGCAAACGGAACCACGCCTATAGTCTTTATCAACTACAAAATGAACTCTGACAAATATGTTGATATGTTAGGCGAACATTTGTTACCTGAGGCCCCACTAATTACTTCTGGAGACTATATTTTCTAACAGGATAACGCTTCCATACACGTTTCTAAGAGTGCAAAACTTTGGTTTAAAGCTAATTCAGTAAATTTACTTGATTGACCGGCGAGGAGCTCCGATCTCAATCCAATAGAAAATTTAGGGGGGCCTTCTTGTCCGAGAAGTTCATAAAAATGGCACACAATATCAGTGTAAATAGGATCTTGTGTTAGCCATCAAACAAGCTTGGAATAACATTTCAATAGACACGTTAAAAGAACTTTCAGCATCGATGATCTCTTGACTTATTCAAGTAATTGAAAAAAAAAGGGTTGTTTTCTTGATTATTAAGAGAAATGTTAAGTAATTTAGAACATGTCCTTATACTTTTTTCTATATTTTCTTTAGTGATAATCTTTATAAGGTCAACTTTTGTAAGGTTCATATTTGTTGTTTTATGTGTTGTAAATGTTATTGTATTATTTCACATTAGAGGTCAGAAATATCAAAATTTCATTTTGATAAAATGAAAATGAAGTATGTTTTCATTCAATTATATGTTGTCCTTATACTTTTTTCAAGCACTGTACATTTCCTTTCCTTCAAATTATTTATAGAATATAAATAATTAAGAGCCCTGGGTCCCTCATTTTTTTAAAACTCCAATTGTATCTGTATGTGAACCTGGTGTGCATAGCATTCAGTAAGCTTAAAACCATCTGCATTATTTCTTTCATTTCTACAGCATTTATTTATTCATTTTCTGAATTTGAAATTTAATTTAAGGTTTAATGCTTATGAGTTTAATTGAAAATGTGTGTAGAATTGTTTTATATAGGGCAAAATAAGTAGGAATGTTTTACTTTCCCTATATACATAGTATAAGGTATAGAGAAAATATTATCACTCAAGATTTTAAAGTCTGTTTCAAAGCTCCTCCTTGTCTTTTCATTTTTAACACTTTCTAACATAGTTGAAAAGTGTTTATGACTTTGGTCATTCTGTCTGACTGTCAGTCTATCTGTCCATTCGCACTATAACTACCATAAAAATGACTTTATCGAAATGAAATTTTAGTATGTTGTTTAGATGGTCTGTAGGACCTATTGGAATGTAAATGAATAATACCATCCAATCAGCTTTGAATTGAACCTTGGCTGAAAAAGTGAAATATATTGAATGCAGGGGTGGAAAATCTGCGCCAATTGCGCCAAACTGCTACAATTTCCGTTCACTGCTACATCCTGCTACAAAAGCATCTAAAATCTCTATCTGCGCCAAAAACGCAATTGTTTTACACGTGCAAAAGCGAAAGTTCCGCACTGATCTGTCCGAAATACGAGAAGAAAAAATCAGGTTATCTACAGTTATTCTCAAGGACGGGGTTAGTGGAGTGCCCAGGAGAGGAAGGATTCCTCCCTTTAAACTCCAGACGAAATCTACAGTTATTCAGCGCGATTTCAGACCGCATTTTCAGTAAAACAAGTCTGCGTATCACATGACCACTTCACGAGTACTTTAGAGTACAACCTTGAAAATCCGGACTTTGCCGATTCTGGATTATAGAATTTTAATAAAATTCTGATTTAATATTAACTAAATACACTATAAAGCACTATTTTTAGTAAAAATAATGACAAAAATTAAGTTAATAAATTAAAACATATTATTTAATCTAAAAAATAGGGCCAAAGAATCTAAGAAAAAATATATACACATTAATAATTTAGAATGTGTGAACGAAACGAAATGATAAAATTACATTTTATCATTTCGTTTAAATATTTGAATTAACATTTGTTATTTCATTAATTTTAGTTTATGAGAAAACAGTTTTCTTTATCCTGTAGATGGACATTATTTCTGCTCGGTTATAAAGCTTCTTTATTCAGGACCTTTAATTGCATGATCGATTGTTTGCATAAGATAATCAATGGGTATTTTTCTTCTCCACATTTATCATCCCTACTTTGATATTTTTTTTATTTAATATATCGCGAATTTCGCCATCACTCAATTTATTTACGATTGGTGCATCATCATCACAGTGCAGAACTTCCGTTTTATCGGCTTTGTCGAGATTTAATGAAGCGCCAGAAGAATTAAATATAGCACCGAGATTTAATAAAGCGCGAGGATTAGCACTTTTGCTGATATATTTAAAGGTGTAAATGCGTTTAAACCGTTTTCGCTATTAACGAACGAAAAGCGAAAAATAAGATTTTAAAAGTTTTATTTATTTTATCTATATAATGTTATGTTTAATATAAGGTTGATGACTCTGAAAAAAGTAAAAACTTTATTAGTAATAGTCATATATGTAAAAAATATCGCAGTAGATAAAATAAATGTCTTTCCTAAAAAAGAAAAATATCTCACCTCTCAATGAAATTTCTAAATTACGATGAGTCATTACTAGGCTGCAGCAACACCGACCGTGTCGTGGTGGGGCAGGGAAAGGGAATAAAGGAATTTGCTTAGTTCCTAATCGTAAACACAGCTGACCCCTTTGAGAGGTCTGTTTGTTAATGACCTTGGTGCTCGGTTCTGAGCGATACGATATTATTTAGTTATTTATTTGCTATTTATAGTATGTAAATATAGCTTTCTAAATAAAAAAAGCAAAATATACTGTCGATTTTAAACAGACACGTTCGACTAAAACGAAAAAATCGTCAGATATTGGGAGGGAGAGGAGATTCTGAAGACAAAACAGAATTCATTGAAGAATGGGATTCGTACTACGAAGTGAACAAAATAAATTTCTGTGAGCGTTAATATGAATTCTCGGGATTTTTAGATTTAATTGAACAATCTGTGATAAAATGTTACGATAACGTTTTAAACTGCTTAATATTAAAAATTACATTGTTTCAGAAAAATGCCTTTTTCAATAATGAGAAAAGGAAATTTTAATAATAAAAATTCAGTATTTAAATAACGATGTATATTTTACGCGAAATAATTCATCGGGAGTTGTGACTTGAATAAGGGGGGGGGGGGGGTTAACGCCAACAACGTAATTCACGCTTCAACCACGAGCCGATCTACGGCCATCCATATAAACTTTCGTTTCATTTCGGGGTTCAGAAAGTCGACCGGAAAATACGGTATTTGTTTATACAATATAATTCCATATAAATAATCTTACCCTGGTGTTTTAAATCCGCGACTTCGTCAGTCCGGGGGGGGGGGGGACGAAAATTTGGAAAACGTCCGGATTTTCGAAGTTGTACTGTACTATTTTTTTATAGCTTCTTTTTCAAGTTATTTTATGTTTGTTGTTTAAAAGTATAGAAATTCCGACTTTTATGAATTTTCTGTAGTTGTACCGATTTTTACTTCAGATAGATAGATCGTTAGAAATAGTCGTAAGTACTCTTTTGCATCTATTTAAATTTTCATCTTTTAATTATTCCATATTAGAGCAACAAAACTCTTATTTTAATAGTGCGGGTTAAAATATAAATAAATATTTTATTAAAATAAATAATTTTCACATAAATTTTCGCTGCAATTTGCTGGAACATGTATCAGTAGATAAGAAAGGGGCGTTCTGCAACGAAGGCGGAATAATGCGGAATGCGGAATCCAAGATGGCGGCCATTCCGCATTCTGTGATCCTGGACGGGGGTGTAAAAGGGGGGAAAATGAAAAAAAGTGGGGGTAAAAATTTTGGAGAAACTTTTTGTCGGGTGGCAACGATGTCGTAGTCTTGTACGAGGGGTTGAGGGGGAAATAAATTTTTTGGGTGAGATTTTTCTAAGTAGGGGAGAAACTTTTTTGGGGATGGCAACGGCTGAGGTTCTGCACAGAAGGCGGAATGAAACCATCAGCGCCCCCTAGCGGCAGAAAGTGGAATTAAAATTGGAACTTAGAAATATTTTTCTGTTTAGGTTGCCATAGCAACACCTGTGGGGTAGAAACTTTTTGGGGATGGCAACGGTTGAGGTTCTGCACAGAAGGCGGAATGAAACCATCAGCGCCCCCCTAGCGGCAGAAAGTGGAATTAAAATTGGAATTTAGAAATATTTTTCTGTTTAGGTTGCCATAGCAACACCTGTGGGGTAGAAACTTTTTTGGGGATGGCAACGGTTGAGGTTCTGCACGGAAGGCGGAATGAAACCATCAGCGCCCTCTAGCGGCAGAAAGGAGAATTAAAATTGGGAATTTTTCTGATAGTTGAGATTTTTTTTCTTACATTTTTTCGCAAATGTAAGTTTTTTACTTTTCAAAAACCACACTTGTGCCGTTTTCTCTATGGAAATTAACATAGGTTTTCGCACTTGTGCTATTTTTTAACGTTTTTTCACAAAAACATACTTTTTACTAACAAAATTTCGTAAATGCAAGTTTTTTTCTTATATTTTTTCGCAAATGTAAGTTTTTTACTTTTCAAAAACCACACTTGTGCCGTTTTCTCTATGGAAATTAACATAGGTTTTCACACGTGTGCTATTTTTTAACGTTTTTTCACAAAAACATACTTTTTACTAACAAAATTTCGTAAATGCAAGTTTTTTTCTTATATTTTTTCGCAAATGTAAGTTTTTTACTTTTCAAAAACCACACTTGTGCCGTTTTCTCTATGGAAATTAACATAGGTTTTCACACTTGTGCTATTTTTTAACGTTTTTTCACAAAAACATACTTTTTACTAACAAAATTTCGTAAATGCAAGTTTTTTTCTTATATTTTTTCGCAAATGTAATTTTTTAACTTTTCAAAAACCGCACTTGTGCTGTTTTCTCTATGGGAATTAACATAGGTTTTCGCACTTGTGCTATTTTTTAACGTTTTTTCACAAAAACATACTTTTTACTAACAAAATTTCGTAAATGCAAGTTTTTTTCTTATATTTTTTCGCAAATGTAAGTTTTTTACTTTTCAAAAACCACACTTGTGCCGTTTTCTCTATGGAAATTAACATAGGTTTTCGCACTTGTGCTATTTTTTAACGTTTTTTCACAAAAACATACTTTTTACTTGTAAAAAACTAACAAAAACGCGTTTTTAAAGTAGCAGAATCGCGTGAATTGGTGTTTTAAAGTAGCAGAATCGCGTGAATTGGTGTTTTAAAGTAGCAGAATCGCGTGAATTGGTGTTTTAAAGTAGCAGAATCGCGTGAATTGGTGTTTTAAAGTAGCAGAATCGCGTGAATTGGTGTTTTAAAGTAGCAGAATCGCGTGAATTGGTGTTTTAAAGTAGCAGAATCGCGTGAATTGGTGTTTTAAAGTAGCAGAATCGCGTGAATTGATGTTTTAAAGTAGCAGAATCGCGTGAATTGATGTTTTAAAGTAGCAGAATCGCATGAATTGGGTGTATGAGAGGGGGTGTGTTTGCCCAACCGGTCTTGGAGTTTAAATTAATATGTGTGCTATTTTATGCATATGTTATTTCTTTAAACCAACATGTTTTAAAAACCGCATAGTGCATTAAATCACGATGACAGATCTACCCCTCCCCACCTCGCGTGAATGTGGATAGTTACATCGTATGGCCAGTGCGAGAAAGATGAGGATACTGCTAACAGAGTGGTACCAGGCTATAACTTGAGGCTATTTGCCGCGTTGGGCTGGGTCGACTGAACCGCTCTCGCTGCTATTGTTAACATCTGTGGTGGGGGACAGTTTTTCCGGACTGATAGAATGCTTGTGTTGGACCATCGCGAAATGCTATTCTCAGCTGGGAGAGGCTCTTTTAAAGAAGTTCTTATTAAATTTTAACATGTTTTAAAAAGAATCTTTCATTCATTAGTGTTATGAATCACGCAAGTTAATTAAAGGATGTTAGTTAAATTAATTGATTAAGTATTGAATGCCTGTATACCAGGAGCATGTTAAAGACATGTCAAGGGGTATGTCAAAGCGTACCAAGGGTGTACCAAAGGAGTATGCTAAAGACATGACAAAGTCTACACTATCCCTCTGCTATATCACGGTTACGAAGTGAACTGCGAGAATCTTGTAGGGTGGGATACTTGAAAATATCGTATGATGAGGGGTATGCCAAGAGGATCGAACATGAATTTTAAGAATGTGCCGCTTTTTGCGTTTTTTTCACAAAAAGTTTTCAAAACGTTAAAAAAACAACAAAAATGTGTGTTTTTTCAACAAGTTGAAGTTTTGGAGTTGTTGGATTTCTCTATGGGAATTAACATGGGTTTTCACACTTTTGCGAATTTTTTAGAAAAAAAATGTGGTTTTTTGCAAAAATGCGGCCAAAAATGTGTGTTTTGCAAAACGCGGAATCGGCCGATTTTTTTCAAACTGTTGGATTTCTCTATGGAAATTAACATAGGTTTTCACACTTTTGCAATTTTTTGAAAGAAAATGTGCGTTTTTGCAAAAATGCGGCCAAAAAAGCGTGTTTTTAAAGTAGCAGAATCGCGTGAATTGGGTGTATGGGAGGGGGGGTGTTTCCCCAACCATTACGGTCTTAGAGTTTAAAAATAAATATTTTCAATAATCGTGAAAGTGTGCTTATGCCCAAAATACTTGAGTGTTATGAATCTCACAAGTTAATGAAAGGATGATAATTAAATAAAGTCTTAGAGTTTAAATAATAGCAGATACCAATGGCTGTATGCATATGTTTTTACAAGTGTACTACTACTACCATAGGGGGTTTCTTTAAACCAACATGTTTTAATACGTGTGTTATTCTAAGAGGGAGAAACACCTAATATGGTGATACATATGACACACGCGCTCAGCACAAATCGATAGAAATAAATGGTGAGATAGTTTTTAAAGACGAGACTTTTAAATTTTTTTCGATAAATAAGGTATTTGAGGTTATTTAACGTGTGAATGAACGATACATACCAATAAAATGAGGAACTAGGCTAAGTTTACAAGTATGGGACTTCAAAGTTTTGATGTTTTAGGGGTAGAACTTGAATTTATAATTAAACATGATTTATACTAACTACTGCAAAGGGAGAAATGCATAGCGAAAGGGGTTATGTGTGTATATATATATATATATAATACATATAACCAACACCCACCGGTGGAATGCAGATCTAAGATAGTATGTTTAGGAGAAGACATGAGATTCTTAAGTAAATGGAGTATTGAGAGGCATTTAAAGAGATATAAACATATGATAAGGTAACATCCATAATACACACAACTAATATAGGACAGCGAAAGGAAAACTTTAGTATTGTTTAGAGACCGAACTTCAAATATGTAAGTAAATGTAGGTGTTTGGAAATTTTTAATGGGCTATGTGCAACACACATCTCCCCGATCACAGTGGTGGAAAAGTGATACCGGAGCAGTTTTTAAAGATGTGACTTTAACTTTTTTCAATTAAGTGAAGAATCTAATAAATATTAGAGGGTGCTAGCGCTTACCGAGGGTTTTATGTATAATACACATAAGCAGCATATAACATTAGGAAGGGGATATTAGAAAATTTTTTAAAGATAGGACTTTAGATTTTGGAACTAAATGAGATATCAAGAAACATTTAAAGGGGATGAAAATATCTAATGAGGCGGAATGGGGGTGTACTTACCCAAGATACCCAGCACTGAAATTATTCACTAAGATAAATTTTTTTAAAGTAAAGACTTTAGAAGTTTCACATAAAAGGCAATTTATACTAGTTTTTAAAGAAATGAAAACGCCCAGCGAGATGACTTAGAATGAATACAACGCCGATATATATAACAGTGAAAAGAAAACTTAAATATTGTTTAAAGACTGCACTTCAAATTTCAAAGTAAATGTACATACCCGGAAACTTTTAATGGACTAGTATAATACACATACTTGATATAACAGTTAAATGACGAACTAAGAATAATTTATAAGTATGTAACTTTGGATTTTTTTAGTTAAATAGGGATTTCAGCTAATTTTTAGAAGTATAGAAAGGTATACTAAAGGGTGTACAACAAATTTTTAGAAGGGACTTGGGGAATTTGCTAGCTAAATAGGGATTTCCACTACTTTTTAAAGGGATATAAAGGCATACTAAAGGGTATATAGCAAATTTTTAGAGGGGACTTTGAGAATTTTTTAGCTAAATAGGGATTTCTACTAACTTTTAAGGAATAGAAACACGTACTGAAGAGTATAGAGCGTAATCATTACTAACACCTAGTGCTAAAATGAGGAATTAGAGTAATATTTTAGGGATGGGACTTTAGATTTTTAAGTAAATGTTATGTTTAAAAACTTTTAAAGTAGCGTAAATACCTACTAAGATGACATATGCGATACACATAGCCAATACATAGTTATTAAATAGGGAAAAGCTAAGATGGCTTTTTAGAATAACACCTAAAATTTTTTCTAACTAAGCGCAATATATCAACACTTAAAGCGGACGAATACGAAGATTCAGACGGCATGTGTGATACACATCGCGGGCACATAATAGTTAAATCTTAATTTAAGTAAGTTTTTAAGGATAGAACTCTGAATTTTTTGGGTAAATGAGATGTTTAAGAACATTTAAAGAGTCAAAAACACCTAATAAGGCGGTATGAGATGATTTCATCATCATCAGATAACAGCGAAATGGGGATACTACAAATATTTTAAAGGGGAATCCTTAAAATTTCTAAGTAAATAACCTTTAAAGGGGTGAAAAATATATAGTGAAGTTGTGTAGATAATACAGATCATCGACATTCTAAAACAGACAAGACATGTCTATACAAGATAAAAAAATGTTGTACGTTAATATAAACATACATTATTCTATGTAGCAATGTAATACATACCCCAAGATTTATATAAAGTAATTGCGAATACATTATACCAATCCCATCAGAAATCAGCTAAAATAATAAAATTATCAAGCTGAATAATATATCTAGGTACTAAAACCCCAACAAACTACATCAAATTGATAAAAATCTTAACTAAATAAAATAATAAAGCTGTAACATACTATAAAAATACTAAGTTTAATAAAATAATAGAATAAAATCATATTAAAGCAAGTACTTACATGTTCAATCCGACTCAAAATGCTACATTAGGTGTAGGCCGATGAATAATGACAGATATAACATCTCCAGCTTTACCAACTTAAACCGACATATTCCCAGAGCAACTTGAAACGCGTCTTGACAGCACGAAATCCACAGCAGAAGTGATAAAATCGATACTTCAACGACACCCCCTACACGACAAGGTCATATCATGGTTACAGTTAAACTATGGTATAAAATAGAATCACATGTTAAAAAATAATAGATTTTAGTAAAATAATTAAAGAAAATCCCTCTGTGATTATGAATGACCTGTCTATATTTACCGTGTGTGTGTGTGTGTGTGTAATTATACCTTAAAAAGCTATATATCTGTAGTATCCCAACGGATACTAATATTTGTCTTACACATTTAGTTAAAACTTTTTTTTAATTACACTTAAAATAAGTGCAACTGAAATAAAGTTTTTCTAAGTTTGAAAAACAAATATTAGTATCCGTTGGGATACTACAGATATATAGCTTTTTAAGGTATAATTACACACACACACACACACACGGTAAATATAGACAGGTCATTCATAATCACAGAGGGATTTTCTTTAATTATTTTACTAAAATCTATTATTTTTTAACATGTGATTCTATTTTATACCATAGTTTAACTGTAACCATGATATGACCTTGTCGTGTAGGGGGTGTCGTTGAAGTATCGATTTTATCACTTCTGCTGTGGATTTCGTGCTGTCAAGACGCGTTTCAAGTTGCTCTGGGAATATGTCGGTTTAAGTTGGTAAAGCTGGAGATGTTATATCTGTCATTATTCATCGGCCTACACCTAATGTAGCATTTTGAGTCGGATTGAACATGTAAGTACTTGCTTTAATATGATTTTATTCTATTATTTTATTAAACTTAGTATTTTTATAGTATGTTACAGCTTTATTATTTTATTTAGTTAAGATTTTTATCAATTTGATGTAGTTTGTTGGGGTTTTAGTACCTAGATATATTATTCAGCTTGATAATTTTATTATTTTAGCTGATTTCTGATGGGATTGGTATAATGTATTCGCAATTACTTTATATAAATCTTGGGGTATGTATTACATTGCTACATAGAATAATGTATGTTTATATTAACGTACAACATTTTTTTATCTTGTATAGACATGTCTTGTCTGTTTTAGAATGTCGATGATCTGTATTATCTACACAACTTCACTATATATTTTTCACCCCTTTAAAGGTTATTTACTTAGAAATTTTAAGGATTCCCCTTTAAAATATTTGTAGTATCCCCATTTCGCTGTTATCTGATGATGATGAAATCATCTCATACCGCCTTATTAGGTGTTTTTGACTCTTTAAATGTTCTTAAACATCTCATTTACCCAAAAAATTCAGAGTTCTATCCTTAAAAACTTACTTAAATTAAGATTTAACTATTATGTGCCCGCGATGTGTATCACACATGCCGTCTGAATCTTCGTATTCGTCCGCTTTAAGTGTTGATATATTGCGCTTAGTTAGAAAAAATTTTAGGTGTTATTCTAAAAAGCCATCTTAGCTTTTCCCTATTTAATAACTATGTATTGGCTATGTGTATCGCATATGTCATCTTAGTAGGTATTTACGCTACTTTAAAAGTTTTTAAACATAACATTTACTTAAAAATCTAAAGTCCCATCCCTAAAATATTACTCTAATTCCTCATTTTAGCACTAGGTGTTAGTAATGATTACGCTCTATACTCTTCAGTACGTGTTTCTATTCCTTAAAAGTTAGTAGAAATCCCTATTTAGCTAAAAAATTCTCAAAGTCCCCTCTAAAAATTTGCTATATACCCTTTAGTATGCCTTTATATCCCTTTAAAAAGTAGTGGAAATCCCTATTTAGCTAGCAAATTCCCCAAGTCCCTTCTAAAAATTTGTTGTACACCCTTTAGTATACCTTTCTATACTTCTAAAAATTAGCTGAAATCCCTATTTAACTAAAAAAATCCAAAGTTACATACTTATAAATTATTCTTAGTTCGTCATTTAACTGTTATATCAAGTATGTGTATTATACTAGTCCATTAAAAGTTTCCGGGTATGTACATTTACTTTGAAATTTGAAGTGCAGTCTTTAAACAATATTTAAGTTTTCTTTTCACTGTTATATATATCGGCGTTGTATTCATTCTAAGTCATCTCGCTGGGCGTTTTCATTTCTTTAAAAACTAGTATAAATTGCCTTTTATGTGAAACTTCTAAAGTCTTTACTTTAAAAAAATTTATCTTAGTGAATAATTTCAGTGCTGGGTATCTTGGGTAAGTACACCCCCATTCCGCCTCATTAGATATTTTCATCCCCTTTAAATGTTTCTTGATATCTCATTTAGTTCCAAAATCTAAAGTCCTATCTTTAAAAAATTTTCTAATATCCCCTTCCTAATGTTATATGCTGCTTATGTGTATTATACATAAAACCCTCGGTAAGCGCTAGCACCCTCTAATATTTATTAGATTCTTCACTTAATTGAAAAAAGTTAAAGTCACATCTTTAAAAACTGCTCCGGTATCACTTTTCCACCACTGTGATCGGGGAGATGTGTGTTGCACATAGCCCATTAAAAATTTCCAAACACCTACATTTACTTACATATTTGAAGTTCGGTCTCTAAACAATACTAAAGTTTTCCTTTCGCTGTCCTATATTAGTTGTGTGTATTATGGATGTTACCTTATCATATGTTTATATCTCTTTAAATGCCTCTCAATACTCCATTTACTTAAGAATCTCATGTCTTCTCCTAAACATACTATCTTAGATCTGCATTCCACCGGTGGGTGTTGGTTATATGTATTATATATATATATATATACACACATAACCCCTTTCGCTATGCATTTCTCCCTTTGCAGTAGTTAGTATAAATCATGTTTAATTATAAATTCAAGTTCTACCCCTAAAACATCAAAACTTTGAAGTCCCATACTTGTAAACTTAGCCTAGTTCCTCATTTTATTGGTATGTATCGTTCATTCACACGTTAAATAACCTCAAATACCTTATTTATCGAAAAAAATTTAAAAGTCTCGTCTTTAAAAACTATCTCACCATTTATTTCTATCGATTTGTGCTGAGCGCGTGTGTCATATGTATCACCATATTAGGTGTTTCTCCCTCTTAGAATAACACACGTATTAAAACATGTTGGTTTAAAGAAACCCCCTATGGTAGTAGTAGTACACTTGTAAAAACATATGCATACAGCCATTGGTATCTGCTATTATTTAAACTCTAAGACTTTATTTAATTATCATCCTTTCATTAACTTGTGAGATTCATAACACTCAAGTATTTTGGGCATAAGCACACTTTCACGATTATTGAAAATATTTATTTTTAAACTCTAAGACCGTAATGGTTGGGGAAACACCCCCCCTCCCATACACCCAATTCACGCGATTCTGCTACTTTAAAAACACGCTTTTTTGGCCGCATTTTTGCAAAAACGCACATTTTCTTTCAAAAAATTGCAAAAGTGTGAAAACCTATGTTAATTTCCATAGAGAAATCCAACAGTTTGAAAAAAATCGGCCGATTCCGCGTTTTGCAAAAAACACGTTTTTGGCCGCATTTTTGCAAAAAACCACATTTTTTTTCTAAAAAATTCGCAAAAGTGTGAAAACCCATGTTAATTCCCATAGAGAAATCCAACAACTCCAAAACTTCAACTTGTTGAAAAAACACACATTTTTGTTGTTTTTTTAACGTTTTGAAAACTTTTTGTGAAAAAAACGCAAAAAGCGGCACATTCTTAAAATTCATGTTCGATCCTCTTGGCATACCCCTCATCATACGATATTTTCAAGTATCCCACCCTACAAGATTCTCGCAGTTCACTTCGTAACCGTGATATAGCAGAGGGATAGTGTAGACTTTGTCATGTCTTTAGCATACTCCTTTGGTACACCCTTGGTACGCTTTGACATACCCCTTGACATGTCTTTAACATGCTCCTGGTATACAGGCATTCAATACTTAATCAATTAATTTAATTAACATCCTTTAATTAACTTGCGTGATTCATAACACTAATGAATGAAAGATTCTTTTTAAAACATGTTAAAATTTAATAAGAACTTCTTTAAAAGAGCCTCTCCCAGCTGAGAATAGCATTTCGCGATGGTCCAACACAAGCATTCTATCAGTCCGGAAAAACTGTCCCCCACCACAGATGTTAACAATAGCAGCGAGAGCGGTTCAGTCGACCCAGCCCAACGCGGCAAATAGCCTCAAGTTATAGCCTGGTACCACTCTGTTAGCAGTATCCTCATCTTTCTCGCACTGGCCATACGATGTAACTATCCACATTCACGCGAGGTGGGGAGGGGTAGATCTGTCATCGTGATTTAATGCACTATGCGGTTTTTAAAACATGTTGGTTTAAAGAAATAACATATGCATAAAATAGCACACATATTAATTTAAACTCCAAGACCGGTTGGGCAAACACACCCCCTCTCATACACCCAATTCATGCGATTCTGCTACTTTAAAACATCAATTCACGCGATTCTGCTACTTTAAAACATCAATTCACGCGATTCTGCTACTTTAAAACACCAATTCACGCGATTCTGCTACTTTAAAACACCAATTCACGCGATTCTGCTACTTTAAAACACCAATTCACGCGATTCTGCTACTTTAAAACACCAATTCACGCGATTCTGCTACTTTAAAACACCAATTCACGCGATTCTGCTACTTTAAAACACCAATTCACGCGATTCTGCTACTTTAAAACACCAATTCACGCGATTCTGCTACTTTAAAAACGCGTTTTTGTTAGTTTTTTACAAGTAAAAAGTATGTTTTTGTGAAAAAACGTTAAAAAATAGCACAAGTGCAAAAACCTATGTTAATTTCCATAGAGAAAACGGCACAAGTGTGGTTTTTGAAAAGTAAAAAACTTACATTTGCGAAAAAATATAAGAAAAAAACTTGCATTTACGAAATTTTGTTAGTAAAAAGTATGTTTTTGTGAAAAAACATTAAAAAATAGCACAAGTGCGAAAACCTATGTTAATTCCCATAGAGAAAACAGCACAAGTGCGGTTTTTGAAAAGTTAAAAAATTACATTTGCGAAAAAATATAAGAAAAAAACTTGCATTTATGAAATTTTGTTAGTAAAAAGTATGTTTTTGTGAAAAAACGTTAAAAAATAGCACAAGTGTGAAAACCTATGTTAATTTCCATAGAGAAAACGGCACAAGTGTGGTTTTTGAAAAGTAAAAAACTTACATTTGCGAAAAAATATAAGAAAAAAACTTGCATTTACGAAATTTTGTTAGTAAAAAGTATGTTTTTGTGAAAAAACGTTAAAAAATAGCACACGTGTGAAAACCTATGTTAATTTCCATAGAGAAAACGGCACAAGTGTGGTTTTTGAAAAGTAAAAAACTTACATTTGCGAAAAAATATAAGAAAAAAACTTGCATTTACGAAATTTTGTTAGTAAAAAGTATGTTTTTGTGAAAAAACGTTAAAAAATAGCACAAGTGCGAAAACCTATGTTAATTTCCATAGAGAAAACGGCACAAGTGTGGTTTTTGAAAAGTAAAAAACTTACATTTGCGAAAAAATGTAAGAAAAAAAATCTCAACTATCAGAAAAATTCCCAATTTTAATTCTCCTTTCTGCCGCTAGAGGGCGCTGATGGTTTCATTCCGCCTTCCGTGCAGAACCTCAACCGTTGCCATCCCCAAAAAAGTTTCTACCCCACAGGTGTTGCTATGGCAACCTAAACAGAAAAATATTTCTAAATTCCAATTTTAATTCCACTTTCTGCCGCTAGGGGGGCGCTGATGGTTTCATTCCGCCTTCTGTGCAGAACCTCAACCGTTGCCATCCCCAAAATGTTTCTACCCCACAGGTGTTGCTATGGCAACCTAAACAGAAAAATATTTCTAAGTTCCAATTTTAATTCCACTTTCTGCCACTAGGGGGCGCTGATGGTTTCATTCCGCCTTCTGTGCAGAACCTCAGCCGTTGCCATCCCCAAAAAAGTTTCTCCCCTACTTAGAAAAATCTCACCCAAAAAATTTATTTCCCCCTCAACCCCTCGTACAAGACTACGACATCGTTGCCACCCGACAAAAAGTTTCTCCAAAATTTTTACCCCCACTTTTTTTCATTTTCCCCCCTTTTACACCCCCGTCCAGGATCACAGAATGCGGAATGGCCGCCATCTTGGATTCCGCATTCCGCATTATTCCGCCTTCGTTGCAGAACGCCCCTTTCTTATCTACTTGTATCTATTTATGTTGAACAAGTCAAAATACAGGATGATAAGAAGGGAATGAAAAGTTGTGTTTAGAATTACGCGTTACACTAGCATTGCATGGATCTTCACTGGCTTTGATGAAATACTGGAAAATTTATTTCCCTTATATTATTTAATTGCGGCGTTCGGTGACCAGCCCTATAGTTCTTTGCAATAGATCTCGATCGCTCACCACCGCTACGCATCTAAGTCACGGCTAACGGTGCAATTTAGGAAGTAGCTGTCGATGATCGCGGTGCAGTTTAGATCGCGTATCTCTGCTACGCATGCAAGTCACAGCGGGCTCTCATACTTCAGAGGCGCATGTAATCCGCGTAAGCTATATACAATAACGATGACTCCGCTTCATGCAATAACGATGCGCGAGCATATGCAATTCTCATCGCATTACAAAATGAAACTTCTTTTATTAGCGGATGCTGGCATGCAATAGCGCTATCCACGCTGAGCGGGCACATACAATCTGCGTAGCATTGAAATAGCTGTCAATCGCGCGCGTTCAAGGCCGCGCGTGTTTCGTTCACCATTTGTGCGGGAGCGTGGCGCCCGTGTAGCGAATTTACAATATAAATTGCATTTTATTCGCGTATTCGCCTTTAACGCGCTACGCGGGTGCATCAATAACCAAACTCAGTTTAATAAAGATTTACTCGGACTCACAACTGACAATGCTTTGCACAATAAATAAAATAGTATTAATAAATACTTTTATATGTCTTTAAGTTAAGCATTACTTATGTTTGCATAGAAAAGTAAATTATATAATAATTATAGAGAAAATTTAGTATTTATTCGAACTTAAAGCTTTCCCCACCTTATAAAATAACATTAAAATCTGTTTTTTCTTATAAGGTTAGCAAGTAGGATAGATCGAAAATAAATTTTGATCATTAATAAATTTATTAAATATTTTTTATTTTACTTTTTTGGAAACTGAAGCTATGAATTATTATTTCAAATTGTGGTTACGCTAGAACCTAAAAAATACATATGAACTTTTCTAGAATGGATATTCAGAAAGTGAAATTTATAAACTAACTTCAATATTTAAATGAGAAGGAATTTAACAAAACTAAAAAAGCAATTAAATTCAGATATTCTTGATAATATTTTGACAGTGATTTTTTACCTTTTATTAAATTTCCCATTTATTAGTATTCTGTAACTTAGTGTCTTTATGTAGTCCCGTTTTTCTGGCCTTTTTTAGTCCTAAGGAAAACTGGTTGTAATATAAAGTGATGCTAAAAAAAAGAAAATTATGCTTTAATAATAAAACTCCTGACTTTTTGAAGTTTTCCTCCTAAGATTTTGAAAATCTACTAAATGGAGATGTGAGCAATTTGTCAATAACTAAAGAACTTTTAAAATCTGTAAAAGATACAGGGGGAAAAATATAGACAAAGAATGGAGAAAATAGCAAAAAAGGAGTTAAGCCAAAAACTGAACACGAAAAAGATGTATTAAAGAGTTTGAAAATAGACAGTGATGAGTTAAAAAAAAAAAGTTACAATCATCACAAAAAGTGCTTTCTACAGCAGAGAAGATGATTGAAGGTAGCATAAAAAAGAAAGATTTATCAGAGATTGAAAATGGACAAGTTCTCTTAAAAGAGGCAAAATCAAATATTGAAAAAAATCTCACAAAATTAGAAGAGCACAGAAACTCGAATTAATTCAGTGTGTCCAAACTGTTAAAAAACAAGCATCTCGGACATAAACTATTTGTATTTTGGATAAAAAAAAATTTAGAGTGTATTTAACTAGCAGCCAACTTCTGTTCTGTAAGTTTAGTTAGTATCATTAAATCTTTTTCTCATTTTTTTAGCTTAACTTTTTCAGATTTAATACTCTTCATGTTTTAATTAATGTAAAATGAAATTTTTATATGCCTAAAATAACTATTGAGTGTGCGCAACATCATTTTCTAGCTGCTACAAAACTGCTCTACACTGCTACGAAACAGCAATATTTCCTGCTACAAAGGTGCTACAAAACTCAGTTTTCAGTTTTCCACCCCTGTGAATGCTCAAACATTTTTTAGGTGAAGTTAAAATTTGCAAATTGCTTTGAAAATTTTAGGAAATATTTAAATTATCCCATAAAATATATATAAACAATTTAAGCAAAATATGTGCAGTAACTATTTAAATAAAAATTAAAATAATAATGACACCCATAATATATCATGAGATCACGTGGCCCACTTCAAAATAAAATAGGGCATCCATCTTTTTTCCTAGTGTCAAAATCGTGATTTTAAAAGTTCTTTTAAATTTATATTCAGTGTTGCATCTGTCCTAAAATCTTCTTTATTTTTTCGAAATTTCTGTGCATCTATATTCTGTGCCAATGTAATTACAATATTTTTGAGTTTAAATAATCATCGAACTTTGATTATTTCTACAACAAAGCCTCATTTTAATGGATGTAGAATGTAAACAAATCAAACTATAAGATGAGTCGTATAAGAATTGCTGAATTTTTTTAACACAGAATTATTTAGTTCTGGAGTCTGGAATATAGGTGATAGGAATAAAATATTCATTGATTTTACATAGAGAAGCAGACAATTTTATAATATTGCCTTTTTTGATGGAGTTTTAAAAGCATGGAGTTAGAAAGTACTTTTACCTCTATGGTTTTAAGTTTTTAAGTAAAATAAATTATTGTACTACTGTGATAATTTAGAAAATATCACTGCTGAATGTATTACATTTTAGACTTGTTTAAATAAAATTGTATTACAGTGGGGAAATGTTTCATTATCAATGTTTTATGCATAATTGATCTTTCTTGTTATAAAATGTTATAACTATTTTAAATCATAATAATTTATGTATATATAATTATATGCAACAGTATTAATTCATGTGTAAGAATATAAATTACTTGAATCTAGTCAATTTTAGTCAATTCCATGTTTTTGAACCATAAATTTTCTTCAATCATGAAAAATGAGTTATTAAGCTCTGTCTAAACTCACAGAAAATCCCCAGCTGTTCATGAAACCCAAGTAACTGAACTGCTTTTCTTAAATTTCAGTATTAAGTTTCTTAAGAAATCAGCCAAACAAATTTTATTTCTTCCTAATGTGTTTTACTTTTTCTTTAGCCCCTGGACCTGTTGCTCATTTTGATGCATACCCTCTTGGTTCCAGAGCTCTGTACTTAGTATGGAAACGACCCATGGAACCTAATGGATTACTGACGGGCTACAACATTTATTACCGAGAAGGTGTGTGAATTCTTTTATTGTGTACTGTTTTTGTGTATTGTGTACATGTACCACAATCCAAGGTATTTATTAGCGGTCCTTAAAAATGATTTTTTTTTAATTGAATTCCATAAAGTTTTTATTTAATAAGACTTTAATGTATATATATATAACTCTGTATACAGGGTGTCCCAAAAAGATTGAAACACGCTTTAATTCTTTACCTGTTGGAGATAAGTAGGCAATGTAAATTGCAAAAATGTTGACAGTAAGGTAGGAAATAAGACTACGTTAATGAAATAGTCCTCCCATTCATTTTCAAAAAGTTACACTTTCTTAATTTTTATATGACCCCTTTAGACAAATTGGGTCAATCAGAAAAATTTTATTTTTAATGCAACAAGATCATTACAAAAACCCGTATATCTGTAGCTTTAAAATTGAGTGAGTTACATTTAATTGAAAATTGAACATTGTGAATGGGGACCATATATCAAATTAGAAATGTAAATGTGTGACATATCACAAAAAAGATAAAACTGGATGATAATACATAGGAGATGTAGTGAGTACCACTGCTTTATATGATCTTTGTCTGTGTAATGCTTTATTTAAATGAATTTATGATAAAAAATTTTTGACACATATTAACATATTTTTGATCTAAACAATTTCTGTCGTCAATTTGTTTATGGTCCCTATTTTCACTGATGAAACAGCCTTTCACATGGTATTGAAAAGTGGCATAAATCAGATTTTTTCATTTATCATAATTCAGTTGATTTTAAAGATACGGATATATGGGTTTTTTTTTTAATGATCTTGTTGCATTAAAAATAAAATTTTTCTGATTGACCAAATTTGTCTAAGAGGGTTGTGTAAAAAATTTAAAAAGTGTAACTTTTTGAAAATGAATGGGAGGACTATTTCATTAATGCAGTCTTATTTCCTACCTTACTTTCAACATTTTTGCAATTTATATATATATATATATATATATATATATATATATATATATACACAGGGTGTCCAGTGCTATCGGTGCCCAATGGCTATTCCCTCAACCGTTAGTCACAGAGATACACTTCCAATTGCTAAAATGCTTTAAATTTTAAAATCTATTATCTTCACAGTTTAAATCAATAAATGCATTTCTGAAAGAAATACGGGATATAAATTTTTATACAGTCCCCCAGTCCTACCATTTATATTTAGGAAAATCATCCTCATACAATTTTATGCAAAATAATAAAAAAAATCCTTTTATAACCAAAATTGACTGACTTATAGCTGTTTAAAATGGAGCACTTTTTGTGCTAAGAAATGGTCAATACGGTCCCTGATTGGTTGGTTACCAGGAGAAATGATCAATACGGTCCCTGATTGGTTGATTGCCTGAAACAGGACATTTGTATGCGTGGAAAAGTGACTTAAGTCATAAAGTTTAATGCTTCATAATTGTAATTTTGGTCGTAAAAGGAAATTTTTTTTTATTTTGCATGTCATTGTGTGAGGATGATTTTCCTAAATATAATTGGTAGGACCGGGGGCCCGTATAAAAATTTATATTTCGTATTTCTTTCAGAAATGTATTTATTTATTTAAACTGTTTCTAAGATAATAGATTTTAAAATTTAAAACATTTTTGAAATTGGAAATATAACTCTGTGACTAACGGTGCTGGAAATAGCCATTGGGCACCGATAGCACTGGACACCCTGTATCTATATATATATATATATATATATATATATATATATATATAATTTTATTTAAACGAACATTGAATGCAGTTTGTATTAGTCTATGAGTTCTGAGATTTTCTTAAGGAGTGTTATGTCATTTCAGTGGTAGGTACTGACCTCGGTGAGGAGAAAGAAAGGACACCCCAGATCACAGATCCTGGTGAAACACGTGCAAAACTGGCTGGCCTCAAACCTAAAACAAAGTATCGAATAGATATATATGCTACAACCAGCCAAGGAAGGGGCGAGAAAATGTATATTGAAGTACAAACAAATGACCAAGCTGAACAACGTAAGTAAAAATCGCTCAAGGTAATGCATAAGTGTCTATTTCAGATATTTTTACTGTTTGAATTTCGAAACTTAGAGTGGTAGATTTGCTTTTTTCTTATTCCATCCAGTTCTTAACACACCCCAACACATAAACAGGATGAGATTTTTCAGGTCTGGATCATAAAACAATGTGAGAAAACTGTTGATTAAACATGTTGCTCTATTATACACAGTGCCAAAACTGTATTGAATGTACAATAAATAAGGCAAAATTACTTTTAACTGAATAGTTCTAATTGAATAGTTCAGTTTCTATTCAGTATGTTACTGAATAAAATGTCTTATTTCCAGACATTACAATTTCTTTTAATTTAGCTTCTTTCTAATCTTTACAGCTGGCTTATTGGCTGGTTACTAATAAATGTCACAAAGTTTTATGTTCCAACTTCTTTAAGCATTCTCAAAAAGTTTTTCTTTGAAGAAACTCATTTAATGTAAATAATGAAGTTCATGATAAATAATGTTGCTTTATTACATATTTCAGAATTTATTTGCATGTGTCATCTGACAAGATGAATCCATTTTACACAGTATCTGGAAAACAGAACCTGTAACAGTATGCAAAAATCTGATGTGGGCAGCACATGACTTTCCCTGCAGACTTAAATTCATATTTTCTTTATTTCTTTAATAATTCATTAGATTGAGTTTAATTGCACCAAATAACACTAAATTTGAATTTTTAATTCAATTTTTTTTTTATTTGGTAATTAGACATTTTTCCGAAAGTGGCATAACAGAAACGCAAGAAATTTCAAATATCTTGAGAACTGTTAGTCCTAAAGTATAATGGAGTGTGTTATATTCTTTTCCTCATCAAAAATTGCATATAAAACAGGAATTTAATTGATACATTTCAGCATACGTAGTTTTTTTTTTTTTTTTTTTTTTTTCAGATTTTGGCAATTTTTGTGGACCATTTCGGAAAAAAAGGCAGATTGTTATTTTCCGAATCGTACCAAAATCTAATCGGCAGAGTGTCCCACAAGTAACTTATCTATCAAATATTGTGAAATTTGGTCCATTAGTATTTTAGCTAGGGTGGATACATGAAATTTTTGCAGGCCATTTCGTAAAAAAAGGCGGATTCTTCTTTTCCGAATCATACCAAATTCCAATCAGCACCAGAGTATCCAACAAGTAACTTATCTTCCAAATTTTGTGAAATTTGGTAAATTAGTATTTTAGCTAGAGCGGATAATTGAAATTTTACTGAAATTTTACATACATTACACAGACAGACACACACACAGATGTCACGCTAAAAATAGTTTTTTCGTATTCTAGAGGTCTTGAAATGTGTAGATCCGTCGAAAACTCGAGTTGTTATTTTCAGCATAATTCCAATACTTTCCCTATACATTACCATGTATTGCAGGGAAAGTAAAAATCGGATGTGGGCAGCACATGACTTTGCCTGCAGACTTATATTCCACGTTATCTTTATTTTAATTAAATTTTTGTTCTCATTTGGTAACTGGACTTATTTACAAACATTTCATAGAGAAAATACGAAAAACTAAAATATCTCAAGAACGGCTAGTTCTAGTGTAATGTGGTTGGTCTTATTCTTTTCTTTGTTAAAAATTACGTATAAAACAAGCATTTAATAGATATATTTGTGCATAAGTAGTTTTTTATTTTAGATTTTGATGACTTTTGCTGGCCTTTTTGCAAAAAACGGCATTTTGTTTTTTTCTGAATTGTACCAAAATCTAATCAGCACCAGGGTAACCCACAAGCGACTTATCTACCGAATTTTGTGAAATTCGGTTGATTAGTTTTTCAGCTAGAGTGGATACAGGCTTTTGCGGGCCATTTCACAAAAAAAGGTGTGTTTTTTTATCCCAAATTGTACCAAAAACTAATCAGCACCAGGGTCACACCCAAGAGATTTACCTACCAAATTTTATGAAATGCGGTCCATTAGTTTTTTAGTTAGAGTGGATACATATGTTGCACAGACAGACACACACACAGACGTCACGCTAAAAATAGTTTTTTCGTATTCTAGAGGTCTCGAAACGTGTAGATCCATCGGAAACTCGAGTTGCAATTTTCGGTATGATTCCAATACTTTCCCTATACATTACCATGCATTACAGGGAAAGTAAAATAGCTGATGTGGGCAGCACATGATCTTTCCCTGCCGACTCATATTCACATGATCTTTATTTCTTCAATAATTCATTAAATTGAGTTTAATTGCACATAATAACATCTGTAATTATTTAAAATGATACTGAATGACTTTTAATTTAATTTTCATTTTCACTTGGTAACTGGACTTATTTTCATACGAGCGAAATATGAAAAAATCTTGAGAATGGCTAGCCCTAGTGTAATGGGATTGGTCTTATGCTTTTCATCGTTAAGTATTATGTATAAAACAAGCTGATATATCTGAGCATACATAGTTTTTTATTTTAGATTTTGACAAATTTTGCTTGCCATTTCGCAAAGGTTATTTTTTCCGAATCATACCAAAATCTAATCAGCACCAGGGTAACCTACAAGTGACTTATCTACCAAATTTTGTAAAATTTGATTTATTAGTTTTACAGCTAGAGTGGATACAGGTAACTTTTATGGGCCATTTCAGAAACAAAGGTGGTTTCTTTTATCCCCAATCGTACCCAAAACTAATCAGTACCAGCATCTCCCACAAGTGGCTTACCTACCAAATTTTATGGAAATGGGACTATTAGTTTTTGAGTTAGAGTGGATACATACATTGCACAGACAGACAGACACACATTGAGATGTCATGCTAAAAATAGTTTCTTTGTGTTCTAGAGGTCCCAAAATGATCCATCGAAAACTTGAGTTGCAATTTTCGGCATGATTTTAATATTTTCCCTATACATTGCCATGCATTGCAAGGAAAGTAATAAAACAAATATTATATTTTCACCTTGTGTGGATTGGTTCACAGTTGTTGAAAGGATGACAAAGTGAATAATATTTTGCTGTTATGCTTTGTTTTGTTTGTTATAAGGCAAAAGTCTGTTAACTATTGACCCCAGCACCCATACCTTTACCGGATCTTTCTGTGTAGTTTGGAAGTAAAAGACAGTCAATTCTCCATTTAATGAATGCCTTTTTAGTAAATAATTTTTAGGGTACTGGTCTATTTACAAATTTTCAAATAAATAACCTCTAAATAGTGAAAGTCTTCCTGGAAACTAATTTTAAGTTTATTGTTGGAACTTGTTACTGATGGATAATTATACCAGAAAAGTTTCTATCGTAAAAATCCCTAGATGAGTAGGCCATATCAGTCTAGTCTTATAATGAAGTACTTATTAATATTGATAAAATAAAGCTTAGGCTATGAGTCAACTCACATTAAACATGTTTTTAGACACAGAAATAACTTTATTAAACAGTCATTTAAAACTCATCAGAAAATGACAAAAAGTCTTTACTTTAAAGCTTCATTATTTTATTCACACTTCCCTTGAAAATGAATTTTATGTTCAAGTCTCCCTTTTTTTCAATTAATGGGAAGTTTTCTTGACGTCATTTATATCACTTGTGTCTGTTTCATGAGAAGACGTATCTCACTATTGGTGTTATTACACGGAGCAATTCCTTCTAACAATTTTTCAGCAACACGATACATTTCAATGGAAAGAAATCTTGTTGCCGAATTGCCGCAATTCGTTCGTACTTGACAATAAAAATGGTTCAATTTCTGAGCTGCTAACTAATCAGAGAACAATAAGATTGGACATCACCCCACTCTGCCTATCCTCGAATGAATGAATGATATGAAGGTGGGTGGCTCCAGAAGAGCCTAGCACATCGACCAGAGGTCTGTTGTACTACCCCAAAAAGAAAATGAAGATCCCTAAGAAAAGAGACCAGTAGCCGATGCGAAAATAAGCAGGCACTTGACAGGAATGTCGTTCAGCTCCCATGGTTCAATCACATGACGACCAATGTGTTCGAATCTGTGAGCAGAGTAGGCCTCACAATCACATAGAATGTGAGCTGCAGTTTCTTCACTGTAATTGCAGCCTCTGCAAAGCGAATCCTTGGAGACACCCATAATATTAAGATATCTCTTGAGAGTGCAGTGCCCAGTAAGGAGCCCAACAGCTCTCTGCCTATCCTCATTTGCATTCAAGATGGTGATGGCGACTGCAATGCAAGCACACCGAAGCAGCTCAACTATGTTAGAATCTGGAGATGGGAAAAGTTAATAGAACTTGCCAAATTATAAGCATTTGTGGGATATAAAAAATCCAAATTATAAAAGAAAAAGAAAAAGCACTAAAGAATGCTTCCTGAAATCTGTGGCATTAGAGAGGTGGAGCGTGTTGAAAAGGCGAGGCCTAAAGTATCATTACCGGGCAGAATTGCTAAAGTCTGGAAATGGAAAAATAATAATAGAACTTTTATCAAATTACAGACACTTTTGGGATATAAAAGGTTCAAATTATATGAAAAATGCACTAAAGAATACTTTCTGGAATGAAATCGACGGCATTAGAGAGAAGAGGCTTGCTAAAGAGGAGGGGCCTAACGTATGATTGACGGGCGGAATTGCCAAAGTTCGATATTAAAAATTGCGCTGTGTAGTAACACCATAAGAAACCCTGCTTTTAGCAGTTTTATTTTCCTGCATCCACACCATCACGTACCTGCCTAATGTTAAAAGCAGCATAATATTTGAAACTGGTCAACATGTAATGGAAGAATAATGAAGTGAATCATTTCATGCTTTTAAAACCTGAAAGAGAAGTTGGTAATAGGTTAAAAATATTTAAAGAAAATTGATAAATTGTACAAAATTTTCAGAAAAAATAAGGGAAAATATTGTTTAAAGGCTGTAGGGTATTGTTTAAAGGCTGTAATTTTACACTGTGCCTCATAAAAGCTCAACAATGACATCCAAATATCCAGTATAACTCATCATCATCATCACTTATCGTGCCTATTGGCACATAAGGCCTTCAGCTTATGCTGCCACCTTGGTCGATCCTGTGCCCCAGTTTGCCCATCCCATCAGATTTCTCTCTTTCTATTAGTCTCCTCCAAGCTAGCTTGGGTTAACCCCGAGATCTTTTTCCCTTGGGCACCCAAGTAAGTGCCACAGCAGGGATGTTATGCTGTGGCATTCTTAAGACATGTCCAGTCCTTTTCCATCTATGGTTTTTTATCTTCATCTCTATTGCTTTCTACCCAGACTCTTGTAGAGTTCTGTGTTAGTAATAACATGAGGCCAAAATACTCCCAACATTTTCCTCAGACCTTTTGTCCGCCAGGCATTCAACTAGTTGCATTGGCCCCTTGTTAATTTTCATGTTTCAGCTCCAATAAAACGCTCTTCGCTAAGGAATTAAAAAGGTTGATTTTGGGGTTAGTAGCTCTCCATACTTTATTTAGTTTTCTAAAAGAATTCTGAGCTTTTGCAATTCTTATTTTGATTTCTTCATCTGTTCCACCCTCCTTGCTCACCAGTACTCCAAGGTAAGTAAAGCTGTTTACATCTTCAATGGGTTCATCATCTGGTTTTACATTTTCAGAGGTTTTTTCATTAATTCTTAAGACTTTTGTTTTACTTTTATTGATTATTAAACCAGTTGTTTTAGCAAACTTGTTAAGGTCATTAGTTATAATTAATTTTAGCTATCTGTAAAGTATTTGACATTATTTTTAAAAAACTCCAAAACTTGGGGGAGGGTTATTAGTAGCGGTATAAATTTTATTATTCTAACTGGAAATCTTAAAATTTTAACATAAATTAAAAAATTTAAATAGTAAAAAATTTGCTATTGATACATATGATTATTGCAAACTATAAAGTATGCCTTAGTAAATTATTGTTGTTATTTATAGAACGCCCAATTCAGGTAGTGTTATGAATGTTTGTTTAAATAAAATATCTTATGCATTTTTGAAAATGTACATGCATGTGTAGTAATGAAGAAATAATTTAAGCTGTATTACTGGTTGTTTTAGAGCCTGATGAACCATACTTTGTGTGGTCCCACTTGCCAGATGTGGATGGCAAAGCTGGAGTTCGTGTGACGTGGGTACCGGCTGTGGAGGGTCATCCCGGTAGCCACTTCTATGTTGAATACAGGAAGAAAGGTACGTGTCTAAAATTTCCTGAATGAGTCGATATGAACCTCAAAATGTGTACTCTGAAATAGAATTTCTAGGAATAGTTCCAATTGATTAAAACTGTTGATTTTCTGTAACTGCTTTTAAAGTTTTCGATATTTTAGTGGGTAGATACTTTCATTAAAAAACGCAAGCTGGCAATGGTATCGTAAGGAGAAACAGTTGACTTTTATGTAATTGGTTGCACTGAATTCAGAAATCACATTCATTTTTAACACTTTACGGCAGAGTTGAAAAGTGTTATGACTTTGGTCATTCTGTCTGTCTGTCCATTTGTACAACTGTCATAAGAATGACTTTATCAACATAAAATTTTAGTAGGTTGTTGAGATGGTCTGTGGGATATATGGGAATATAAATGAATAATATCACCCAATTAGTTTTGAATTGAACCCTGGTTGAAAAAATGAAATACATTGAACCCTATGGGACCTCATTTTTTAAGCGACATTAAAATTCACAAATTTCTTCGAAAATTTTAGGAAATATTCAAATTATCCCATAAAATGTATAAAAAATTTTTTAGCAAAGTAGGTTCAGTAGTTTTTTAAATAAAAATTAAAATAATAATGACACCTATATAGTATAAAGAGATCACTTGACCCACTTCAAAATAAAATAGGACATTCATCTTTTTTCCCAGAGTAAAAATCATGATGCTTAAAATTTTTTTAAAATTTTTATTTAGTGTTGCATCTGCCCTAAAATAGTTTTATTTTTGCTTATTTTCTGTGCATCGATATTCTGCGCCAATGCAATTACACAATTTTTAAGTTTAAATGATCATCCAACTTTGATTATTTCTACAACGAAGCCTCATTTCAATGGATGCATAATGTAAACAAGTTATTGTAAGATGAGTTATATAAGAATTGCTGATTTTTTTTCACTCAAAACTATTGAACTCTGGAGTCTGGAATAAAAGTGTATGAATGAAATATTCCTGCTTTTACATAGAGAGCCAGACAATTTATATTTTGATGACGTCATTTGAATCAAGTTCATTTTTTTCGATGAAATTTTAAGTTTTAAAATATAATAAGTTATTGTAGTACTCTGATAATTTAAAATGCATCTCATTTTAGAGATGTTTACATTAGAGTTGTAAAGTGTTTCATAATGAATGCTTTGTGTATGATTAATGCTACAGGGGATGCCAAGTTTGAGAATACCCTGCCAGAAGAAAATCAAGATTCCATTCTGGTACAAGGCTTGGAATTGGGTTCCTTGTATGAGATGAGGGTGATAGCAGTCGACGGATCTTTCCAGACCGCTAGCAAGGTGGAAGAATTTGAAACCGGTGGAATGGGTAAGTTGTGTGCTTTGTATGAATCATGAATGATAGTAAAAATTTGTAAATGATTGTGTAAATGAAAAGAAAAAAGTGTTTTATTCTTTTAAGTACCTAAGGTAGTAAATCTCCTTTCTTGCAACCTCTTAGGATTTCAGGGTATGACATTTTCTTTTCAAATTCATAAGATTTTTGAATTCTGCTTTTTATCTTCCTTTGCTTCCTTAGCATGTCATATTTTTCATTAAACAAAAAATGTGCTAGTGTTCAGTGCTGAACAAAGCAAAAGAAGTTGAAGTTTAAACATAATTGGGCTTCAACTTATTAAATTTTGTTGTTGTTAAGCTTTATTATTATTCATGAAATGACTTGCTTGTGACATATTTTGAATTTCATTTAATATATAGTTTACTATTTTTATACTTGATGCAACTATGTTCTCATTATCTATCCTATGAGTCTGCGCTAGAGGTATGTCTGATGTAATCAAGGCCTTAAACCTTTACAGACGGTTGACGTGCCCGTGCGTCAATTATGAACTTATGAGAAATAAACCGGACAGTAATGAAAGTGATGAAATTTGTAAAGATTCGTGGAACTGTGGTATTTCTGATGATGAATCTGAAAATGCAGGTTGTTCTTCAGATTCTAAGCGTACTATTATTACAACTCCGCCAGCTTCAGTAGCTGTTTCTGCGAATGATGTTTGGACAGGAGATTTGAAAGATCTGAATTCTTTTGAGCTTTTGGGCATACCTGGAATCAATCACAATATTATGCTGCCTAATTTAGATAAGGAAATTGATTTTTTTAGCATATTTTTCGATGATGAACTAGTAGTATTCATAGTGAAGCAACTAAGGAGTATTTTGTATTGAGATTTGTATGAAAAATATACATCAAATTGAAAATAAGTATTTCTTTTATTCCTGAAAAAAGTTGATTGCTGTGTTGAACAGGTGAATTTTAGCGAATTTTTTCGAGAGTTAGGCTTAGTAAAAAAAATTGGCCGTCCTTTGGGAACAGTTCGGAAGCGAAGCACTCCATCCTTTGGGCCACAGCAGTTCCGGAATGCCGCCATTCGCAAAGGGTTAAAGACACATCCTTAAATTGTACTTGCAACGTTAATTCACTTAAAGGTATGTCAGTCATTCTGAGCAACATCAAATTTTGAGAGATTTAAGTGATATATTTAACATTTTATACTTAACGTTAATATTTATTTAGCTTAACCCAATATATTCTGAATTTACTTAATAATAATTAAATTTATTTGAATTTTTTCATGGGATCCAAATTTCAAGTCTCTAAATCAACAGAAAAGAAGTTTAAGGGAGTGCCCCTAAACTTCTATATCTCACCCCTGTTCAACCTTTTTTAGTTTTCCATTTATGCTAGAGAGAAAAAAAATATTGTGTATATAGGGGGAAAACTCTTGTATCTAGGACCATCTAGCTTTATTTTACAGCATTATTATTCTTTGAAATAAGTGATAACACAGGTTGAAATCTTAGCAACCATTTTGAATGAAAGGAGGGGGGAGCAGCAGTTGAGTAGAAGAAAAACTCTTGATTTAATGTAGTGGCGTGTGGTGAGTGATGGAATAGATAAATCTACCAAATTATTCTAGAGTAAAGTTATGTGTGCATTCCAGACTCAAATTGTTAAGTGTCCATCTATTTGATGAAAACCCATTACGATTAGCTACTTTACAAAATAATTGTCTTTCTGTGTGTTTTTGAAGGCATTCTAACATGTATTTATGCTACTTATTAAGAATGAAAACCTGCCACATGAATGAAAACCCCCATTACACCTGCGAAGTGAAGAACAATTCAACAACTTGCTCAGTACAAACTTTTTATATAAAGTTTTATATACTTGGCCATGTCTGAAAGATGGTTAAATTTCACATAATTGGTATTGGACAACTAAGTGCAATTTTTAACCATCATACATAATTTATATATATGTACCTTTTTAGAAATAAAAATTTTGTACAATTTAATGTGAATACATACATCTTAACGTTTATCATACCTGTAAGTGCTTTATATTAAATGCAGACTCTAGGTAAAAGAGTGTGTTTGCAGTGTGTAATATGCATACTTATGCAAAAGCTTTGCATACTTTAACCCTTAATGCTCGAAAGGCTCTGCTGTGGAGACATGTATTAATGCTATAGAAATCGGAAGGCATTTCTGTTATCTCTTATATCTGTTATATATATAGATAAGTGAATGATTTTTATAATGTAAAATTGGTACGTATGTAAATTTATGGCCCCAGCGATAAAATGCTAATGACAAATAGAAAAAGTTTGCCTGTACAAATAAAAAAACCAACATTTACCACAACTAAATAAGCAATTTTTTGCCGTAGAAATAGCATTTTGCTATCTGCGTGGAAAGATAAGCGAATTGTTGCATTACTCAGTACTAAAAACAAAGCAGGGATGCAAAATGTCAGCAGAATAATTTGATGTGGTGATACTCAGCATGTTGATAAGGTTTTAGACTACACTACATATATGGGCGGCTGCGATTAAGCAGATCATTATGCTACTACCTATTTTTTTTTTTTTTTTTTTTTTTTTTTTTTTTTTTTTTCAAAAGCCTTAAATGATGGTGAAAATTGTACTTTTGGGCATTGGAGGTTTGTGCATTTAATAACCACACCCCCTTGATCTGTTGGTATATATTATAATAATAAATCTCGAGGGTTAAAGGTTAAAAAATGTATAAATTATTTTCAAAATAACTTAATTTTTGTACTTGCACATCGTTCTTTGAGAATTTATTTGTTACATAAATTTTAAATTATTATCTAAACCAGAAATCAGTAATGAATTCTGAATAAAATGATATTACAGATATAAAACTTTAATGAAGCATAAATCATAGTTGAGTGATAATCATGCCAAATATGGCACCTCCTCTCTCTTACTTGTCTGTGAGGTATCGCTGTGAATGAATTCAACTGTAACAAATCAGGTAGTTAGATTTATCATGCAATTGAGTCTTTTTATCGGCTCTGTATAATCAGGTTAAGTTGTTCCTAAATATAGTGGAATTCAAATATTTTATAAAACTAGAAATCTAGTAGACACAAAACAATTACACCAAATAATTAAATGACATTTTAGCATCTATTTGATACCAGTGCATCAAAAGGTTTGCATTGGGAACAGAATAGATTTTTATTTTAATATTCTTTCATATGCACCTGTCGTTAATCAGTTATTGCCTCTTGCAACAAATTTGTTAAAAGTTTACCAGTTCGGGAACCAACTAAAAGAGATTCGTGGCAATGTGTATTTATATTTATAGGATATTACAAACACGCTTTTTTAAGTTCTTTATGTGGAGTGGAGTATGTTATATTCTAGGTGCACATATATATATATTTTTTTTTTGCATGTAATTATTTTAATTCTTGGTGTCTTTGTGATTTTTTATATTATATCTCTTATATTTCTCATCTGCCTCTATTGTTATTTTATTTTTCAATTATTCTATTTTTCAGAAAATGTTTTAAGAGCAAAGTTATCCAGTAAAGTGTTTTTACTTTATTTTAATACTGGAAGATTAATCAAGAGCAAAAACAAAAATGTTGATTTTTGGGAGTACACCCATTTTATTATTTACATATAACTTAAACATTTGCCAGCTTCACTATTATCACATGCTAAAAATTTTCTCTAATATATATATATATATATATATATATATATATATATATATATATATATATATATAATATATAGAGAAGGAAGTTAAGCTGAATATTGAACTCTTTTTTTTTTTAACTATCTTACAATAATAGCTATTCACATCACCATTGTTGTAAATAAACTGTCACCCACCTAAAAGGACTTGTAGTGCCAGCTAAAAGGTTAAAATTTTATAGCGGGTCCAAGACAGGCTGGATAAGATTTAAATTCTAAAGAAGTATGTATGAATCACAAAAGACAACAACATGCCAAATTTCATGTTTCTATGATTAGTGGAAGCTGCTTAGATAGGGCCCCTATCGCATACCAAATACCTGCAAAATAAATGAACACATAACAAATTTGGAGGATTAGGATCACAACCCCAAATTTTGTACATGTAGAAAACTTCCAAAAAATTTATTTCAAAATAGTATATGACTTTAAAGGATATCTAATGAAAAACTATTAACAATAATTTAAAACTGCTAATATATTTTAAAATTTAAAATAATAACTAATATTACCAGTTGTAAATTATTAAAAAATTATTTCTGCTTAAATCTTTTATCACATACAAAATTTAGGGGCCCAGGGGTGCTTTTCCAGAGACTTGGTTGTACTTAATTCCAGTCTCTCACTTATATTTTTAATAGACTATTGATTGATACTTTATTTTAGTTGATGAAAATAGCTCATATAGCTTCTGAAGCCTGATCTGTGTTATATTCTCTTCTTTGACCTAGTTAGTCTCAACTACAGTTAATTTTATAGTTGTTTGATTGATGAACTTATCTTTCGAAACTGGTTACTTCCTTTTGTTGGTTTATTTCTTATTACTGCCTCATTCCCTTGTCATTTTTATTTTTCTTCCTTTACAAGGGTTTGGCTATTTTCTTCTCTCTCTTTCATTTTTTTAACCAATAATTTAGTGGTTCATATATTTTGTCTCTCTGTTTTATTTTAAATCTCATATTGATGCTTCAAATTTCATTTTCTGATGCAACTTACATCATCTTTATGAATGGGCGGGAGGATAATAGGTTTATTTTATTATTATTATTATTTTAATAGCTGATACAACTGGCTTAGTGAATTTTTGCATTGGATGTTCTGACTCTGTTTGAATTGATCTTCATTCACAGTTCATTTTTAGCAATTGGTAAGGGCACATACTGTTCTTTTGGCCTAAAGAAAGGGGCATATTATAATGACATATGCCTGCTTTCTTCAAGGAAATTCTGTAAGCTTTCTTTTAAAAGAAGCAGCTTTATTTATTGTAATTGGCCTCATGCTATCCATACCTGCATTAAAAACTAGCTGCTAATAAAAAAAATTATTCAAAATTTGTATGTAGCAAAGAAATGCTGATTCAATATAAAAACCATCATTAAGACAATGCAAAATAATTGGTATTTGGTCGAATATATAAAATTTCGAATGCTGAAAGAATCACTGATAAAAATATCATATTTGCTGCAGATGTACTGGTGATAAAATTGTCATAGCTGCAAAGATCATACGTAGCATTAAAGTAAGGTAGTCCCCCCCCACACACACACACACACAACACACACACAACACACACACACACACACACACACACACACACACACACACAAAACAAGTCCCAAAATACAATGCTGCCTATTGTTTTAGTGAAAGGATTTTACACTAAAATTTATTTTGACATAAATATTTTAGGCAAGTCATTTCATTTTGGGCCTTGTGTGGTATTTGACTACCTTATTTAAATGCTTAACTTAATCCTTTTCAATTATGGGCATTTTTTCCATCATTATATCTGCAGCAAATATGATTTTTTAGCCGTGTTCCTTTCAGCATTTGAAATCTTATATAATTCACTAAATATCAAACCCTTTATCATCGTCTAAATGATGGTATTGTATTTAATATTTTGTTTATAATACAATTTCTATGGTGATAGTTTTCAATTGAAAATTACTCAGAATTTACTGTTTGAATTCAAATTTCATTTTCATTTGAAGACTTGGGTGATTTTCAACTATGAAGACTGGATATGTTTTTCATATTGGGCGCATTTTCACATCTATGTAGCAAAAATGCGGAAGAACTAAATTACTTCAATCAAACTATAGAAAAATTCATTTTAATTTTTTCTTTTCAAATAATGTACAGTAGCGCTAGATTAGTACTTAGTAAAATAGAGCTGTAAGTACAAGTTTTACATACCTGAGTTTACCATAGACCTCCCCCCCCCCCCCCCCCCCCCACACACACACACTTCATATTTTCATAGAAAAATGCTGGTAGTATTATATATGATTTGGGGGAGTGCAGAGAGGAAAAGTAAACTAGTGGATTTAAGGGTTATAATAGAAATTTTCAAACATAAATACGAATGAGATTACAACTTTACATTTTTGGTATTACAAGTGTAACTTTCTCTGTAATCCTGACTAGCAAACCTGGAGATGGGGGAGGGAAAGGCTAGAGATGGCGGGAAAAGTAAAAAATTTTAATTTTTTTTTTTTCTAACATATTTGATTTAAGAAATTTATGATCTTTGTTGTGGAAAAAGCACATGAGCCAGTTAGGCTTCCAAGATGTTAATAAAAGAAAAACTTTAAACACTTATTAAATTTTGTACAGATAGCAGTGGGGTAAAAAATATAAATTAAGAAAAGTTATTATTTATTTAGCTCATAAATGCATAACAAACTCTATAAAAATTAAATTTGTATTCTGAAAACAGAAAAATATAATTAAAAAAGTTCTCCTGAAAGCATCCAAATTTTCTTTCCTCGATATTTCAAAATTCTTGTTTTTGACTTACTTGCTTTTCCTGCCAGCTCTAGAAATATTCTTTCATGTTTTCATTTAGCAATACCATCTTCCACAAATTAGAAATGGCAACCTGAAATTCAGTGCCAAAGAAACAAGGAAAATAGGATGAGTCCATAGTAACTTAAAAATTGTGAAAAACATAAAGGGGTTAGAAAGAGAAATTTTATTTAAAAAGAAAAGTAATTGATTTTTGGGAGGGGGTATACATGCTTGAGTGGGAATATTATTAAAATTCTACAATAGTAAAATAGTATGGAAACACTTTAATTAATTAATACTTTAAAATCAAAGACAACCAAAAAATAGATTTAAAAGTCTTATTAAAATCTCCTTTTTATGACATACAAAATCACTCTATCGAGCACTATTATTCCATATAAACCTGTGATTTTTCGTCCTCTTATTCATTTTTGCCATGAATTAGAGGACGAAAAATCATAGGGTTAAAATCACAGTTTAAGCCTGCCCATTCCACCATTACTATATTATTTAATCATATTCATTTAGATAAATGTAAGGATAAAAATAACTTCACTAACTAACGTGTCAGGCTAAGGGTGTACATTGTCCCCCTTTTATCTACCGAAAATAACTTTAAATACTATATCGGGAGTACTAAACGTACTGTCGGTATTCGTTTAGCTGAACATGCTCGCGATGTTAAAAATGATAAACTGTCCACTGCTCTAGCACAGTATGTTATTGACGATTATTTTCAACCGATGTTTGATAAAACGTTTCTTTTAATGAGCTGCAATAACCCCCTTAATATTTTACTGTATAAATCCCTTTTTATTTATCTTTACCGTGAGTCAGTTTGTAATTTTGATCCCTTACAGACCCTTAGTTATGCTTGGCATCTCATTTTCGACTCACTACTTGTCAAACCTTTATATGATTTTCTGAAAATTTAGTAGTTATTCATTTTAGTAGTATTTCGTTTTTGGATGACATTCCTATTGGTTATCATTTAATCTATGAACCTTTCCCTTTTATTGTAATTTGTATTTTATAATTAAATTATATTTTAAATGTCTCGTATTTAAAATATAAAAACATAAATTGTTTGCTATGTAATTTTTGCCTGGCAGTTGTGGCCTCTATTTAAGCACACGTTCTCACCTTATTTTTACTTCGCCACTGATGAAGGGCATAATAGTGTCCGAAAGCGCTATGGCCGCATGATTTTGTATGTCATAAAAAGGAGATTTTAATAAAAGACTTCAAAACCTATTTAGTTGTCTTTGATTTTTAAGTATTAATGAGTTGACGTGTTTCCATACTATTTTATTATTTATAGATATAGAAATAAAATTGAGAATAAACACATTTTTCCAACATACAATAGCTTTAAACAAAGTTTATGATTCGTAAAACTTTAAAAGCACACTACAACTGAATATCGCACATTATGAATGCCTTTTTTGGCGGCTGCTTACTTTCAGTTCTGTCTTTGAATTTGGGTTACCGCAGTGAATGGATGGCATTTCATGTTCCCCGAAAATATTAATAAAGCAACTACTCAATTTTCAGAAAATCATATAAAGGTTTGACACGTATTGAGTCGAGAATGAGGTGCCAAGCATAACTAAGGGTCTGAGCGGGATCAAAATTACAAATGGACTCACGGTAAAGATAAATAAAAAGGGATTCATGAAGTAAAATATTAGGGGGGTTATTGCAGCTAATTAAAAAAAAAGTGTTATCAAACATAGGATGAGAATGAATGATAATGAAATACTGGGATAGAGCCGAGGACAGTTTACCATTTTTAACAGCCCATTAAATGGCTGAAAGCGCTATGGCCATGAAATTTTGTTCGTCGTAAAAAGGAGGTTTTAATAAAAGACTTTTAAACCTATTTTTTGATTGTCTTTGATTTTTAAAGTATTCTACAATAGCCCTATTTATTTAAACTTTAAAAAAAGAAATTTCTTTTAATGCTTTTGCAGCTGCTGTGCAAGCCCCTGAATCAGATGAAAATTTTGCAACTGCAGCCTGGTTTGTAGGGATGATGTGTGCCATTGCCCTCCTGCTGCTTTTGCTAATAATTATCTTCCTCGTGAAGAGAAATCGAGGTGGAAAGTATTCTGTTCATGAGAAAGAGGCTGCTCAAGGGAGAGACATTGAATATCCAGAGGATGGTGGTTTCAATGAGTACACAAAACCGTACGTATAATTTCTGTATTTTAACAAATTTGTTTTTTGCCCTTTTGCTAATATAGAATGCTGTAAAATTGTAAAGACTGGTTATATGAATTAATTGGATGCATTGGACTGATTGATATTCATTTTTAAAACTTTACAACATAGTTGAAAATTGTTTATGACTTTGTTCATTCTGTCTGTCTCTCCATTTATACAATAACTGCTGTAAAAATGACTGTATCAAAATGAAATTTTAGTATATTGTCAAGACGATCTGTGGGATATATGAGAATGTAAATGAATAGTATCACCCAATTAGTTTTGGATTGAACTTGGGTTGAAAAAAATGAAATACATTAAACCCTATGGGACCTCATTTTTCAAACATTTTTTAAGCAAATTTAAAATTCACAAATTGCTTCGAAAGTTTTAGGAAATATTCAAATTATCCCATAAAATATATAAAGAAATTTCCGCAAAATAAGTTTGGAGGTTTTTTAAATGAAAAGTAAAATAATAATGACATCCATGTAGTATGAAGAAATCACGTGACCCACTTTAAAATAAAATAGGGCATCCATCCTTTTTCATAGTGTCAAAATCATGATTTTTAAAGTTCTTTTAAATTTATACTGAGTGTTGCATCCATCCTAAAACATTTTTATTTTTGCATATTTTCTGTGCATGTATATTCTGAGCCAATGCAATTACACTATTTTTGAGTTTAAATAATCATCCAACTTTGAATACTTCTATAACAAAGCCTAATTCTAATGGATGCATAGTGTAAACAAGTGATTGTAAGATGAGTTATATAAGAATGGATGAATTTTTTTCACGCAAAATTATTTAATCCTGGAGTCTGAAATAAATGTGTATGAATTAAATATTCACTGCTTTTACATAGAGATCCAGATGATTTATATTTCTATGGCGTCATTTGAATAAATTTTATTTTTTTCAATGAAGTTTTAAGTTTTCAAATAAAATAAATTATTGTAGTTCTGTGATAATTAAAAAAATATTACCGCAGAATGTATCGCATTTTAGATGTTTAAATAAAATTGCATTTCAATTGGAAAGTGTTTTATGCATGATTGATCTTTCTGTTAATATTGTAGGGGAGTCCCACAATTTCTTTTAAATTGTATTTATTCAAATGTTTTAAACACGTTGAAATGATCATTTCCCATTTAATTTTACTGAAAGAATAATAAACTTGCTTTGAGAACACTCGCTCCAATCATTTGTGAGATATTATGTTATTAAACTGGCAATATTTTGTTGTTGTTGAGACCCATACCACCCAACCTACCAGAAAGGTGTAATAAGGTAACTGTTTGGGAAAATCCACCCAATTTAGACCGGAACCCAGTGGGGAGGCATCCACAGGGACCTCCTTCCCCTACCACCAACTTCTCGGAAGGACTTACGGACCCACATGTTTAACGTGATCGTACTTTGCTTGAACACGGCAGCAGGTTTGGCAGCGGAGGGAATTGAACCCGGGCCTACTGATTGCAATTCCTGCATGCTAACCTCTGTGCTACCGCGCCCTGGCAATATTTTGTGAAACTAAAAAATTTCATGTAATACTGGATGAAAATACTTACCTTGTGATTTTTGTACTATCTTGCATCGGTTCCGGACATAATCCCGACAGCCGAAATCCCGACAAGCCAGAATCCCGACAGCCGAAATCCCGACAAGCCATAATCCCGACAGGGATCGAAATCCCGACAGGGTCGAAATCCCGACAAGTCAAAATCCCGACAAGGTCGAAATCCCGACAAGTCAAAATCCCGACAAGGTCGAAATCCCGACAAGCCAAAATCCCGACAAGGTCGAAATCCCGACAAGCCAAAATCCCGACAGCCGAAACCCTCTCTTGCACAGACTAATACAACACTAAGGCGGTCATCGCAGTGACGTCACTAGGGTTAGAATTTACTAATCAGCACCCCCCCCCCCACGCACATGCGCTGGACTCACGCAGGGCCCACGCACATGGCTCTCTACGCCTATATGTATAGCTTGATCAAAATTATCGGCGTTTTTACATCTCTACATTTTACAAATTAATAGTTTTAATCACTAAATCATAACAATTATGCCATTACTGAAATAAATTTTGGCAAATTGAAATGACAAAGATTAAAATGATATAACAGGTCGGTATAAGATTTAGGAAATTCATTTTATTAAAAAAGAAAAAAAACACTTACACATTCTGCATACGTTCAAATAGCATATTCAAATAGCATATGGCCATTGTCGTAGCAAGCGGATGGAGACAAGAGGGAGCGTGAGTCCAGCGCATGTGCGTGTGGGGGGGGGGTGCTGATTAGTAAATTCTAACCCTTGTGACGTCACTACGATGACCGCCTTAGTGTTGTATTAGTCTGTGCAAGAGTGGGTTTCGGCTGTCGGGATTTTGGCTTGTCGGGATTTCGACCTTGTCGGGATTTTGGCTTGTCGAGATTTTGACTTGTCGGGATTTCGGGATGTCGGGATTTCGGCTGTCGGGATTCTGGCTTGTCAGGATTTCGGCTGTCGGGATTACGACCCAGACCCATCTTGCATAATAATCGAAAATGTTTGTGCATGTGTGTATGTCTGTAGCAGGAAGTCCAAGCTTTGTACGATCGTTAAATTTGGTACTCATATACTTCAGGACCTAAATAAGTGCACCTCAGCACTTATTCAGGTTTATTTATTTTGAATTAGTTTTTAGTTATTTTTTGTTTTAACCCAGCTTACAATGATTTTGGAAGATATTCACACAAATTGATCCCTTTATGCCAAAAATATTATCACAAAGTTTTTATCTTGACACCATCAAAAAGATTGAAAAATTCACTTTCAGACAAACTTTGAACAGAATCCATATGATTAATAAACTAATTTTCATGAATTTTTTTAAAATATATACTTTTTGTGCAATTTAAACCTGTCTGATTTTTATATTCTAAAATAAAAGAAAAATGACATGCCATCCAACATTTATAATTTAACAACACTTCTAACATATACCACAGACTACCCTAAAAAAATAATTTCATTAACCCATCCATTGATTAATTATGAATGTTTTATCCAAGCCATGACTTACATTTTTTTAATCAACTGAATCAACCTCCATTGCCAAACGGACCTCTTTTCCAGAGATTTTCTACCTACTGAAACTATGCCCATGCATGGGAGAATTGTGTTGTCCATTCACACGTGACATTCTGATGTGTGATCAAGAATGGTGATTTGATTTGTAGTGTGAAAATAATTTTAGTTTAAAGCAGGCAATTTGGAAATTGAGTTTCTGAGATTTTATTTGTACCGTGACAATGATTGTAGCTCAAAATAGGTGATTTGGGAATTGCGTATGGTGTTATCTGCGTTTGTATTATTTAGTAGAAGGCTGTTTTATTTGTAGCGTGAGAATGATTTTTGTTCAAAAGAAACAATTTGGAAATTCTATTTGTATCGTGAACATAATTTTAGTTTTAAACAGGTGATTTGGAAATTGAGTTTGGTGATATCTGTATCTATATTAAGTAGTGGGCTATATTAAAGTAATTGTTTGTGAAGATATGTCCAGTATATAAATTGATTTAATTGTGTTGAGATTGTTGAAATTGATATTTAAATTGTGGCCGTTAACATAGAAAGTTGAGTCCCCGTAAGTAACAGATTTTGTTTTTGTGGTTTGGGGGAGGGGGGAAGTATCATGCCTGTTGTGCCAATGTATACAGATTACATGCAATTTTTCAATTATTTGAATGCTATGTATCTATTTTGCTATTTCATATAACTTTTCTGCTTTAACTCTCAGGGTACATTTTTTAGTTATTTACATACATAAAACCTGCTAAATTTTCTGATTGCAATTATTCTTTAGCTATTAGTAATTTAATATTAGAATTTCCTTAATCTAGTGCTGCCATCTATCGTTTTTTAAATCTAACTGCAAATTTTCTTCGCTATTAGTAATTAAATATTAGAAGTATCTTATTCTAGTGCTGCCATCTATCGTTATTATTTCTTACTAATTTATTGGTTTTGTGTTTTTATGACTGGGTAACTGCAATTGGGATTTTTGTATTGATGTTATAGATACCTTTTATAAACTGTACTTTTTAGTGCAATCTTTTTATTACTTTTTTGGACAGGATTCTATGTGAATTCCAGATTTACACAGTATATATTTTATTATACCTTGTGTTTTAATTAATCTAGTTTAGAACTGATTATATTTATATTGTTAATCAATTCTTTTTATCTTGTAATATCCTACTTATTACATTTTATTAGGTTTTACATGGACTTAGTTGTATATATTTTTATATATAAGCAATTATTTTATTTTTATTTATATTATTTATAAATGTTAATGCTATTCTCTTTATATTACTTTAACTCTTATGAATTACACATCTTATTTGATTTAGTGACTGGCAAATATATTTATTCTTGTTATTATATAATTTGATAAATATTGCCCGGTATTTACAATTTAGTTGGGAATTGTTTAGACCGTTATCATTTTACCAACAGTGTGCCATGGATTGTTTTGGATATAATAATTGCCCAGCTAAAAATTATAACTTCAATAAATGTAAGAATAAAAATTGTAAAACCTGCCCATATGCTTCTAACTCACAAATTACTAATCTAAATAGTCATAAGACTTTCTGTAAAATTTTTAATTGCATCTACAAATTATCTTGTAATATATGTAATATATCTTATATAGGACAAACCAGTAATCCTATTCATCTACGTATGAATGTACATAGAGATCATGTTAAAAAATATATCCACAATAATAATTTTCTTCCTACTTCTAATAAAATCGAATATAAACACTTTGCTCATCATGGTTTTGAAAATATAACTATACATATTTTGGACATTAAAACAAATACTGCTGATAGATTATTCTTTGAAAACTTCTATATTAAATCACATTGTACTCTGTTTCCATATGGATTAAATCAGTTATATCTCAATGGTAACATTGTTAAGAATAATTTTGTAGATAATAAATATTCTATTTTTAATCACCTTTTTTTTAAACCTCTTTTACATAATAGTAAATTGGCTAAACTCAAAAGATTTAAACGCGGTAAAGGAAGCTCCTCCCAATATGATATTAAAGCGGAGATTAAAAGTATGCATCAACAATTCAATAACACATATCAATGGAAATTTATTAAATCATGGGTATTTGCAGTTAAGAAAAAACAATTAAACACAGTTTATGCTATTTTCTTAAAGTTAAATCTTACTAATGAACATTTTAATCATATTTTCTATGATTTGCTCATTACTAGATCAAAATATTTAAAAATAAAACTTAATCAATTTCATCATAATAACTGTTCCAATTCTTATTGTGTAATATCATTTAAGCATCCTATTTATAATTCCATAAACTTTAAGAATTTATTTAATCAATTTCATCATTTATTGCCTGTAAAGGATTTGAATGTTACAAAAACTTTTAAATATAACAAGCCTATTGGAAGAACCATTTTTAATTACAATGCAATTTCAAAATCTCTCTCAGTCGACATAGATTCCTCAACAAGTTTAGATGGTGAATGTATTTGTAGTGCTGATAATTATGCTGAATTTATAAATCCACACTTGGGTCATATAGTTACTGGAGACTTAGCCATTGTAAAAGATAAATCTTTAAGAACTATAATGTCATTTGGCACTAAATTCAGGTTACCTTCATGTAATAATTCTAAACAAGTGTTAAAGTCAATCAATCTGGACCTTGATAAATTTATTTATGGATTAGCTTCTAAATATGCTCAGCCTTTAGAGGCATTTAATATGTGGAAATTTACTATTTTAAGATCTATTAAAAATACCATTTGTAGTATTAATTTATCTAGATCCATATATAATATGGATAATATAAAGCATTCTGTTAATGATTTACATAGATCTTTTGTTATTACTTATGTAGATAAAGCCTCTAATAATTATGCTATTATTTGTAAAAAATTCTATATTCAATATCTGCTAGATTATTTAAAAAATAATAGTCTATTTAAAATTGATTCACACTCTCTTAATAGTATCAAATTGAAAATTATCAATATGTATAGTGATTTAGATATTAATAATAAATTTTTGACATTTCCATATATTGTGCTTATACCTAAATTTCATAAAAATCCTATTAAATTTAGAACTGTTACTAGTGGTCATAATTCATACTCTACCACTGCTAGTAAATTATTACTAAATTATTTAAATGTACTAAATAGCAATTTACGAGATTCTGGTGATAGCTACATTATTCTAAATAACAGTAAGGAATTAAAAAATAAATTAAAAACGCATGGTAAAATAATAGGATTTCAAACTTTTGATTTTAAAGATCTATTTAATAATATTAAGATCACTGATCTATATGATGTCATTTTAGCTTTATATAATGCTTATATTACTAAACATTCTAATCTTACAAAATTTACCAATTTTCCTAAGCTTCTCCATTTTGTTCTTTTCAATAATTATATCTTTCAAGGTAATAAATTATACTTACAAGTCTCAGGTGTTCCACAAGGTGGCTGTAGTAGCAGTATGTTAGCTAATTTATACCTATATCATTATGAAAAATTCTTTACTTCAACTGATTATAAAATTTATAGATATGTAGATGATCTGATTTGTCTTGTATTTACTGATAACTATGTCATAGATATAGATTTCTATCCGGATAATTTGGAATTAATACCTAATGAAACTTCTATTAGTAATAATGTTTATTATTTAGATTTAAATCTAATTATAGAACCTGCTCATGGGATAGTTACTAAATTATATGATAAAAAAGATTTTTTTAAATTTAATATTAATAAATTATTACCTTTTAATTCCTGCAACTCGATTCAATTGTTTAGAAATATTATACTTAATCAACTTTTTAGAATTTATAGATTATCAGATAAAAAATTTCATGCTTTGCACATTAATAACCTCAAAATTACCAGTAAAATGTATCAATATCCTGCATATTTAGTCAATAGTATAGTTAATAAGTTTCGATTAGCCTAAAATTCTCATATTCTCCCCTTATTATCTTATTTTAGCCGTACTTCTTCATTCTCCTGCAATTATATTTTCATCTTTTTATCTCGAAGCTTTAACAGTTGAATAACTCATTTTATTGCTTTTGCGCAGTACTGTTTTTATTACTCTCTTTGGCAACAGCAAATCACATCTTTTCATTTTGGCATATGGCAACGATGATCCAGTCATATTTTGCTCGTCATGGTTGCGCTGAAGAGGTGCGTTTTCAGGTATTTATGTTTCCTTTATTGTTCCAATCTTTATGCTTGTCGTCCATATAACACAAGTTTATAGATAAAATCTATCTTGTGTTTCAGAAACAAGCATTTTTGTGTTCATTTCGAAAAGATATATGGACCCGATGAGAATTTTTTCAAAATGAACTCTTCGTAAGCCTAATCTCGTAAGCCTAAATCTCCTCCATGTGCAAGCTTTTTTGCTTGATTTTTTTGTTTTCTTATTTGCATTCCTCATTTTTGAAATTTGTTGATTGTCTTTGTCCTTATGACTTGCATTATGCTTTATTATTTCCTCTTTTTGTCTTAATTTCTTTGTATTTGTAGAAAATTTTGGAATAGTGTACATACAGTGAGTTACTACATACAATCTAACTTTGGATTTAATAATTTATTTTTATATATATATATATATATATATATATAATTGAAATTTTTTTAATAGAATACTATGCATAAACTACGGTAAGTACAAAAAACCCATCTCTAGCATATCTGTTACAAATAAGTAACTATAGACCAAGACTAAGGATAAAAATAGTAGGTAACTTATCACTATAATGTTATGGAGATGATGGGAATATTAGTATACAGAAATCATAATTAAATATATATATATATATATATATATATATATATATAAATATATATAAAATATGTAAAAGTCAACACTGCAAAAATGAGAAAAGGAAATAATAATTAGCTCAAGATAAAAAATCAAGACATGGAGAACAATCAATTGAAACTATATAAAAATTGGCAGTTAGTTTGAAATTGCACTCTTGTCAGGATAGCCATACAATTTGAATTAAAACTGAAAGAATTGCCAGTTTCTGACAATGGTGATAGTATTTGACTATAGACACCATTGAAACTGTCTACTGGCTAATGGAAGGTGAAATAAAAAAATCCAAAATAATTAAAAAATAGAAATATAAACTTACAGATACAGTCACCACGTGTGAGTTAAAATGCTTGCAGCTGAACATACTGCAGAGCATTCTACACCGAATCGTTAAAGCGAGTGTAAACCAGAATAATCATAATATTGCACATGAACGGTATTTTTTTTTACTCAGGCCTAGTGAAAAATTAGGTGATAAGAATGGGTGAAATTCACAATAATGAGTTCAAGTTTATTGATCAAAGATAAATAATGCAATTGTAAAATTATTATATGGTGTATTTGAAATTATTAATAATATTATAACAAATATTTCCAGATAGTGGTAAGTTTAACAAATGCGTTTTAAGATTATTGTTGTGGAGATAGTGAAACTGTGTGAGGATCTGAAAGTCGATGTATTCGAAATAACTGGTTAAAATGATGTTTCTAAACAATTGAATAAAATTACAAGATCAATATGATAGCAGCTTAATGATAGTGAAGTTATAAGAATCTTTTTATCAAGTAGATTGATAATAACATGATTATGGAGGGTATCTAGATTTAAGTCCAAATAATTTAGTTTGACTAACACTAGGTTCATTAGGGATTAATTCTAGGTTAGATAAAAATCAATATTAATTGGATAGGAATCATCAATGATAATACAAATTAAGTCATCAACATATCGATATATAATATATGAATAAGAGAAAAAATGATGTTCATAATAATAAAGATATAAGTTAGTTAGAATACTACTACATCCCCCTTGAGGTACACCAGATGCTTGTAAATATATGTTATCACCTTGGATAATATAATTGTTGTATAAGACAAAGTGCAATAGCATAGGAAAGTTTTTGACCTTAAATGGAACATTATTGGACGAGAGATAATCACGATAAAGAGAGATATTAACTTTATATAAATTTTTATTATCAATATTATGAAATAGGTCTTTAAAATCAAAGGTATGGAAACCAGGAATATGTGGAAACTTGCTAAGGTGATTAACTAAATCAAAACATATTGTATAAAAATGAAATTATTGTATAAAAAACATATTGTATAAAAAAACATATTGTATAAAAATGAAATATCCTGAATTCTTAAATTTTAAGAGATTCATTAATTCTATTTAAACAGTTTAACAAGTACTTACTAGCAGTAGTGGTGAAGGTATTATGTCCACAAGTGACTGTTCTAAAACTGAGAGTCTAAATAATAGCTATATAGAGAGAGAGCTGGCGGAAAAAGCACGTAAGTCAAAACAAGGATTTTGAAATATCAAAGAAAGAAAATTTGGATGCATTTGGGAGAACATTTTTTTAATTTTACTTTTTTGTTTTCAGAAAACTAATTTAATTTTTATGGAGTTTGTTATGCATTTATGAGCCAAATAAATAATAGTTTTTCTTAATTTATATTTTTTACCCCACTGCTATCTGTACAAAATTGAGTACAAGTTTTTCTTTTTGTAACATCTTAGAAGCCTAATTGACTTATGTGCTCTTCCCACAACAAAGATCATAAATATTTTAAATCAAATATACTATAAAAAAAAAAAATTGGAATTTTTGACTTTATCTCTCTCTCTCTTTCTATATATATATATATATATATATATATGATACAGAAATCTAAAGCTTTCCCCAATAATGTGCCCTTTTCTTTCATAATTCCTATTTTATGTCACGCACTTATTGCAACTATATTAAATTCTATCCCACGATAACGATATTAATATTAACAAAGTCGCCCGGACTTCTTCTTTTCCTCTACCATGCCATATAGGATCACTAATCTTTACCTATGCTTAAACTTTCTTATATGAAACTGCATCCCTATCCCATTTTTAAAGCATAAGAAACATGAAGACAGCATGTTTCCAATGTCGGCGTCATCAGATCCCCTCCCCTGCCTTAAATGTAAATGTAATTTGTACTTGGGAATAGCTGTGCAGACTGCTCGAGATCTTTAACGAGATAGATGCTGGCGGAGAGCTCGGTCAATGTATCAAGATATGTTCTAAAATGTCAAAAACCTAATAAAATAGATTTTTCCTCCTGAATTGCCTCTTCTCTGGATGATTTCTACAACTGTTATATATACACAGTGATTTAATAAAGATGGTCTAAACTTTACGAGGTGGTAATGCACACCAAACCAAGCATGTTTCATCATAGTTTACCGGGTCAGAAATGAAACGTAAAGGCCTTACAGGGCACTTACTCATTGGGAAGCGGTCGCTCCGCAAACTTGTGAAATGTGTCATTCTGTTTTTGTTTTTTTTCTGGTTGAAGAAAACCACGTATGCAAATGTCATTTAGGGAAGAAGAAGAAGAAGAACCCTTATGCAAATTTTTTTTAATTAGACGAGAAGTAAGGAACTATCTGGACGTCACTTTTCTGGGCCAATGGATTGGGTGAGATGGTTTCATAACTTCATGATCGCCTAATCTGTCGTGTTTTGACTTCTTTTTTGTGGGGTTATCTCAAGAGTCTCTTTTATGACACTCTCCTTGAATCTGAAGAGGAACTCGTTGCCAGAATTTTGACGGCTGCTGCCAAAGTGCACGACATGCCTGGTCTGTTTGAGAGAGTTCACCAATCCCTCCATCGCCGCCGTGAGATGTGCATTCAGGTTGGCGGTTGCTCTTTTGAGCCATTACTGTAATAATTGTTTATTAAATGTCATCTTATAACTTCTAAGTCATTCTTGTGTTTTCGTCTCACCTCATCGGTTTCACCATGAAGCGCCCACAGAAGCCTTTACGTTTCATTTCCAACCCAGTAAACTATGACGAAAAATTCTTGGTTTGGTGTATACTACCACCTCATAAAGTTTGACCCATCTTTTTTTAATTACCTTTTTTTAGGTGTAATGCCAGAAATGTAAAGTAATAAATATTTGGAAGGATTAAAATGATAGAACCAGGATTGCGGGCGGATTATACCCACGCTAAGCAGGTGGGCGATAGTATACAGGTGGCCCATATCTTACATACCACGCCCCATGTTTACATACCACGCTAAGCCGTTTGGCGGCAACCGAGACGGCGACCCCATGTCTACGGATTAGCCCTCAGCTCTACATTCCAGCCGACCGAAAAAGGGATATAAGTTAGAGTTGCTCAAAGTTGAAAGTCAGAATCGGTCAAGGCAGGCTGTTGGAGTTGGACTAGTAAAGAGTAAGCGGCTGTAGCAGTTGTGTGTGCGTATATGATATAGGAATTCGAAGGAGAGCTCATGTTCATCTGGTATTGCAAGTGTAAAGTGTGACAAAGCATCGGTGTTACCCAAGTTATATGAAAGAAGATCAGGTACCGTACAATTAACTATATGAGGATAACCTTTTTGTCTAAATTTGTGTTTTAAGGAAAAGCTAATTAATGCATCCCACCACGTGCTCCAACCAAATATCAATTCATCTGGCATTACACCCCCCGAACTACCCTTGAGATGTATTCCACTATTGTGATACTATTTTAATTTGTAAATTAAAGAGTGTAAATTAAGTATGTGATAAATAAATGTTTGTTCCTTTACTATTAACCTTATTTTTTAGTTTGTTAACTTAGTATCCCGTTAAGCACAAAAATGGGTGGGTTTTGCGGCCACCAACGCAATGTACACAGCAGTAAGTTTTAGAAAATATTACATGTATAATTAATATACAAATTAATGATTAATTTAATGTAAAATGCATTTTTGACAATTATAATTTTAATAAACAAAAATAATAATCGGCACATTTGGTGCTCGTCACTTTAGCAGTAACGGGAATAAAATAAGGATTTATGAAAATGATAAAAATAAAAGGAATAATAATAATAAAAAATAAATATTGATAAGGTTGGACAACTGGTGGCGACATAGATGGTTGTGAAAATATTGTGCACAATTCTCATTTCTCCTTATGTTATATGTATGATTATGTAAAGTTTTATCAATGAAATGGAAAAAATGGTTCTTCTTAATGAGATCGAAGGTATAATTAGAAAAATGGGATATAGGAATGGGACCAGTTAAAAAAGTGGTGAAAAGTTCAATTATAACAAAGAGTTCAAGTTTGGAAGAAGATTCAATAATATCAAATAAAAATTATAGTAAATTGGATAGAAATAATAAAAATATAGATATTCCAGTAATGCAGATTCTACCAATATTTAGTGGGAGTAAGGAGGAAGATATAAATTTCTTTATAAAACAATTTGATGAATTAGCGGAGTTAGCAAGTTGGAAGGAAGAGCATAAAGTGGCTATCATTAAAACCAGATTAAAAGATAAGGCTATGCAGTTTTTAATTCAAAACCCTGAATTACAAAACGAAAAGGAGTTTGATAAAATAAAAAGATTACTAATAAATAAATTTTCAAACAGAATAACGATAACGCAAGAACAGGACGCATTCAATAAAATAAAACAAACGCCTGATATGTCAGTGGGCGAGCTTGTGCTAAAAATAAAAAACGCAGCGCGTAATTTTTTGAACCTTAAGGATACAACAGATGGAGAGGTAGAGAAAATAACCAATAAAATAATGTTGGGAAAATTCATTAGCGCATTACGCCCTGATTTGGCAATTGAAGTGAAAAAAAAAGATCCGCAGCGGTTTGAAGATGCCATAAAAGATGCCGAACTGTTTGAAATAATTCTTAATGATAGGACTCCAGAAGAATCACATAACGAACTGAGAGAAATGTTACTTACAACACAGGTTCAAGATTTGACTTTAGAAATTAATAAATTAAAATTGCAAAATATACCAAAGCAATCCATGGAACGAGCTGTGTTTTGCATAGGGTGCGGAAAAAATGGACATTACTTCTCAGATTGCTGGTACAATGAGAGTAATACTGCATTTGCAAGGAATCCCAAACGAATGAATTATCAGCAATATGGGTTTGAGCAAACAAATTATATCAGAGGAAACAGAAACGAAAATCTCAGAAATTATGAACGAGGAGGATATAATAGAAATAATAGGGAATATCAAGGAAATAATAATGATCAAAGAAATTATTACGATCAATTAGAAACCAACGTAGAAAATAGAAAGAGGCAAAGTATAAGAGGAAATTTTAGGGGGCGCAACGGAAGAAATATAAGATCAAACACATATGAGAGAAACGATAATAATAGTAATTTAAACTAAGAGCTGGAATTTGGGACCAAGGAACGAATCGTACAAATTCCAGAGAAATAAATAAATTCGGTTCACAAACATATAGAAATAACAAAAATGGAGATGACTGGCAAAACTATAAAAATTTGAAGAGAGGACAATATTATGAAAATAATGATAAAGCAAAATATGATACCAAAAGTATCCTTTCAAGCGAATGTGAAAACGTATCTAGCCCACAATTACCGATAGTGACGAAAGCGAATCAAACCACACACACACACAGGACAAAGAAAAAAATCAAAATGAGAAAGTGATTAGAAATAATTATCAAAGTCAAACTAAGGAAGGGAAGGTCACTAAAGAAAAGCAATTAAACTGTGAAAATAATAGAAATGATGATGAGGCTTGTTATAATGCCAGAGGGTATAATTTTCGCCCTCGAATTGTTGTAAATAGTAATTTCATAAAACAAAGAATATGAAAAATATGTTAAAAAGTTTGTAATTAATGTCATAAATAGAAAGTGATAATTGAGTGTATATGTATATGTTTGTATGTTTTAAATTGTGGATATAAGTATATTTCAAAATGTATGTTATGTATTTTTGACATTACATATATGGCAAGTTCTAAAAAAAAAAAAAAAAAAAAAAGTGAAATAACAAAGTAATTTATAAATAATATGGTGGTATGGAATTCAACCATAACCAAGAATCGGAAGTTGATAGTTGCACTACTACAATATGTTATAAAATGAAATGATAACAAGAAAATGTATAATAATAATAAAGTAATGAATGCTGTTATGTAATGATATGTCGTATGTGAATAATTCTGTAAAAGGAGAAATGAAAATTATGCATTGCAAATAATATATATCAAAATTTGCAATTTAATAATAATTTGAATGTTGGTAATCCTCATGTAATTTATGGTACATTATGTCAATTATGAATAATGGACTAACGTGACAGGGAACTATCAAGAAACTACAAAGAACTAGCAAAGCTATGAGTTGTACGAGGCTAAAAAGTGGAACTCAGCCTTTCTCATGATGGATGAACTTATGTGTTTGCGATGAACCATTGTGAACTCAATTTCTTACCACTGGAGTGAAACTGTGGGAGAGTAACTTTTGGTCTTTTTTTTCGCGGGGGGGGGGTGAGAATGTAATGCCAGAAATGTAAAGTAATAAATATTTGGAAGGATTAAAATGATAGAACCAGGATTGCGGGCGGATTATCCCCACGCTAAGCAGGTGGGCGATAGTATACAGGTGGCTCCATATCTTACATACCACGCCCCATGTTTACATACCACGCTAAGCCGTTTGGCGGCAACCGAGATGGCGACCCCATGTCTACGGATTAGCCCTCAGCTCTACATTCCAGCACGTACACCGCCGACCGAAAAAGGGATATAAGTGAGAGTTGCTCAAAGTTGAAAGTCAGAATTGGTCAAGGCAGGCTGTTGGAGTTGGACTAGTAAAGAGTAAGCGGCTGTAGCAGTTGTGTGTGCGTATATGATATAGGAATTCGAAGGAGAGCTCATGTTCATCTGGTATTGCAAGTGTAAAGTGTGACAAAGCATCGGTGTTACCCAAGTTATATGAAAGAAAATCAGGTACCGTACAATTAACTATATGAGGATAACCTTTTTGTCTAAATTTGTGTTTTAAGGAAAAGCTAATTAATGCATCCCACCACGTGCTCCAACCAAATATCAATTCATCTGGCATTACACCCCCCGAACTACCCTTGAGATGTATTCCACTATTGTGATACTATTTTAATTTGTAAACTAAAGAGTGTAAATTAAGTATGTGATAAATAAATGTTTGTTCCTTTACTATTAACCTTATTTTTTAGTTTGTTAACTTAGTATCCCGTTAAGCACAAAAATGGGTGGGTTTTGCAGCCACCAACGCAATGTACACAGCAGTAAGTTTTAGAAAATATTACATGTATAATTAATATACAAATTAATGATTAATTTAATGTAAAATGCATTTTTGACAATTATAATTTTAATAAACAAAAATAATAATCGGCACAATAGGTATGGGGACCCTGTTTATAGGAACGTTTTGAGAAATATTTATATCTTTAAAAGTGTATTGTGTGCTATCATATGTACTTGTTTATTTCCAGTGCTGAACCTCAGGAACCCAGCCGTGGCAGTCGCACTTCCTTGAACAGTAGTGTGAAAGGTCCAGAGAGTGAAACAGACAGTATGGTTGAGTACGGGGAAGGCGAAGCCAGTAAATTCACTGAAGACGGTTCTTTCATTGGCCAGTACGGTGCAAAGAAGAAGAAAGAGGACTCCACCTCACCCTCTGCACTTGCAACATTTGTTTAATGTCCTGGAGTCTTACCAAGCGCCACCAGACAGTGGCTCGACACACAGCAAAAATTGACTGAACTTTGTATGCCATGGTAAACCGTGGTTCTGCTTTTAGCTGTTTTTGTCTGACAAGGATGTGCTATTGGACTGGATATTTCAATATCCATAAACCAAAAATTGTAAAAGTTCAAATTTTTATGAGTTGTTTCTCCTTTAGCTATTCTGCGTAGAATTATAAGTCTGATGACGAAAATTACAGGAGAGAAAGCATTTTAAAATTTTGTTAATGTGATTTTTTATTGCGTGTTATTATTATTATTATTATTTTTTTTTTTTTTTTTTATACTTCCATCCCCCTTTACTTTTAAGGTAAGAATCAAATTGAGTTGTGATGATTTTATTTATGTGGATTTTATACTTAACATATATATCCATGTGATATGTGTCTTTCTATTTTGATTATCAAGGTGGTTTTGCATCTCGAAAAGGTGAATTGAGCAACTTGTTTTGGTGATTAATTTATAAATTAAAATAATATAGTGTAAATTATTTTCTATTACTTATAATTTATTGGTATTTTGATGAATGGAGAGGGTGGTCTTTTAAAGTGAACTTCCTTGTTTTTATTGTGCGGCATTGTTTAATCTTGTCTGTATTGAAATTTTATGAAAGTTATTTTTATATTTTTAAAAAAAAAATTTTTTTTTTCTTTGCATTTAGCCATAAGAGTGCAAGAATCAAAAGTTTTCCTCTTTTCAATTTAATAAATTCGTATTTCAATTTTTGAAATAGATGTATTTTTGTGGATGAAAGTAAATAACTCTTTTTTAATTTGTTTTGAAAATCATGTATTGTACTTTAAATATCTTTTCCCACTTATAATTGATAATCAACTCTAAATCAAATTCTAGAAATATGAAATTCTGTATTACAGTGTTAAAATGATTTAAGCATGATCATTCATACATTTGCTTATCCTAAAATATTGCCTTTGTATATTAAAAGCTATTTTTAAAAGATTACTTAATAATATAGCTAAGTGAACATTTATATTATACTAAGTGAACATTTATATTATACAGTAGAAAGTTCCTGAAGTCTTGAAGTTTTTGTGTGAATGTTGATCAATATTTGATTGTTGATTAGGAAAAGCATAGGGGGCTATGTTTCCTCTTAAAAAAGGGAAAATTAAAATTAATTTTCCCCCTTCCAACTTGGAATATTAAATCAAAGTTCTATTAAATGAAATTGGTTTTAGGCAATTCGGATGCTTAAATAATCTTTCTATGCTTAGCTTTAATAAATGTGCAGCTACTTCTGTGATTGAATCATTTTCTGCCATCGCCTGATTTAATAATTTGTTTTAGTAATTGCTTTGAAATATGTTTTGCCCTTTTCATTCCAATCACGTTCCATGCAGAATAAATGAGCAGCATTTAAAAAATGTTTAGTTCTAGTGGATCAATAGAGTCAATTTGAAACAGGGCATACAACGTAGTACTTCTTAACAGAATAACTAACATTTTTCACAATCTCTCAGCAAACATGCAAACCTCTCTCCATTTTTAGATTCCTACAAAATTCCTTTGTTTAGGGAATTTTAGAAAACCCTGCAATTTATAAAAAAAATCTTATAGTATAAAAGTTATGCAAAAACAAAATATGTCTCCTCAAATCTAAAAAAGAAAAATTCCGCTAAAATCATATTACTAAAAAAAAGGGGGGGGGTAATATTTTTTGTTTTTCATTAATTATATTAAAAAAATTCATTTGAGTTACCCTTTACCAAAATATTGAAGGAGAAAAAATCCCTTTGAGTTATCCTTTACCAAAATATTGAGGGGGTGGGGGGTTGAGTTAGCCTTTACCAAAAATATTGAGGGGGAAAAAATCCCCGTGAGTTACCCTTTACCAAAATATTGAAGGGGTGAATCCCTTTTCCCCCCATCCGTCTTTACAAAATCTGAATGTGAATTTCGTATTGCACAAAATGAATTTTTATTTCCTAAGGTTGGCAGCTACAGAATAGCGTGTCTGGCAGAAAAATGAAACTTGTAATAATGTTTTTTCCACGCATAAATTCCAGCGATATTTTTATATTTGAAGTCATTCTATTTTGTTGATTCGAGGGGAGGCTACAGGTATGCATGTTTGCTTCTATCACAGGATGGAGTGTATGTGAAATCCTGTTCAATTGTAGGCAATCGAAAATGGATCGCTCGCTTTCAGCTTTAGGATTTTGCTACTGTATGTAACTGTGCTTGGATAGCTTTATAATTCCTCAGGAATTAATAGTTTTCTTTGTTATAGAGTGAATGCTGCCCTATATTTTTCAAGTGATAAATATAATTCACATGGATTTAAAATTAGCATAATTGTGTGCCTATTATTGGATTCTACTATATAAATTTTATTTATAGGCTATAACATTGCATTGAAGTGATAATAGAAAAGATATTAGTCCATAATGATATGTTAAGTCCTTAAATGTTCTATTGTAAAATGATAAAATTTTTGTTTCTGTGGATCACTTTTATACTGGTAGTTGTAATGCAAATAATTGTATTAGTTTTTGTGGTTGTTATTTTTTGTGTTGGAAAAAGAGATCTGAAGAGTTGTTCTTCTCTGGAAAATGAATAGGACCTGTATAGTACTCATACATGTATTTATTTTTGCTCATCATCATGTAGAAATTGTCCCGTTTTAGGTCTTTAAAGTTGTGTTTTCAGGAATACTGATGGCTAAACTGTGTCCGAGTGGAATCTATTCCATCTTGTCCAATTCTTATATATTCGCTGTACTTAAACATGCTTGCAAGTAGTAGTTAGAGCTTTTTGGAATTTTTCTGAAAGACTTTTAAGCTTTATATTCTAAGTAATATGATGAAAATGGCATATTTAAAGTGTTCTTTTTGCATTGTTGGTGTGAGCAAAATGCCTTCATAGAATCATGTAGATTGTTAGAACAATTCTGTCTGTACATGAGTCAAAGCCTTAAATACTTGATGCTGTGACCGTGATACTTAGACATTTTATCTTTCTTTTTTGTGTATGTATTAGCATTTTTTTTCTCATAACTTGATTTGTCTTATGTTTGTAATGGGACTTTAGTTCTTTTTATTAATTAATTAAGACATTATTTATTTCAGAAGGGTTTCCAAACTGCTTTTTATGCACATATTAAGTCTGTCTATGAAAATTCAGTTTTTGGAATTTTTGTGGCAATATTGGTATTTATTGCAATGTAGTATAAATAACATTCCAAAAGTTTAATTTATTTTATATAACTGGGACCAAGCATTTGAGTTCAATCATGGTTGTTGTTTTTGTTTAAGATTATTTTTTTTTTCTGTAATGTATGACTGAAGGAAGTCGAATTATACAGCTGATCATTTAAATTATACTGGTAAGTACTTGTGTGGTTCCAAAAACATATATTTTCCCTTTGGGGAAACAGAAAGGAACACATATTATTTTTCTCAGTGTAATTCCAAAACTATTATTTTGAAGCTAATATATAAATACACATTGAAATTTTCTTGTATTTACTGGTTTGGATTGTTTTCCATTGGTAATGTAGCCAATAAGAAATGTTTTATTTCAAACACTCAAAATCAAAAGGCTTCTTTTCAAAATATACTTTTATGTTTTGATATAAAAACTTTTAGGGACAATTTATTTTGTAGGGGAAACTGAGGTCGAAAAGGATAGATGGTTACTATTTTATTAACATGTGACCTGAATTGCTTCATCTTTATCACCCTTTCATATGCCATACCTTGAAATTTAATGGAATAAATAATTAGTAACATTAGAATATCAATGACTTTAATTTGTAGTGATGATGTGATTGCTTAAAATAACAAATGAAATTGCGATTTAAGCTAATAGCTTGGTAACGTTTATTAGCACTTTTCATGTCTTAACTATGAAAAAATTTCTTATGGCTGAAGTCTATGTAAAAGCTCATGATCAAAATAAAAAGCACTGTTTTTCTACAAATGTTTGGATAAAATTATATTTCTTGAATTTCAACATTGGAAACGTAGAAATTCAAGAAATAGCAATGCCCTTAAATTGGCTTAATTTGTCAACTTTTAATTGTCTGCTAGGGTTTAAAAATTTGTGAAATTGTTTTATGCTTTTAGAACTATTTTTGACTGCCTTTTTACAACTTATATATTTAATTATTGAGTTACATTAGATTAGCAGCTTTTTTTCTTTCTTATTTGAATATTGTTATAATCAGTGGTTGGAAAAACTCCTTTTTTTATAGTGAACTACAACTACTTTATGACAAATGTAGTAAACTACAACTACTTTTTTTTAAGAAAGTAGTGACTGCAAACTACTTTTTAAATGTAGTCGCTAATTAACTACTTTTATAAGACGAATTTAGCATTTGCATCTCAAGATTGCAATCAGATAAGCAGAATCTTTTGGGACATAACAAAAAATCAACTTCATGAGGCAATAGCACTGCAGCATCAAAAATCTTATGTTGTTTCTCTTCATTCTCTTTCAGGAACCGGCATATGTGTTCAATGGCAGAGTGCATTGAGTTCCATCTCATCTTATTCGGTATTATGAGACGGGAATTATCTCTGAAGATATCTTGTCAGCTAAAACAACCCACATTTTTTATTTGTTCCAAAGTGCTTGGCACTTTGCAAATCGTACATCGTTGTGCAGAACACTTAATTTCATACAAAGGAAGAAAGTGTGATCACGTGATATGTAGAATGGCACCTTGTTTACTTACTGAAGTAACTTAAAAATAGCATTAAAACTCTTTACAAACTAGTGATATCACGCTACTCTCTACACTACTTATCTTTAAAAGTAGCACATTACACTACAAACTACTAGAAAAAGTAGCGACTACTGTAGTTTCACTACTTCCGACCACTGGTTATAATTTATCTCAGACTTGAGGTGAAGAGTATATTTGAACTATCATATGTGCCACAGTCTGACTTTTCATGTGTTTATGCAGATGCTTCATTCTGTTTGCCATTGCTATCTGCCCTCCTTTTCACCATTTGTATATAGTTTGCATTGCAGAGTGTGCTATTTTGCATTTCTCTTTCATTATTCGACAGTTTATTTTTGTATTCGGCAATAGTGTGGTTCTGGAAATCAGTTCTGCCCATTGATATTGTACATAGATATTAAAACCACTATGCATTGTTCATTGCACACATTTTCTTTGTACTCTGAGATACCAGACTCCTTACAATGTAGCTTCTTGGAAATAGTGTTCATATAGTGCAGGTGTTGCTGAATAAGAAAACTGCTGGACAAAATTTAATTTTCATAAAATAAATGGGATGGGCTAAACAGAGTCTCTTTGATATACCATATTTGCTTAAATTCATATTATGAAGAAATTTCATCATAGAATCTGTAGATTATCTTTAGCATAACATAAAAGATGAATATCTAATAAGCAAAAAAAGTTGGATGTCCTTGTCTTTCATTTCATTTTTTAAAAGAGTAATTAATGAGAGTTATAAAAGAAATTTTGCACGGAAATTTGATTTCAGTCTTTGTAGATATTTGCTGCATTTTAAAATATTTATAAACTCAAAATATGATATATATATATATATATTCTGTGGAAGGTTGATCAAAAGAGCTAGGAGGCACATTCAGAGTGGTTGCTACTTATTTATTCAAAGTATATTTTCCCAAAAATATATATTTGGATAATTTTTATATTATTTATTCTGTTCTACCCCAAATCTACCTTTCGAATTTCCTTATGGTTATTTACAGCCATTTTTAGTACACATGTTTAGATTTTGAAGTACATGTATTGTATAATTGATATTGAGATTACAGAAATAATAATTGCAGGTTTTAATTGGATCAAACGAGATGGGAAAATTGCATTATAAGCCTTAAACTATTTTTGAGATATTTACTAATTTCTGTTATACTTTGAAGATTTGCAGACGTGATCCTATTTAGCAGCCCCTGCAATTTAAGCAAGCACCTATTTTACCTGTTTTGATTCATACAAAATAAGGTTTGAGTTCTGAAGTGTATCATAAAATAATTTTATTTAACGTACAAATTATAGTTTTGTATTCTTTTAAATGGTTATTTAAAATTCAATTATGATAAACTTCAGCTAAATTTAACACTTTTTAATGTTGGAAACGTGATAATTTATAGTTTTATTTTTGATTATATCACTGTATATTATATAGCAAATATTTGCTATTTATTTTATGTAACACATTCTTGTTTTCAGTAGATGTTTGTGTGTGTTTTTGGCAGCAGTGCTGGCAGCTAATTTGAAAAGCCTTTCATTGAGTAGCTTGTAGATTTAGATTTATCATTTACTTCTATTTATGAGTGTGTATTTGCAAGTATAAGAGCCACTTATTCTGACATCATAATCTCACTCATTCATTTTATGTATGTATTTATACCCTCTGTGTTACTTTTTTTTTATTTACCTGAAGCTATTATGGTGGTCTTATTTGTTTTAGTTCACCCAGCTGAGCTAATGCTCTTAACTGATATTTTCATTTTCACAAAGTTGCGTCATTGTACATTCATTGTTGTGATAAGTTGGCTTTTGTAAATGAATCTCAAATGATTAAATATTTAAGTTCTGAAAGTGATGTTAGTTTCATTTTTTGGGATGTGTGCATATTTAATGGTGCAAAATCAATTATGGAGTAAAGCATTAAACTGTTACACAAGTTTATTTTGGACCGTATTAACCCAAATACACCATAATATATAGAGACTGTATCAATGGCCTATATATATTGTGTCTACGTATAATATACCGCAATATATTTCTAGTAGTATACTGCAATATATATATATATGCATGTAGTATGCTGCAATATATTTCTAGTAGTAAACCACAATATATATAAACTGTGTTAACTGCTTATATACTATATTGCTGTATACTACTAGAAATGTATTGTACTAGTATAGTATACTACTGGAAATATATGTACATATAATATACTGCAATCTAGTAGTATATATATTGCGGTATAATATATATCTAGTAGAAAAATGCCATTAAAATCCATACTGATGGCAGTAAAATTGACGATCTTGCGGGTAGTGGCATTTTTATTGAGACCCCTCGAAACAATTTGACTCTTTCTCGTCGTAATCCTAATTTCTACTCAGTCTTCAGAAGTGAATTAATAGCAATAGATCTGGGACTTGAGGCTATTCTCCCAGAGAAGGATTATGGTGACTTATGAATTTTATCTGATAGCCGCAGCTCCCTCCACCACCTTAATAATTGGATACTTGTAGGTGATAGGACCAGTGTCTCTATCCTGCTTAAGCTAAAACTGATTTCGTTAAATCATGATATCCACTTTCAGTGGATTCCCTCTCATGTAGACATTCATGGTCATGAAGTGGCAGATAAACTTGCTAAGGAGAGCCACAGTCTCTCCACCCCTTCCTCTTCCGCTTTGACTTCTCTGGAATTATATTCTTGGGAAAAGTCAAAAATTTTGGTGGACTGGAGAGAGCTCTCCACCCATCATTGGTATATGGGTAAAAAGCCGGAATTTATTCTAAACCTCCCGTGTAACAGAGGCTCCCAGGCTGTACTTTCTGGACTAGCTAGCTGTCACATCAAGTGCCTCTCTTTTAATGAGGGCAGGAAGGTCTTCGCCACCTGTACCAAGTGCCACGACCATCAGGCTTCTGCAGAGCATATAATGGATTGCATGGGTCTCTCCAAGGAGACTATCTATCGTGATCTACTTTTTGTGCTCTACTTTCTGAGAGTCAACAGACTTATGGATCTCTTCTGACTTCATCAGACGCTGGAGGATAAGCAAAAACAACATGTATTTAGTAGTATATATATATATATATTTAATGGCTTATATATATTGCAATATATATATACACCACATTTGTATACTGGTCAATACTGCAGTGTATTGACCTTTCAATGACTTTATTAACCAAAATACACCGCAGCAACCTCAAATTAAACATGATCCATTTATATTTCATCAAAAATTTCAGAAAAAGACTTAAACACTATTGAATCAGTTATTTCAGAAACATTTTTATAAATGGCACATTTGTTTCTGGAAAACAATTAAATTATTTATTGAACATAAATATTAAAAAAAAATATTTACATTGATAAGAAAAATGAAATTAACTGATATTTATCCTACTTATTCAGAATTGATAAGAAAATGAAATTAACCCTGATTGATAAGAAAAATGAATAAGATAATGAATATTGATAAGAAAAAATGAATATTGATAAGAAAAATGAAATTAACTGATATTTATCCTACTTATTCAGAATTCTCATATTTTCAATGTTTGATGATTTTCAGTGGCTTGATTCTTTGGTTTTCACAAAATGTCATTCACAATTACATACAATTTGTTTGAAGTGCAACATTTTTAAAGCCCCATTTATAATGAATACATATGATATAATGAATTCAACTTTTGCAGTGTGGGGGATTGGGGGTTTAGAAAGTAAAGATAACGAATCTGTTTATACCTAAATTAAAATCTGTTTTCTCAAAATATTTTTTTAATTAGTCTTCAAATGTAGTATGAGTATTATGTACAAAGTAATTGATCACAAATAATGTATCATATTCAGTGTAATACGGTACTTACTAGACTAACCCATAGCTAAATCACTTTGATGTCGACCACTGAATAATTAGGGTTCGAGCTTCTTTATTCAAAATCAACAACATGTGAAACCAGTTTTTGCTTCACACCCCCGATTTTTGTTCTAAAAATTTTTTTGACAAATTCAAAAATCATGGCATTAAATTTCAGTCAAACAGAAGGAAATTAATAATATAGTGCTACTGGCAGGTAATCTGCAACTAATCCTTAGCTTGGGTAAATTCACAGAAAGTGGTTACAAAATATCACTTGTATAACCTCCCGGGAAAACTGTAGGGATCCTAACAGCAAGAGACTTCTATCACTGTAGAAATTAAGATATTCAATTAAAAGCTGTTCAGTGAGATCAAAACATGTTGAAGATATGGGTTATCCATCCAGTTTGGGAATGGATTTTTGAGGTTAGCCAAAGAGTCGGGAGAATGCTAAAAAGCTTTCTAGTGTATTGTAAATATTTCAAATTAGAAGTTAAGTATTGCTCCTGTCTATGTGCTGAAGAAAGAAAAATACAAAGAGGCAGATAAAAATGTCAAAAGAAGCTCTAAGAAGGACAACAATAAATACTATGATGATCTAGCTAGTGAAGCATAAAATGCTGCTAAAACTGGACGGACAAGAATTGTTTACCAAATAATCAAACAAATAAGTGGTGAAGTTAAAAAACATGAATGTGGAGTCAAAGATGGGAATGGTAGACTTTTATCTGTTGAAACGGGGGTTGAGGAAAGATGGCAAGAACATTTTTAAAAAACACTAAATGCTTGCATCATCGACACTCATGAACAGCCAGTGTTCCCATTTGATGTGCCACCTACCGTAAACATTTCTACAAAGGAAATCTCGTTGATTAAGATTAAAAATGCTTTAAAACCTAATAAAGCCTGTGAAGATGATATAATAGTTGCAGACGTGCTTAAAGTTAATGTTGAAGAGATGGCTAGATATTTGAAAAATCTGTTTAGCCTTATCTGCAAAACTGAGGAAGTACCAGAAAAATGGAAGGAAACAACAATAATTAAAATACCTAAGAAAGGAGATCTTTCTTCCTGTGAGAACTGGAGAGGTATCACTTTAATGTCTATTCCAGCTAAAGTTTTTGGAAGAGTCATGGTCAACAGATTCGAGAACAAAATTGAGAAGATTTTGAGAGAGGAGCAAGCAGGATTTCGAAGTGAAGCTGAAACCACTCAACCTATTTTTACTTTGAGAAACATCATTGAGCAAAGTATTGAACATAATGCACCTTTATACTTAAATTTCATTGATTTTAGAAAAACGTTGGATACCATTGACAGAGATATGTTGTGGAAGATACTTGATACTTATGGAATCCCACAAAAAATCATTAACATTATTAGGGAGCTATATTGAAACAGCAGTTTCGGTGTTGAAGTCAATGGAAAACTGACAAATTAAATCAGGTATAAAGCAAGGATGTGTGATGTCAGGTTTATTATTTAATAGAGTTGTTGACTGGATCATGAAAACACCTTCAAAGACAAGAGAAGAGGCATTAGGTGGAAATTTACATCAGTTTTAGAAGATTTAGACATTGTTCTTTTGGCCTCTAGATTTTATGATCTACAACAGAAAACGAATGGCCTTAATAAGTTTGCTAAAATGACTGGTTTACAAATCAATAAAAGTAAAACAAAAATCTTAAGTATGAATGAAAAAACTTCTGAAAATGTAAAATTAGATGATGAATCCATTGAAGATGTAAATAGCTTCACTTACTTTGGTGTACTGGTGAACAAGGAGGGTGGAACAGATAAAGAAATCAAAATAAGAATTCCAAAAGCTCATAATTGTTTTAGAAAACTAAATAAAGTATGGAGAGCTACTAACCTTAATTTAAAAACCAAAATCAACCTTTTTAATTCCTTAGTGAAAAGCATTTTACTGTATGGAGCCAAAAGATGGAAATTAACAAGGGACCAATGCAACAAGTTAAATACCTGACAGACTAAATGTCTGAGGAAAATGTTGGGAGTATTTCGGCCGTATGTTATTACTAACACTGAACTCTACAAGAGTCCTGGACAGGAAGGAATTGAGAAATGGAAATAAAAAAACGTAGATGGAAATGGACTGGACATGTCTTAAGAGTGCAGCAGCATAACATCCCTGCTGTGGCACTTACTTGGGCACCTGAAGGAAAAAGATCTCTGGGTTCACCCAAGCTAATTTGGAGGAGACTGGTGGAGCAGGATAGAAATTGGATGGGATGGGCGAGCTGGTTAGAAGTAAGGACTGCACACAGGATTGACTAGGGTGGCGACGCAAGCTGAAGGCCTTTGTTGAAATGGCTATGAGCAGTATTAGCAGCATTAAGTTCAGCATTAGCAAATTCCATTTGTCAGGAGAAATATTTTTGGTTGGCCCAGAAAATTTAAGAAACATCCACAACAAAGAATCATGTACTTTAACAGAAAGTCAAACTTATGTATGTACATGGCCCAAGAAATTGGAAGATGCATCCACAGCATAAGAAATTATGTCATTCCATTACAGAAGAGAATCAAACCTGCATCTGTATGTAGCATGCACAAAGCTGAATGGCTATGTTGCTGATTACTAAATTATAAGGATTGCATGATAACTTGCGTGATTCAGTGATCTGTGACATAATAAATCGTGGAATTAAACTTTCATCTCAAGTTTTATTTTTTAGCATGTAACATAAATTTAGAATTTACCTCAGAAGTTTTCCTAGCAATACTTCAACCCTACTAGTACTAATCACCAGGACCTGCTTAAGCCAATGTGGAGCACAGGGCCTGGTGTTAATTGGGGGCTCCATACCAAATGCAAAAAAACATCACTCGGCAAATTTGGAAGTTTAGGACCACTGTTGCGAAGACACTTTTATACATGTAGAACTTTTTATTTAAAAGTAAAACTGTAAAGATGTATAATAAGTAAAACTATTAACACATTTTCCAAATTTAGAATAAAAAGTATATTGGTTTATATTATTTAAATAAATAAATAATTATTTCTGTTTAAAATGTTTTAAGACATACTGAATTTAGGGGCCTGTGCATTAATCAGGCCCTGCTAATGACATCTGTTAATCTAATAATTTAAAATCTGTTGAAATCCCCTTTTTCCCTTAACTATACATATTTAATTATTTAAATAACATAGTAAACAATCTTTCAATATAGTGTATAGGTGTGCCATAACCAGAAACTTTGGTAAATGAACATCTGCTTTAGTTGACACTAGCTGAATACCAACGAAAGTTGAACGATATACGAAGTCATTACTTTGAAAATTGTCAGTCTCGCAATAAGCAACCCCTGAAAAATGTAAATTTTTAATAATTCACTTTTCACATTTATTCGGCAAATTGAATATTTTGGTGTGCAGAACCATTTAAAGAAGAAAATATTGGAAAACTTAAATTGTGCACTTCTTTCTTTCGAACTATCTCATCCCAAAGCATGCTATTTTATCATTTCCCATGTCGAATGTTTTTCTGTGGAGCACACCCATAAATTAACATTTTTGAAAAACTGTCCATCATTTTTTTATCAGTTGATTGGTCTATATACCAAATATCAAGCCTCTATCACATTTAAAAGGAAGCATGTATAACTTATTCGGAAAATCGAACATTTTGGTGTGCGGCACCCTCTAAAGTAGCAAATATTGGAAATCTGAAATTGCACACTTTCTTTCTTTTAAACTATCTACTGGTTCACCAAATTTGAAGTCTATCTTATCACGAAGCATGCTTTTATTATCATTTCACCTTTCGAACGTTTCTCTGTGTAGCATCCCCTTAAATGAACATTTTGGAAAAACTGTATTTTTATCAAATGATTAGCTCATATACCAAATTTCAAGCCTCTATCACATTGTAAAGGAGGCGTTTTTCATTTATTCGACAAATCGAATAATTTAGTGAGTGGCACCCCCTACAATAGCAAATGTGGTAAAACTGAAATTGCAGACTTTCTTCCTTTCCAACTATTTACCCTTACACTAAATTTGAAGTTTCTATCTCATCACGAAGCATGCTTTTTCTATCATTTCACCTATCGAATGTTTGTGTGGAGTACTTACCCCCTTAAATATACATTTTTGAAAAACTCCATTCTTGGGTTTTCTATCAGATGATTCGACCAAATATCAAGCCTCTATCACGTTTTAAAGGAGATGTTTCTCCTTTATTCTGAAAATCGAATATTTTGGTGTGCGGCCCCCTAAACTAGAAAATATTGGAAGATTGAAATTGTACATTTTCTTCCTTCCCAACTATCTACCCATACACCAAATCTGATGTCTCTATCCTATCGCGAAGTATGTTTTTCTATCACTTCATCTTTCAAAAGTTTCTGTGTAGCACTTCCTTATATGAACATTTTTGAGAAACCGTAATAATCTGGTTTTTTTCTTATCAAATGATTAGCTCATATACTAAATTTCAAGCCTCTATCACATTCTAAAGGAGGCGTTTTTCATTTGTTCGTCAAATCGAATATTTTAGTGTGAAACACCCCCTACAATAGCAAATGTTAGAAAACTGAAAAGTGCACAGTTTCTTCCTTTCCAACTATTTACCCATATACCAAATTTGAAATCTCTCTCTCATCGTGAAAAATGCTTCTATCATTTTACCTTTCGAATGTCTTTATGTGTTTCACCTTTATTCCGAAAATCGAATATTTTGGTGTGTGTGGCAGCCCCTAAAGTAGAAAATATTGGAAAACTAAAATTGTACACTTTCTTCCTTCCAAACTGTCTTACTGTACACCAAATTTGAAATCTCTATCTCATCCCGAAAGCATGTTTTTTCATTAATCCACCTTTCGAACGTTTTTCTCTAGAGCATCCCCTTAAAAGATCATTTTTGAAAAACTTCATTTGTCTTGGATGTGTACTTTTATACACGATTGATAAGAATTTGATATTTTTGTAAATAATACTTGAATTTGATATAAGACAATCTTGAAATGCTGCCACATTATTGTTAAAAGGAAATCTGCGTTGTTATACATATTAAAATATAACACTTACTTGGTTGATACTTCGTTAAAATATATCCAGCATAATAACTATAATATCATTATAGGCATATATTGAGACAAGAAAAAAAAATAGGATGTACGGGAAGCGATAGGAGCTCTAGGAAGCGAGGTGACATTTGGGTTCTACGTCACAATGGCCTGCTCCCAGTATGGGTGAAACTAAGGCTCCTATATAGACAGGCTGGCGCAACCGCCATTGAAGCTGCTGCAGTAACTGTCTGCTACCGTCTGCCTATGCTATTTCAATGGCGAGCTCACTTTACTTGTCTGATGTTTGATACGTATTTTATCTGTAAAATGGGTGATTGTGGTATAATAAATGGCACTAATCATTGGAGGAAGAAGTTGCAAATGCATAAATTTTCTCAAGATCCCGAAAAAAGGAAAATATGGCTTTATAAACTGCCGAAGAAATGAATAGATTCCTGGACATTCACCTAAATCGTGCAGTGTACGTAGTTTCATATTTTATGCTTCCTTTTGTCTTTTTAAAAATAAATGTATGTTAAGATCTTGAAAAGAAAGTTTGAAAATTGGTTTCTTAAAGCTGAACTTTCAATAAATTAATTTTTTATAAGAGTTAAATAGGATTTATTCTTGCAATGCAATTTTAGGGTTGCTATCGCATTTTGGCGTGGGTTTATCGATGACTTAACGCCAAGATAGCAAGATTTGACTTTGAAATTTGTGTTTTTATATAATTATTGTACTTTAAAGACTGTTTTGTATTTCAATTATAAAATATGTGCATTGATATAAAATTTTAACAATTGTTTGTAGAAATATGTGAAAGCTGCATTTAAAAAAAAAATTAAAATATGCTATTTTGATTGTCTCCAAAGCATTTATAAAATTAATAATTTTTTTTTTTTATGATTAAGTATTCAGTGTACATACTAGAACGTTACAAGCAAATATATTTTTGATTGCCTATTTCTTATTTTAAGTTAGCATAGACTTATGCTGCCAGAGATTTTTAACATTTCTGCAGTTGCTATATTTTGTTTGTGGTAATATGAATTGCATGCATTATTTTGACTCATTGATTTTCCTCTTTTATGTTATTTATATTGTTGATATATTATCTTGTCAAGTATAGTTAAACTTAAGCTTTAAAATACTATGGCATTTATGTAACATTAAAAATCGCATACCTGATATTGCTTGAAATAATTTCTCAAAGTAACTAAAAGTCAATTCTCTATTAAGATAGATATAAGCTATCTATATTAAGATATTTCTACATGTGAAGATTAAATTTTAAATCCATTTAGAAGATCAATAATTTATCTTACAAATTAACCCACAATGTTGAATTGGACAATAGCTTTTTATAGCTGATTCTGTACCGATAATGAATAAAAATATGTAGTATGCTGAAAAAAATATTCCAAACTTTTCCTTTTAATTTGCCACTATTCAACTCAGGTATGTTGTACCTTTGATAGTAATTTTTATTGAAACTATTTCTGTTTACAAATTTAATGAATCTGCTTTCCCGAGTATCATTTTTTTGCAATTTTTACATAAAATTTAAAGTTCTGGAATTTAGAAGATTTTTAAGTACAGTCTAATTTAAATTATGTCAAATTTAGTATTTTATGAAAATTATAATTTAGAGATATGCTTCTTATTTAGCGGAGTATGTGCACATTTTCATATCAATTTTATGTTGAATTTAGAATAAAATAACTTTTTGGTTATAAGAAATTTGTAAATGAAGTTTCATTATCATGAGACTTAGCCATCGATAGTATGCTTATACCTGCACAGTTTTAATGTTTGTTTTGTTTGCAAAGTGTGCTATACTTTTGAGTATTATGCAGTAGTAAATTTGAATATGTTAAACTGTATCAAGCATGTTTAAGTTTGAAACTTCTGTTTTCTGTCAGACTATAGTTTTAAAAAATGTTCAAATGAGTCCAAAATACTTATTAACTGTAGTAGTAACATAAAATAATTGCTCAGCAGGTATATATTGATGAGCTGGAATTGATATGAGTGTATCGGCTGTTACAAAGTATTTCAAGATCTGAGTAACTGGTTGCTAAATTATGAAAAGTGCTGGAAATTAAGGGCAAAATGAAAATAAATTAAAAAAAATTGTAATTGTGTAAGTTTCTATTATTTTCTATGATGGTAATTCAACATTTAGTGATAGTTTTGTTTTAAAAAATTTGTTTGTAATATTTTGAATCCTCTTTATTAAAGGAATGTTTTGAAACGTCCCAGCATGAAGCTGATAATTGGAGAAATTTGAAGCCGTGATGGGCAAAGTCATCCTGCATTACTCCAACCTAAACATGTGAAAGCCCCAGGCCGTCCGACTCTCAACCTAAACATGTGAAATACCTAAAGGCTGGATCCATTTTAGATCATTAAGAAGTCAGTGGTACAATTGACACAGAGGTAAACTTTCCAAACTTTTAATTTAATACTTAATATAAATTCTGTGGATTTCACCATTGTTTTGAAATATAACTTTCCTTATACACACATAGGGATATAATAAAGGAAACATTATGACAGGGTTGAAAATTTAATTGTATGGTATCTTCATTAGAATACTTTCATAGTGTACTTTTGCGTATGTTTTTAAGCTGAAGATATCCTTCAGGAATTTTTTTCAAGTTGTGAACATTTTCTGTATTGAAATTTCATGTTCTATATGAAAATTAATTTTGTGCCAAGCTGTATAATTTAAAATATTTCTTCATCTCCCTTCTGCTTGTGGTGGATTCTATTACAATTTACCATTATCTACTGCTATATTTTTACTCAAGTTATAAATATTTTCAATTTTTATGACAAGTTTTTAATTCATGCTGAATTGCATATTTTGAAAAATATGTTTTTCTTGCTCCTGCTTTTGATGGACTCTTATACTTTCCGAATTAGGATATTTTCTTTGAGACCATTTTCTATATTGAAAGTTCAAGTTTTATATGAAAATTTATAATTTTGTGCCAAACCCTATAATTTGAAAAGTATCTCAATCTCCATCTGCTTGTGGGGGATTCTATTACACTTTACTATTATCATATCTACTGTTATATTTATACTCAAGTTATAAATACTTTCCAGTTTTATATGACAAGTTTTAATTTCGTGCCAAATTGCATATTTTGAAAAATATATTCTTATCGCTTCTGCTTCTGGTGGACTCATACAATTACCGAATTAGGATTTTCTTCAAATTGTGACCATTTTCTATATAGAAAGTTCAAGTTTTATATGAAAATTTAAAATTTTGTGCCAAACTAATATATAGTTTGAAATGTTTCTTCATCTCCCTTCTGTAGTTATAAATCCTTTCCAGTTTTATATGACAAGTATTGATTTCGTGCTGAATTGCATATTTTGAAAAATATGTTTTTCTCACTCCTGCTTTTGATGGACTCATACAATTACCGAATTAGGCCAAACTGTATATATAATTTGAAATGTTTCTTCATCTCCCTTCTGCTTGTGGTGGATTCTACAACATTTTACCATTATCTACTGTTATATTTATACTCGTTAAATACTTTCCAGTTTTATATGACAAGTTTTGATTTCGTGCTGAATTGCATATTTTGAAAAATGTGTTTTTCTCGCTCCTGCTTTTGATGGACTCATACAATTACCGAATTAGGATTTTCTTCAAATTGTGACCATTTTCTATATTGAAAGTTCAAGTTTAAAATGAAAATTTATAATTTTGTGCCAAACTGTATATATAATTTTAAATTTTTCTTGTATCTCCCTTCTGCTTGTGGCGAATTCTGCTACATTTTACCATTATCTACTATTATGTTTATACTCAAGCTATAAATACTTTGCAATTTTATATGACAAGTTTTGATTTCGTGCCAAATTGCATACTTTGATCAATATGTGCTTCTCGCTCCTGCTTTTGAAGGACTCATACAATTACTGAATTAGGATTTTCTTCAAGTTGTGACCATTTTCTCATTTTCTATATTGCAAGCTGAACTTCTATATGAAAATTAATTTTGTGATCTCTATAATTTGAAAAGTATTTTAACTCCCTTCTGCATGAGGCAGGTATCATTACAATTTACCATTATTTACTTTTATATATTTACTCAAGTTATAAATATTTTCCAGTTTTTTATATGACAAATTTTGATTTTGTGCTGAGTTGCATATTTTGAAAAATATGTTCACCTTGCTACTGCTAATGGTGGATTCCTACAATTGCTGAATTAGAATTTTCTTCAAATTGTGACCATTTTCTGTATTGAAAGTTCAAGTTTTATACAAAAATTTATATTTTTGTTCTAAATTGTATAATTTAAAAAATATCTCAATCTCCCTTCTGCTGGTGATGGATTCTATTGCAATTTACCATTATCCACTGTTATATAAGTTATAAATAATACAAGTTTTATATGAAAATTTATAATTTTGTGCCAAACTGTATAACTTGAAAAGTATCTATATTTAAATTTCAAGTTTTTAATCTTGTGTCAAGCTGTATAATTTGAGAAATATCTTTATCACCATTACAATTTACAGATTTAGAATAGCAAAATTTGAGTTATTTTTCATCAGGATATAATTTATTATGCTGAAAGCTTTTAAAACATAGAGTTGAATTTAAACGTTAGAATACATACAGTGCAAATATGCAATATTTCTTACAAATAGGCAGGCGCTTGATACACCATTATTCGCCTATACATTGGTCAACACTGTGAACCATTTGGCTGTCATAAATTACGCAAAATATAAGCTGTTTTAGGACGGATGCAACACTAAATATAAATTAAAAAGAACTTTAAAAATCACGATTTTTACATTGTGAAAAAAGATGGATGCAATATTTTATTTTCAAGTAGGGCACATGATTTCTTCATATAATATGGGTGTCATTAGTATTTTAATTTTTATTTAAAAAACTTTCACTTTTTCAACCCAGGTTTAATCCAAAACTAATTGGGTGATATTATTCATTTACAATCCCATATGTCCCACAGACTGTCTGAACAACATACTAAAATTTTATTTTGATAAAGTCATTTTTATGGCAATTATCGTATGAACGGACAGACAGACAGAATGAATGAACAAAGTTATAAACACTTTTCAACTGTGTTGTAAAGTGTTATAAAGAATTTTTTTGCATCAAAATGAAGTTCTAGTTTTTAAAAGTACTAGTGTATGAGGCTGAAAATTTCATATCAAAATAATTATTAGTTTCAAAATATTATGGCATTTTTGAAAGTGTGAAATATATATTGAAATTTCATTATTATTTTAATTGTATTTAATCATACCTTGTTCTTTCAGATTACTCTTTTCTGATTCATTATGGGTCCCACACACATAGCTTGTTGAGATTGTTTGAACCTCATCAATTAGAGATTTGTCATGACTCATAACAGATTATTTAAAATATGTATTAAATGATCTATAAATGCATCTATGACTATTCAAAATACTAAGAAATCTGTATAAATGTTGATTTGCTGTCTCAATAAGATGTTAAATTGTCCATCTGTGTTATTTGTTTTCTCCAAAATTCAACAATTTGCTGAGAAGTAAATTGTGCTAATTTTTTCAATCACATCCATATATTTTTTACCTTGTAAAATATTGACTTTTACTGCTTACCTTCTTTTCACTTTTGAATATAAAATAGTGATTTGAAAGTGAAGATTATATATTTTTTTCAAAGTTAGTATACAAACTGTTTGTGTAAACTTTGTGAAAACTGTTTAAATCATAATACGTTAAAAATGAACAATTATGATTGAATGTGTAAATTTTGCAGAAAATAGTAGAGGTTAAGACAAATTATATTATATAACCCAAAGAAATGAGGCCACATCACTATTTTAGGTATTGAAGATAATATATGTATTTTTTCATCTTTCAAGCAAAAACAAATTGCCATCCAACCACATGTCGAAACATTGTTGCATAAAACGTAATTCTAAATTTTACCAACAGTAAGTTCAAATGTTGCTATTGTTTATTCATTTGTGAAGAATTAGGAATTGCACATGAGTAATTTAGTTAAACTTATGAACACTAACTCAGAAATATATAAACATGTTGATATAAAAATTTATAATGTTCTTAGAAAATCGATATTCTAAAGGAAAATTATTAATATTAACCCATAAATAAATAAATTTATAAATTCATTAATATTAACCCATACTTAACAAAATATATAATATTAACGGGATTTAAAATTTAACAACTGAATACAAATTGTTTTTTTAATCATAAGGGAGATATTTTTATGAGAGTAATCTCTTCACGAGCATCTGGGGAGTGGGTAGTTTTATGTCAAAACATTGCCATTCATACTAAGAATGCATTCGTACTAATGCTATCTATAAGTATGAATGTAATTTTAATGTGAAACTATATCAGATAAGATGGGCATACAAGGAAAGAACATTTATAGCAAAAATGCAGCAAATGAATTGTCTATAGTATTAAGTAAAAAATTTTGTGGTCTGTCTACAGGCAATAAAAACAAAGCGCTAGATATTAATACTTGCTTTAGAATAAATAACATGAAACTAACAACTAATGATGTGGTTATTTTAAAAAATGATGTCCTAGTTATATTAAAAATCACAGTATAAAATAAACAAATTGCTAAAATGTAATATCAATATTTTTAAATAAAATAAAGAAAATGCCTGTCAAGCAAAATAAGATTATTTAGAAACGTTCAAACTCTAAAATCCATTTATCTCAAAATTATCTTTTTGGATTTAGTGTTTTTTCTTCTTGTGTACCCATGATATATTCTTCATATCAAGTAAAGTGAATCTGAAACTTGAATAATAAGGAATGACAAGTACCCTAGCAATTTTTCATTTTCATGAATATTCTACAATACAATATTTTAGAATTGAGAGGTTTTTTGTTGAATGTCTATAAAATATATGCAGTTGAAAATATATATATTCTAGGAATTTATAGTTATTTGAATTCACGATGAAAAGAGGAAAAAAATTTAATGGTTAATTCTATACTACTGCTTATAAAATTACAGAAGTGATGTATTATAATTATCAGCTTTCAAGTTCAATGCAATTATTAGTTATTTTTTAAAATAATAAATAGCAACATGTGTTAACAGAATTTTATTTTGACTCATGGTTCTTTATTGCTATATGTAAGTTTTTATTTTAGAAACAATGTCCTCCATGAAAGATGCTATCCTTTGACAGCATGGCCATATGATCTTGATAAATTAAATCTTCAATAGCATCACAAGTAAAAATTTTTAGTGGGAGGGGGTTTGGTAACCAAATATTTTGCTTTCTATTTCTCCATATATTGTTTCTTCGAAATTTAATGGATTCGGAGGGGGTGGGGGGAGAGACCTCCGAATTCCCCTCTTTGGTGACGCCACTGAATCTCTTCAAATGTATGTTTAAATTATCCAGTAGAAAGAAAGTATTGGTGTTTAAGTGTAATTTTGTTGTGTTCTGTTAAAGTAAACAATATTTAAAAAATAATAGGGGAGATGGAATTTTATATCCTATCACTAGTTGGGTGTGAACTTTTGCATTACTACATCTGAGTTAGAGATGGCTATAAGACATGAAGTAAGGAACAATAGATCATTAATTAGAAAAATCTAGGCAATAAGCAAGTATTATAAGAAAACATACTTGATATTTGTTAAACTTTTACCATTTAAAGCAGAGACTCAGCTATTTTCCCTTAGCTACGGTATTCGGTTTCAACTTCATCATTATCGAAGGGCTTTTGGCGTTCATGTCAAAATGACTCCCCCCCCCCCCCCCATTTGTTTTTCAGAATCAGAAATTTAATTTTAATGATAAAGCAGGGTTTATCAACAAAAGTCCCCCACAATCATATCGTAAAAACAATTCCGCTAAACACCGTTGGAATATAGCGTTGAAAGTTTCCAGTTTTTATTAAATTTAGACAAATACCCCCTTCACTCTAAATAAATAAAGTGAAATAAACCATGTCTGTTTAAAATACGCTATCGAGTATTATCAAAATAGGTATAAATATGTTAACAGTCAAAGACGTTTTTATATTGTTTATAAAAATTTTTAGAATTGTTACTATTTTTAAACACATTAATTTTTGTGAAATTGTTACAAAAATACTCAAAATAAAAATGCATTGCATGCAAAATTTGATTAATAACACTTTTCATTCTAATCAAAATAAGAAGTATTATATTTTATGTAAAATATTACATTTAAAATGCGCGTTTTAAAAGTATAAAATTTTTCGAGACTCGGGTAAAATCCGAATTTGACAGTCGATAGTTTAAAAAAAAAAAGATATAGAAATGCACCATTATAGCGATGAACAGCACGAGAAAGTAGCCCCGCTTTTCACCAAGCTTTCACAGGAGCTTCAATGGCCGCTCTTGCGCCAGCCTGTATATACGGAGCTGTAGAAAGTAGTAATTTGGACACACTGTTTCAATATATATGGCTGGGATGGATCGTCACCTTCGAGATCTAAAGAGTTATTCCACGAGGGTATCGATCTATTACACCCCTCAAAAGTACAGGTTGGCGAGAAAGTTGATAGTCCCTACCGTCACCTTCGTGAACTAAAGAACTTTAGATCTCGAAGGTGACGGGTGTAATAGATCGGTTCCCTGTTCACGATGGAGACGAAGCCATAGAAAGTAGTAATTTCGACACTCCGTCTCAATATATGCTGCTGTATGTTTGCAAGTATAAACAGACTCATAAGATTAGGTTCTTGTTTTGTCAGACTAGCATCGAGGGACAAGTGAACAGTGCGCGTAATGTAATATTTTTGAAAATTACTGTTGATTGACAAATTGCAATTTTCAATCTTCTACTGATTGGAGTTACCATTTTCATCAAAAGTCACAATCAAGAGATATAAATGATTCTAGACAATCCTAGAATCTAGACAGATTCATGACTCGGAGACATTCGATACCATGGCATGCTAGTTACAAGCCACTATAAAATCAAATTTATTTCTATATCTTGTATTGGCAGCACAACTATTCCGTCCATTTAACGTACACAGACGTGGCCTATAGAATCGTGTTTTCTGTTTTCTGTAAATAAAAATAGGAACTTGTCCAATATGTTGTCGGTTATGTACCGATCAAACTTAATACAATATATTCTGATTGTTGTATTATTACCCTCGATAAATTGCTATTTTGTGAATGTTGATGCTCATGCAGAAGAATGCTTTTTTGATAAAGTAACTGCCGGTACGAAAATGGGTTTGACATTTGAAGTCGCTGAAGGAGGTTTTCTTGATATCGATGTTAAGGTAATTTTTAACTTCAATAAGAGAAACTATAAATAATATTTAAATAAATTAAAGACTGCAATATACATGAGTTTGCAACAATTCGAACTGATTAATTGTAATTCTCTATACGTGTATTCTGTTGCGTACAACAGCTTTCTACTTTCTACTACAGTATTAAGATCGCGTATTTTTTTTATTGTAATTCAATTTCTTAAGGGAATTTTACATTCCAATTGAAATCTAATCGAGAAATTCTATTTTCAGTAATTGTAAACGTAAATTTTAGATTGTAACGTGATGTTTTAAGGAGTGTAATGTAAATAATATAACGTAAGTATGAGTGCATACTTAGCTCAACTGTTATTTTTACCTAATTTGATATATATATATATATTGATACTAAAACTTAATTTGTTGCACGATTGTGGACATGCTGTCAAATAGGTATAAAGGACAGAATTTAAATCAATCTCACCAAGACAGTTCCACTGTAACTGACGTAATAATTAATACAAGATTTATGGCTTCTTTATACCAGGAAACATTTACTGAAAATGCTTTAAAATATTTATTACCTTTGACTATCATATGGCAACTTTCAAAAAACATTTCTAGCTATGAATATACCTTTATAATTTCATTTTAAATTTGTGTAACTGACTTAACACAATTGGACATGATGTAATTGCTGATTCAGTAACAAGATAACTAACTATCAAAATGTTAAAGCTAGAAGAGTGTTTTTTACTTATAAACAATACTAAATAACTTATAGACTAAATGCATACCTATTTATATTTTATTTATTAACCATAATTTCAAAAATTACAATATCTTTTGTAACTGACATAACCTGCTTCTGTAACTGATGAAACTATCAATTTCTTATGTCAGTTATATTTGTAGTGTATTTTTATTCCTTGATATTGTTATATGAAATCTAAAGTTTTTTATTAATACACATGGATATTTTATTATATTTTTAATTAAATCATAAAAATATAGATTTCTAGCTAGCTAATCATGCATTTCTTCTAATTTATTTTGGGGCAAAAATGGGACTTCCATGTGGGAATTGACCTTTACTCTGTATCTTAGAATACAATTATATAAAAGGTCTTGGGAAATCAGTGACTAAATCTGCTGCTGCCAGCTTCAAAAACAACATGGAATATCTATATTTTATTTTAAATTAACACTTTTGTGTTGACATGCAGAGCGGTGGCTTCCGTTTGAGATAGTCATGTTCACTTGTTCATCTACACACATACAATGTCTTAAAAAGCATGTATGTGTGTAGATGAACAATAAAAATTTGTATTAAATTAATTTTTTTTTAAAGTAATTGTATTAAAAACTGCTCAAAACATGTATACTTTATCTTAAATCTTTTGACTGCATCGCATTCACTTTCTATATATATTAAGTAGAAAATTTAAATTATTACCTAATGTTGACAGGGTGCATACGGTTGCTTGAAAATTGGGAAAGTACTTGAATTTTAGAATAACATCTTCAAGGTCTTGAAAATATTTGAAAATTCCCATTTTCTTGGTTAAGTTCTTGAAAGCGCTTAAAAAAGGCAGGGTTGAAAGTGTTCTGAGGATTCACAGCATTGTGTTTTTTCTGAGAAGTTCTGTTTTCTCTGAAAATTTCCCTAGCAGTTATGCTGTCGTTGAAATTTTCCTAAACAACATCGTTCCCAAAAATTTCCTCCCTCAACGCTTCAATGTTAAACAATAATATTAGTTTGCTATGACTTTTCCCTCACAGAAACGCATACAACTTTATAATATGGAAGAAATTATGTCCTTGAAAAGTGCTTGAAATTTTTTTTAAGGAAAGTGTACTCACCCTGTGTTTAATATAAAGTTGGGAGGGGGGTTATTAACCCTACAACCCCCCAGGAGATGAACATAGTGTAGAATGGACCCTTACATACCTTGGCTTCTCTTTGCTGGACCCCTCTTTCTATATCCAATTATTAGATTAAAAAAAAAATTAGATTAAAAGAAAATTATTACGCTTGTTTCCTTTTTAAAGGAAACAAGTGTAATAATTTTTTTGGAAACATACCACACCTCATCTTATTTCTCTTGGATAGGAACAATTCACCAGAATTAATCATTGCTATAGCGTTACTTCATTTTTTTTATCATAATAATATGAATTATAAAGATTATTTTGAAAACATCATTTCAGTTTTTAACAAAAATAATTTAATTGCACATTGTATAAATGAAGACCCTCCCCCCCCCCCCCCCCACCCCTATTCAAAAAAAAAAAAAATAGCAGATTTTACTTTTTATGAAATACTTGAATTTCATTAAAATTAATGGTCAAGGGGTCATTCCATATAAAATCACCCAATGGTGGTTGCATGACCATTTTTGAAAATTTTTATATTTTGCATAAATGTTACTACATATTTCAGCAGATAAAAATTGATTTTTAAAAAAGTTTTATCTAGCTCGTTTATTTGGTACAGCCAATTTTTCAACATGGCGGACTGCAAATTTGATAAATTTTGATGTTGGGGCACGAGCCCCCGCTGAACTTTTCCAGAGGGGGCAAAGCCCCCTCTGGGAAATTTCAATATTTTTTTCTAACTTCATATTTTACTAAATACCAAAAAATGAAATTCTTTTAAACATAAAAATAATTGAAAGAAAATCCTATCAACGTAAATGTCACATTTCCGTTCAGTCTTGCTCACATCTTCCTTACCATAGCTCCCTAAACTATCTCGCACACAAACCAAGATCATCTTTACTCCCAGGAAACATGTTTACGCTAATGACAAAAACACTTGGTTACCAGAACTTTTTCGACTGACCGCCTAATTCAAAGAGAAATAGAATATTTACAGCCATGTTATTGGCATTTCCAAAAAATAGCTGTTTTCCTCCAGTAATAACAATAAATGATTACCACGAAGTAGAGATGACTTATTTTGTCTACCTAAAGAGATCTTATCTGTAATTATTCCTGGATCCTATATACCAGTGCTGTCTTTACAGATGACACCCATTCCGTTTGAAGCTGCAAACCCCGTGGGTGGTATCCATTCCGTTTGAAGTTGCAAACCCCGCGGGTAGTTTTGTTCCTGCTGAGCGCGGGACGTTTGGCACAGCACCGTAGTCAGGCAAGGGCCAGAGGGTGCTACACCCTCCCCCCACCCACTAGGTATACTCAGCCCACCCCTATGATAAAAATATTAAAGTCTTAGTTGTGATAAGAACTGTCAACTAACATGTCATCCAAATTTTGCATAAAAATATTATTTATGAGATTTTTTTTTTATAAATTGATTTATTTTAAAAATTTTTTAATTTAGCTGAATGTGTGGTTATAGTGATGATCACTTTATATACATATTTAATTTAAAAATATTTAAATATAGACAGTAGTGTTTGGATACTTTTGTATTATTGCTGGATTCATTGTTTTAATTTATTGTGTCAAAGTGTCAAAATCAACTGATATAGTTAAGAGTTGATATTAAGCGTTAACTTGTATTAACTTTCAGGTGTTTTTTTTTTTATTAATTAACAGCTTTGCTACTACTTAATTCTTATATTAAAATCCATTGTAATTATTATATATTATAATATTGATGCTTAGTAACTATATGGATTTTCCTAATTAACTCCTAGCTTACAAACATAAATAGGCCTAAAAAGATTAAAAATATTTATCGTACAATAAATAAAACTGCTGATATCTTTCTTTCGAACCAGCCCGTCGACCTACCCGAAGGTGTAAGATGTCTGTTTAGACCGCCGAGACAATGCCATCTAATTTAGATTGGAAACCAGTGGGGGCGACATCCACAGGGACCGACCCTCCTTCCTTTGTTACCAATAGCTCGGAAGGACTTTCAAACCCACAAATTTGGCTTGTACACGGGGACAGTTTAGGCAAAGCCGGAAATCAAACTTGGGTCCTCGGAGTACAATCCCCGTGACTTAGCCTCTCGGTTATCTGACTCCAAAACTGCTGCTTATAAGACAATAACATACAAAATTTCCTTGAGGAAAGCATATGTATGTCAGTTAGTTGACTACAGTTGCTTCGATGGCATTATAATCCCCCCTTTTTCAGGCCAAAATAACAGTATGCACTCTTAACAACCACTACTGACGTTCGTTGGGCAGTTCGTTCTTGGCAGTTGTTAAGGGCATATACTGTTCTTTTGGCCTAAAGTAGGAGCTTAAAATGACCTCGAACCAATTGCAGGCACCTAACTGACATATGCTTGCTTTTTTCAAGGCGGCCTTGCAAGTTGTTATGTATTTATCGACTTTGTGAATCTTGCATATAACTTTATCAGATTGTGCCCCCCCTGAGATTTTGAAAACTCGGCGCCTATGCCCAGCACTGAATGTGGACGACATAGTCAGGAAGGAGGAGTGACAACCCTGAGAAACAAGAAGTCATATATGAGGCAGAATCGCTAACAAATGCTTCAACTTGGTCGAAGTCGACTTCCATTTCCCATAATGTCTCTGTGATAGGTTGTGCACAGTTTCGACCATTTACAGCCTCGAGTGAAGTGACTGCAGCCACGTACTGCTCCTGGGACCTGGAACGTTCCACTGTAGAAAGCAGGATAACATATATTGCCCATCCCATCTTGTCTGTTGTCTCATCAGACATCACTGCAACTTTTTTGTTTTTTAAAGCTGCAATGGCCGCTACTTTCGGAGATTTTTCCAGGTGAGGCAAATACTTTCTCCGGAGAACATTACTCCCAGGCAAATCTCCACCACTGATAACATTCTTCTTCACCCAGTCTTTGAAAGCTGGATGGTAGGCCTTCTCCAACGGAATATTCGTGGAAATCATCATTTCTACTGTTGAGGTGACAAAATGTACTTTGGCAGCCTAATAAATCCAAAAAACAAAGCACTCAAATTCTGCACTTTAGTTGTATACATGAAAAGTCATATTAAAATATTATACAGTGAAACTTCGATTTAAAATTTATTCATTTTCAGTAGAACCGGAATAAAATAAATAATTAATTAAATAAAAATCTTATCTTAAGTTATATAAATAAAACTAGCAGGTTCGTTGCAAAACCTGTTAAATTTTTTCTAAATTCCTAACTGGAACTCCACTCGCAGGAACTCAAGTTCACTTAACTGTACTCGATGGAACTGCTTAATGTTTTGTTTTTGGAATGATTCTTCAAATCTAGTGAAAAAAGAAAATATTAAAAAAAAGTGTCAATAAAATGACAAATTGACAATAAAAAATGGATGTGTAGTCTTCCCAGGCTAGTCTGCATTTCCTTTGCAAATATCAGCCTCTCAAGTTTATTAGCGTGGGAGGAGTTCGGGAACACAATAAAAAAATAAAGCCTACCACTTGTTCGATTATAATTTATAATATACTGATATGGACATATTTTACATCCGGGAATTATTTAACATTTTGATTGGTTTTAAAAATCTCTATCATCGATGTTTATTAAATTGTTTTCGTTTAAACGAAACACTGCACCTTCAACATTTAAAAGGTTTTATTACTCACTTAGAAGGCAGCAGAATATCGTAAATAAAAGCATCTTGAACGAGACATTGGATAACGTAAATAAATGCAGAGAAAAAAAAGACTAAATAGAGCAAAAATTTGGACGTTCCTTAGCATTTTTCGCATCTTCAACAGTTTCAAACATTGTCCTTTGGCGTTTGCCTGTCTTTGTTGATTCCACGTGGCTTCTGCTTGCAAAGTGTTTTTTCACACCATCAACAGTTTCCCATGCACCTCGTTTATTGCAGAAACTGCTCACCATCAAGTTCCCAGACTGCTTCATTCCGTCTTGGGAGAAATGTTTTATTCTTTCATCTATACTCACTTTCGGTGGCATGATGTGGTTAATGAACGATATTTTATTAATTCAAGTTCTATTCCAACTTCCTGGAACTGTGACAACTACTGCTTGGCGGTTATTTCCTATTTTGCAATCGTTGCGCCACCTCTTGACAGCGTTTGAAATTTTTTTTCTCGCGTAAAAAGCAATAAACGGATAAAATGGCTTAAATTTACGATTTTTTTCGGCAGATACTCTTAAAATTCTCGAGTAGAAGTAAAAATTTGTTCATGTGGGCAGATTTGTAAAAATTCAAAAGTAGTTCGCGAGTCAAAACCCACGTAAATATGTTTCATTTGACTTAAAAGCATGTTTCCTATCATTATTTGAATTTTTTAATTTTTCGCGTATTTCGTGAGTCGTGAATTTTGAGGGTCTCTAGTCATTGTACAGTCGTTATATTTCATTACAGAGTTTGTCAGTAATCTGGTAGCTCTGTTCTGTAAGTGTATGAAGTTCCAGAGGTGTGTGTTTTCTCAGTACTTTTGATGGAGGAACCCATTATGCATTGGATGCCTTTTGAAAAGAAATTCTCTGGCCTGGTGGCCTGAAGATTGCAGAGGTCTTATTTCCAAAACACATTTTTAAAATTTTAATATGCCACTGCTGTTTATCATAAATACAAGTTACTACTGGTATATCTACATATTCCAAAGATATAGATGTTTGGTAACATGTTATGGTGGATTTTCTAAAAATTAAAAATATGTGCTTTTCTCTCGTTTGAGGTACAGAATTACATTTTTCAAATCTAGGTTTCAACACTTTCTCATTTAATTTCACTTCCTCTGTTGAAACAAAAATGTAGATTTTTTTCACAGCAAAAATAATATAAATGTTTTGGAGTAAGGATCTGATTTTCATAAGCTCTTTGCAAGCTTTCTTTTGCCGCTTCCCTTTTTGTAGTACCTACTACTCTGTCACAGGCATTCTTCCCATGAGCAGTAGCAAAAAAATTCAACTCGGCATCTACTTATGATCAAACTTATGATGACACATGTTGATGCAATTATTTTTGTTTTTATATTGACTGGCAGCTGCATCACTAAATAGATGAACCCTCTTCATTATCTACTTACATGTCTTTTGTAAATGAATGTTCTAATTTTTTACACAGCATCTCTGAAATTTTCTTTGTTTTGCATATTAAAGCTCTTGATTTTTTTTTCTGAACTGTCGTTTAATTTTTGATACTAGTGAAATATCCAGCACAGAACAAACTACATCAACTTCATAACCTCTTCTGGAACAAACGCTTCTTCAGGTTTTCATAAATGCCTATACTATCTCTGGCCAAAAATGTATTTTTATAACACGTAGGGCATAAAGATTTTCTTGGAACAAGGTGTACCTGATGCTGTCTGTTTTTCTTTAAATGTTCCAACGTAATTTCACGATAACCTTTGTAGCCATTTTTCTTTGATCCAGTATGATAGCTAAATGGACACATCACATCTGTCCAAAAAGATGAGTATACTTAATAATGGACTTTTTCTCATGATATTTACAAACTGTTTTCAAGTGATCTGTATCTAATCTTAACTTCAGTAGTGTTTTATCAACTTCACTGAAATTCCCAAAATTAGTAAAATCCTTACTGACTTTACCATAAGTATGCTTATGACAATTTTCTTTAATAAATTTACCAATAAAACATTCCATTTTTATGAATTTTAAATATCAATTTTTTATGTAATTAAACAGCATAAGACATCGAATACATCTGCTCATCACTAGAAACTGTGACGAGGAGAAATGATATGAACTGATACATGCTTTTCAGTTCAGGATTGTCATAACATTCTGCAACAAGTAATAGTACTAATCAGAAAATGGTGCTCTTTTATACATGCATGCTATCATTTTCTTCTTTTAAATACAAACCATGGTTATTAGGTTTGGATACTTTTAGCCAATTTGGCTATTTCTGATCATGATTGGTTAATTTTTTTTTAACTTTGAATTTCAAAGCTAAAATTTTAAATAAATTTTCATTAATAACAATTATTTATGATTTTCAGTTATTTATAATTTTTTATTTTCATGATTTGGTGGATTAATAAGAATAAATAGAAAATTTGTGGCAAAGTTATGCATGTTTGATAAATAAATAAGCAAGATTTTAGGACTCACTTGCTCATCACTCCATATCTATGAAGCCAGAAAAGTCTCAAACTCCAAATGTTTACTAATTAGTTATTATGTAGTACTTGATTCTTTGTAAGTTTCAGATTTTTCCCGATTCCTCCACCAGAGATATTAAGGCTTAAATATTTGTAAATTTGAAAAAGTCGCCATGTTTGGGACTTAACCCTCTCCGAATGGCAGTCTTGAATATGCGTTATCAACCGACGTGTGGGCACGTCGACCATCCGGAAAGAGTTAATAAAACAAAAAGGAGAAAGTTCTCAGCCTCAAAAATTCTCCAGCAAAGACGTTGGGAGTAGGATAAGATATGGTGAAAATTTGAAGATTTAAAATTGTTCCCTTCATTATTTTTAAAAAGCTTAAAAACTGCATTTTTAGCTAAATTGATGCTGAATTTTAACACTAAATTTCAACCCCCCAAGTTGCAGTTACACAAACTTTACAATAGCATGAAATGTAGATAACTTTAAGGCCAGTAAAATAGTTTTTATTCCAAGTATCTACCTCTTTTGAGTTCCAAGATATTTAAATTTGCTTGAACATCAAAATTTATCAAATTTGGAGTTCGCCATGTTGAAAAAATGGCTATACCAAATAAACGAGCTAGATGAAAATTTTTAAATAATCGTTTTTCATCTGCTGAAATATGTATGAACATTTGTGCAAAATATAAAAATTTTCAAAAATGGTCATGTAACCAAATATTCTTTTTTTGGGTGATTTTAGATAAAATGACCCCAAAGCAGAGTATACTACTGGAAGTGCGAAAATTTTTCTAAACTCAAGATACTGTTTTCAATTGTTGACTAAACAATAAGGTAGAAAGAAAATAATCTCTTGCAAGGGATTTAACATACTCAACAGACAAAATTGGCTACATTTTGTTGTTTCTTTTATTTTTGATAGCGAAAAAATAGTAAACAAAAGATTAGAGTTCTATTTTCCAAAAAAATTTGCTTAGTCTGTTTCTGTGTGCTCTTAAGATTTTGTTCTCTGAAGAACACTAAATTTAAACTTGTGAGTACTGTGATGTTCATTAGCAACAGGTTGCAAAATATAAACATAAATTGTCACAGATACTTTACAAATTTTACTTAATTTTGAAATTTATTTGTCAAGCAAAATATGAATCTACCCCTTTTATTGTGGGTGATTCTTCAAAAACCTAACATCATGAAACAAATTCTTTAAAAATAAAATTGCTGTAATAAAATCACACAGTCTTTATGAGACACTTAACAAAGGAAAAATAAAGAAAACTCACTTAAAGCTAGTTCCCGTTATTGGTAACTCTTGGCATAGAAAATGCCAGTAGTGTGACATTTTCCTACTTGAGGCCTCGTATCTAGCTCCAGGGTCAAATTTAGAATTAGGAATGTTCTAATTTTCACCAGTTGTTCTCATCATTTAATTACATACCATAACAGTTTTGTTTATAAATTAAAAATTATCATTATATAGTGATGTTGTATAGAAGAACATGATCTAATAAAAAATACTACTTACCTCAGCTTAAAACTTTTTCAAAAATTTGAGAAAAACGTTAGGTAAAACAGATCTTTTAAATCATTCATTCTAATAAAATGGTGGGAATGAACAATGTGGCCATTGTAACAGACTTATAGTCCCCCTATTTTCTTCCTAAAGTTATAAAATTCCATTTATCAGGAGAGTGACATGGAAACCTTGAGACAAAATTTAAGTAATGCACCTATATTATGCCAAATAATTAAGTGGATTAAAAAAAATGTTTTTTTTTTTTTTTTTTTTTTTTTTTTTTTATGTATATATAATAATAGATAAATTAATTTTGTTTGAGTAAAAGGTTCTAACTGACCAAGAGAGTGATTTTCTGGTCTTTTTCAATCTTTCATGGAAAAGGCTAAATGAGTAATCTTTTTCATACACATATGGGGATAGAGGAAAGAAAACTTTTTATGTTGAGTCATTCTTGTGTTATTCTACTCAGACATGTTATTGTTAGGTTTTTGGCAGGGTGCAAAATAAGGGAATATTATTTAGTAGCAAACTACTAATCGGAATTTCAGTTGTGCAGCAGTTTCAACATTTTGACTAGCAGTTCACAACTATTATTTCAGAATTTCTTAAAAAATGTACTTTTTAATATATTGAGATGTCAGGTTTGAAAAAAAATAAAAACAACATATGTCTTTTTTCTATTTTATTTATTTATTTATATTTAGTTATGTGAAAAGAACTTTAAAAATCACGATTTTGACACAAGATGGATGCCATATATCATTTTGAAGTGGGTCATGTGATCGTTTCATATCATGGACACGTGATCGCTTCATATAAAAGGTGTTATTATTATTTTAATTTTTATTTAAAAAACTACTGAATATATTTCGCTGAATTTTTTTTTATATATTTTATGGAACAATTTGAATACTGCCTAAAATTTTCGAAGCAATTTGTGAATTTTAAATCCGCTTAAAAAATGCTTGAAAAATTAGGTCCCATAGGGTTCAATGTATTCCATTTTTTCAACCCGGGTTCAATCCAAAACTAATTGGGTGATATTATTCATTTATATTCCCATAGGTCCTATAGACCGTCTGAACAACATACTAAAATTTCATTTTGATTAAGCCATTTTTACGGCAGTTATCGTGCTAACGGACAGACAGACAGACAGACAGAATGAACAAAGTCATAAACACTTTTCAACTTTGTTGTAAAGTGTTAATTATTGGAGCGTTTATTTATCACTTTCCTTCTTTTTCTCTCTACTCATTTTTAGACAAATTTTCATCTCTAAATTTATTTCAAACCTTATAATTTTGCTTATTTCATACCATTTTTAGAGTGCTATTTTACTAATTTATTATATTACATAATAATACTGATTACGTTTTCAAAACATAATTATTTTTTTTAATAATTTCAACATTTAACTATATTACATCATGTGTGTAAATAAAACAATCACTTACCTTTGGGCTTTGGAAGAATTCACATTAATAGAAAATAAATAATAGAACAATTTAATGTGCCAAAATATTATTGAATTTCAAAGAATTTTTTGTATAAATGCACCCCTACTTTATATTTCTGAATTACCCAGTCCAACCCAGGTTTGAATCTGAAAAGTTCAACCTTGAGTGATGTTATCTATTTGCAAAAATGAGGTCAATAAAATCTGTTTGCAGAAATCTCTAAAAATTTGCACCTAAAGAGGAATTTCATTAAAAAAAAAATTATATTTTTGTAAAATAATTGCCGAATATTTACACATTATACATTAGGGGTGCGGTAGCCCATTGGTTAGCGCGCTGGAGTTGCACTCGGTAGGCCCGGGTTCGATTCCAGCCACTGCCAAAACTGCCGCCGTGTTCATGCGGAGTACGATCACATTAAACATGTGGGTCCGAAAGCCCTTCCAAAAGGTTGGTGGTAGGGGAAGGAGGGTACAGTCCCTGTGGATGCCTCCCCCACTGGGTTCCGGTCTAAATTGGGTGGCACTTCCCGACCGTCCAAACTGTTACCTTACACCTTTCTGGTAGGTCGGATGGTCTGGGTTTCAACAACAACATTATACATTAGGAATGTTAGGTTTGCATTGCTCACTTGAATTGATGTGCAAAAAAAAATAAATATATAAATAAATGTAAAATATAAAATTTCTTTTATATTTTCATATTTTTGACACAAATAAACCTGTATTACCAAAATGTTTTTATCAAGTTTACATTCAAAGTATGCATTAAAATTTATTTAGCCATTCTAAACAGCTCAGTTATTTATTAAATGTCTTACAAGACATTATCAAGGATTTATTCCAAGCAAAAGTTTCCAGAAACTATGAAGTTAAAAACTTTTTTTTTTTGGAGGAGGGGGGGGGACCTGAAAATACACAATTATCAGAAATTCAGCCATATATATACACTATGTGAGATAAGAATTAGGGAGAGAAGAAATGTACAATGCTAGTAAACTTTTGTGCAGTTTACTGATTGGAACAGAATGGGGGTGGGGGGAGGTTAGTTGTTTAATTTAATCACCATACTGCACTGTTTAATTGACCTGTCGTGACAGCCTAGTTTGATGTCTAATTAGGTCTCTTGAGGTCTTTTAATCAGTAAATTTTATTAGGTACTTCCTTATAGTGGACCCTGCAATTACGATTACACCATATTTTAAAAAACCAATACGAAATCGGGAACATTAGCGAAAAAGCAGTATGACGATAATATAAATCTGTGCTGCTTCTTTAGGACTGCAAAGGTTTGACGAGATTTTACAATCTACCTTGGCGATACATCTCGGTCGTTTGGCAATTCATCCTCAGGGGCCGCTATAATAAGGAAGTACCTTTTATTAATTGTAGCATGTATTAATTAATTTTAATTATGATGCAAATACTTCCATGTGTAACTCTTTTGAGAATTAAATGATGTGTATTTCCTTTTGATTAAAAGATAACAGGCCCCGATGCAAAAGTCATCTACCAAGGAGAAAGAGAGTCCAATGGGAAGTATACATTTGCCGCTCACACAGATGGCGTTTATACATACTGTTTCAGCAATGCCATGTCCACGATGACACCAAAAATTGTCATGTTCTCTATGGACGTAGGAGAAGCCCCTAAAAGCCCTGATGCTGAAACTGAAGGTAGGCACAGATGAAATAAATAATTAATAATTTGATTTTTTAATGTTTCTTCAATTTTAAATCTTGTTATTTCAAATAGGATGGAAGTGTACTGTTTTAGTTGAAATAAAAATAGTTGAAATAATAATAATTAAAAGAAGGAAAGGAAAATATTTCAGAAAGAATACCAAACAGAAATATTTTATAAACTTTATATGCTAATCTGCAAAGTTAGAAAACTAATATTTAAGAAGTTAGACTTTTGGATTTGCTTAAAATAAACACAAATAAATGAAAATACTTGAAGTTGCAAAAAAGTTCCTTTACCTTCGAAGTAAAATTAAAAAAATATTGCTATTTTATAAAGAGTTTTTATTCAATTTAAGTTAAATTTAGCGCAATACTCATGATGATAATATAATTCCAAATTAAAAAAAAATTAGGATAAAATTTTTTAAATTAGCAAAGTTAGAAAACAGATAAATTAAATCCACTTAGTTTGGAAACAATAGTTTTTGATCACGACAAAATGAATACCTGCCATTTAATCAAAACACCTGCTCTGGAATATCATCTACAGTTGCAATGAATAAATAGATTTAATTTGATAAAATTGTTGAAAATGGCCAATTTTTAGCTTTAAAACTTAAGAATTTTAAACTGATTTTTAATTAAAAGAATATTTTACCGAATTGTATCATCTGGGGACCTAAAGTACCGCTGTATCAAATTTTGTTACTGTCTGAAGCTTCAATTTACTCTACAGATGACAAACAGACACACAAATATTTTTTATTATATAAGATATATTTATTGTAATAACGATACTACTGGCTAATCTGGCAACACTGACTATACTAAATTTAATATGGATAATCAAAATTACAATTAAATTAGTTGAGAAAATTAATATTTTCTTAATGTTACATTGATAAGTAACACAAATGCAATTAAAAATTTTTTTCCAGTAATGGTTTCTATATAAAGGTCCAGTTTTTTTTACAGCATCCATCTTTTGTAAGAAATTTACTGAATGCCGTGAAAAACTTTTAGACTATACATTAGTTTTGTATTGCATATAGCAGTGTTTTATATCATCTCATATAATGTGCTTCTCATTAGAAGAATTTCGGACATAAAATATTGTTACGAAAAGTATCCGCAGGGATTGTGGATGTACACGCATGATACAAGAACAAGGCCATGTTTCTGGATAACTTATGTTTTTTCACAAGCGCAAAGTAAACAGGAACAATATATAATCAAACAGCACTTAAATGCGCCACTTATTTCACAGAATAAGTGATATCATTCACAGAATGTTAATGAAAGTATTTTCACAAAACAGCCGCTACTATTCTCAAAACATTAACAAAAATCAGCGTCCAATCTATCTTGTGTCACGTCCATTTGTCAACTCCACTGTAACGGAGGGATGAGTCCTTTTTATAGTCTCCATAGAAACTTCTGGAAATCTCTACATCTCAAAGAATTATCATTTTATCAAAAAGTTTCTGGAAGTTTCCAAATTGGTGCTAAATCGCTAAATCTGGCAACCCTTCTTCTAATGGAGAAATCCTGGGCTCGTGTCATCCTCATGTCATGCACTGTATTTTCTTCGCCTGGCCTTCAAGACAGACAAAAGAAAAGGTGTCAAACGGAACATTGCACGTTCACAACAATATTATTTTCAATTTTTAAAAGGTATATCTGCATAAGAAGTCTATACTTTTTAAAGCCTAATCTACTAATACTGTTTCAATCTTACAATACTATTTCAATAAGTTTTCTTCTTTCTTCTTTTTTTAACGTAATATATTTATGTTCATTCTAAAGCTGTCTGGTTCCAACCATTTTTAGTGCACATATGCTGTAAGACTTGGGTGCACCTAGTGGAATAAAACACGATTCTGCAATGCAGGGATCACCTTTGAAATGGAGCTATGAAGATTATATGAAAAAGGGGGACATGAAATTGAATCTTGCTGGAGGCCCAAGCTTATGGTGTTATTACACAGATTAATTTTCATTGCTGAACTTCGGCAATTCCGCCCATCAATCATACTTTAGCCCCATTTATAACATGCCCCTCGTCTCACCAATTTCATTCCAGGTAGAATTTTTTAGCATTTTTTTTTGTATAATTTGGATCTTTTATATCCCAAAGATGTCTGTAATTTGGTAAAAGTTCTATTATTTTTTCATCTCCAGACTTCAGCAATTCCACTTGGCAATAATACTTTAGGCCCTGCCTTTCTAACAGGCCCCTCCTCTCTAATGTCACCGATTTCATTCCAGAAAGCTTTATTTATTTATTTTATTTTTTTTCCCTGTGTGTCTAATTGGGATCTTTTATATCCCACAGGTGTCTGTAATTTGGTAGATGTTGTATTATTATTTTTTCCATCTCCAGATTCCAACGTAGTTGAGATTGCAGATTCCAATACAGTTACCATTGCCTTCTTTAATGCAAATGAAGAGAGGATAGGCGGACAGAGTGTTGTCCAATCTTATCATCTTCTGATTGGTTAGCCGCTCAGAAATTGAGCAATTTTTATTGTTCAGTATGAAATAATTGTGGCAATTCGGCTGCAAGATTTCTTCCCATTGAAATGTATGGTATTGCTGAAAAATTGCTGGAAGGAATTGCTCCATGTAATAACAACTTTAGTCTGTTATGCCACAAGGTGCATCATCTGAAATTGAATTTCTGCCCTGGTGAAATGTTCCTGTTTATAGATCAGCAATTTAGTGTTCATATATAAAATCAACCAGTGATTGGATTTAAAAAAAATTCTACATGCTGCACTTTTGATATATTTATTTAGATCACTATTTAAATGAAATTTCTTTATAAAGAAACAATTTTTTATGTGAAATTTTCTGTTTCTAAATGTTTTGAAGGAGTCTGATATTGAAATCTAAAGTTTTGTGAAGTATATTTCATAAATCTCTATATTTCTGGTTTTCTTTTCCTTTATTTTCTCACATTTAGAATTTTATAAAAGGTCTGTTTAAAGTAAATATTTATTAAATGTGGGAGATTATGAAGAACCCATTTTTGAAATGTAGAATTTTAGGAAGGATCCAAAAATAGCCTAAAATATTTAGACCCTGGGCATGCTGAAACAGTTTATTTATGCTAAGTTGTACTTTTGATTGGATGGCTATCATTAAACTGAGCAAGTAAACAATTATTTTGCTATTTTCTCAGCAGCATTTGAAATATATATATATATATATATTTTTATAATTAGTTTTAATAGAAAAATTAGAAGTACAGTACTTCAAATAAACAAAGAAAATTTATACAGGAAGTTGACCATCCTAAGATTTATGAAAACATTTTTAAATTATTTATATAAGTACGGAGTAATAATGTACCAATGTCTTTCATAAGAAAATGTGTAAATGTGTAGAATTTCAAGTGAATGAAGTATTCTTATGTTAGTGACCAAATAAGTATATTAATTCATAAATAAACATTTGTTAGAAAAATAATCAGTGCAAAGCAAAATATTAAATTATTTGTAGAAACATCTATTGTATAAAAGCAGAATTAAATTTTTTTAATAACTTGAAGTTATGTATAGTTCAATTTTTAACACTTTACAACAAAGTTGAAAAGTGTTTATGACTTTGTTCATTCTGTCTGTCTGTCCGTTAGCACGATAACTGCCGTAAAAATGGCTTAATCGAAATGAAATTTTAGTATGTTGTTCAGACGGTCTATAGGACCTATGGGAATATAAATGAATAATATCACCCAATTAGTTTTGGATTGAACCCGGGTTGAAAAAATGGAATACATTGAACCCTATGGGACCTAATTTTTCAAGCATTTTTTAAGCGGATTTAAAATTCACAAATTGCTTCGAAAATTTTAGGCAGTATTCAAATTGTTCCATAAAATATATAAAAAAAAATTCAGCGAAATATATTCAGTAGTTTTTTAAATAAAAATTAAAATAATAATAACACCTTTTATATGAAGCGATCACGTGACCATGATATGAAACGATCACATGACCCACTTCAAAATGATATATGGCATCCATCTTGTGTCAAAATCGTGATTTTTAAAGTTCTTTTTAATTCATATTGAGTGTTGTATCCATCCTAAAACTACTTTATTTCTGCCTAAATTCTGTGCATCTACATACTGAAACAACGCAATGACAATTTATTTCAGTTTAAATGCTCATCCAAATATGATTATTTCTACTATTAAGCCTATTTTTCACCTATGTAAAATGTAAACAGCAAAATATGTAGAATGAGTTGTATTAGAATCGCTGTAATTCTTTAACACAAAATCATTTAGTCCATGGAGTCTGCTTAGCTGATATGAATGAAGTATTCATTGATTGTAGAAAGAGAAGGACGATATTTTTCGATGAAGTTTTAAGCATAGAGTTAACTTATTTGTAGCTCCATGGTCTTAATTTTTAAATAAAATAAATTATTATAGTATTCTGATGAATGACATGAATGGGGGAATTATTTATGAATGAAATATTGCTTTTATAGAGAGAGCCAGGCGTGTTATTTTTTTATGACGTCATTTGAATCAATTTCAGTTGTTTTCGATGAAGTTTTCAAATATAATAAATTATCGTAGTATTATGATAATTCTAAAATTATTACCGAGGAATGTATCAAATTTTAGAGATGTTTAAACCAGGTAATTTATACTTTAATGCCGTCATTTGAATGAAGTTAATTTTTTTCGATGAGGGTTTAAGGTTTCAAGTATAATAAATTAATGTAGTATTGTGATAAGTTTTAAAATATTACTGAGGAATGTATTGCATTTTAGACATGTTTAAATAAAATTGCATTGAAGTTGGAAAGTGTTTCATAATCAATGCTTTAAGCATGATTGATCTTTCTTATTTTTCTATTCCCTTTTGTTTCGAATTATCCAAGTTTCAATTAGTGGCGGATCCAGAAAAAAGTCACAGGGTGGGGGGGGGGGGGAGGGGGGTTCAAAGCAAAATAACAGCCATAATTACTTTAACTAATTGGCACTTTTAATTCAATTTTCATTTTCATTTGATAACTGGACTTATTTTCAAAGGTGGCATAGCGAAAATGCAAAAAAAATCTAAATATCTCAAGAATGGCTACTCCTAGTGTAATGGGGTTGGTCTTATTCTTTTTGTCTTCAAAAATTACGTATAAAATACATATTTAATTGGTATATTTGAGCATACACTGTCTTATTTTAGATTAAATAATTTTTGCGGGCTATTTTGCAAAAAAAGGCAGGTTCTTTTTTTACAAATTGTACCAAAATCTAATCAGCACCAGGTTAACCTGCAAGTGATTTTTCTACCAAATATTGTGAAATTTGGTGTATTAGTTTTTCAGCTAGAGTAGATACGAGCAATTTTTGTGGGCCATTTCACAAAATAAAAGCAGGCTCTTTTATCTCGAATCGTACCAAAAACTAATCAGCACCAGGGTCACACACAAGTGACTTATCTACCAAATTTTATGACATTCGGTCCATTAGTTTTTGAGTTAGAGTGGATACATACATTGTACAGGCGTCACGCTAAAAATAGTTTTTTCACATTCTAAAGGTCCCAAAACGTGTAGAGCCGTCGAAAACTCGAGTTGCGATTTTTGGCATGATTCCAATACTTTTCCTATACATTACCATGTATTGCAGCGAAAGTAAAAAATTTAAAGTTTTCCCAAGTCTTAATTAATAAGTCCCAAGCTTTAGTTACATATAATGGACCAATATTTCCCTTTTCTGGCCTTGTAAGCAAAATAGCCCTTGCTCTGTTATGCGTTAGCTAACTTTGTTATTTCTTTCCTTATAAACAGAACTATTGAATGCTGACATGTAGTTATGGACAGTTAATAAATTGATTTTGTAGATAGCCCAGCACAAAATGCAAATTTAACTCCTGTTGCAACATGTGCAATTACAACATATTTTATTTTTGAAAGGCATGCTATTTAAATAATGTATTGATGTAGCAACTTTTCTTTAAACTATCTCATTTTTTTTTTCATATTTTTTTTTAAATGACTGTATACTTGTGTACATTTCATTTTTTATAAAACTCGGGAAAAAATTATTAATAAGAGTTATACATAGTTTTAAAAGAATGTTTGAAATTTTTATCATTTGCAGAGGATGTCTTCATAAAAAGAATGTTAAATTTAATTTATCCAATTCCATAATGATAAAAGAGTGTACATCCATAATTCACATTACTATATTTATTTAATTTTTTTAGTTTAAATTTTTGATATTTATTTAACTTAAATAATTTTAGATATGTGTTGAAAAGTCAAATTTTTTACATATTTTTTTTTTTTTTTCTCTTCTATCCAGCTCATCAAAATAAGTTGGATGAAATGATCAAAGAACTATCAACTTCTTTAACATCTGTGAAACATGAGCAAGAATACATGGCTGTTCGAGATAGAATACATAGATCAAGTAGGTTGAAACTTTTTACATTTCTGGTGCTTTTGCAGATTTGTAAGTTTCTTTCTTTTGTAATGATAGTTACAATTCATGTGAGGTAAGAAGCAGATCTTTTACCTTGTTAGGATTGCTAACATACTCTTAGCAATCCTAAAAAGAATTGCTGCGACTCCACCCATAATGGAATTCTGCATATTGTATGTGGAGTGAGTCATTTGCAAAGAATTTTAACCAGAAATCATACTTTGTTTGAAATTTTGGTATTCAAAAGTGTGGATATTTACGTAGTTGCTATTCAAACGTTTACACTTGTTTTTCGTGGGGCGTGGTAGCATGCGGGACTTGCACTCGGTAGGCTTATGTTCTATCCCTCCGCTGCCAAAACTGCCGCCATGTTCATGCAGAGTACGATCACGTTAAATATGTAGGTCTGTAAGTCCTTCAGAGAGGTTGGTGGTAGGGGAAAGAGGGTACGGTCCCTGTGGATGCCTCCCCCACTGAGTTCTGGTCTAAATTGGATGGCTCTTCTCTGCCGTCCAAACAGTTACCTTACACCTTTCTGGTAGGTCGGACGGTCTGGATCTCAACAACAATCATCTTGTTCTTTGTGTTAAACAGGCCTTCGTTCACATTGCTCATGGCAGATAAAAATAGAAAACATGTATGCTTAAACTTTGAATTGAAGTTGGAAATTTTAGATTTGTAAATCAAATGGTGGTATCTTTAATAGTTTTAAAAGAGTATTTTAATTTAAACAATTTTAATTTGAAAAACATTCATGCTTTAATTGATCAATTCTTTGATCAATTATCGAAACAACTACATGTGTAGAAGAAGTTAACAATTTTTTTCTGCTAATATATCTACGTACTATACATGCATTTAAATAAGTACTGTACTTATTATTATTTTTATTAATAAAGTAATGGTACTGTTTAATTATCAAAATAAATATTGTATATAATTTATAAAATTACAAATATAAAATTTAAAGTTACTTATAAATTAGAAAATAGTTAACAATACCAACGTTATTTTTATAACTCTGCTTTTATTTCATGCGATAAAGTAGATAGTACTAATAAATTTAGTAAAAATGTATAATGTTTTAAGGAATTCCTCTTAACTGCATGGAATTCTGTTGACACATTCATGTGTACATATACAGTTTCAACTGTATAACATGACCTTTAGGAGACTATGTTTGTAAAAATTCCTTCAATTACAAATACTGTCATTAAAAACTCAAGAATTAAATGTACAACATCATCTAACTTGATGCTCACTTTTGTTGTCTTGATTATCCAAAGGATAGGATGTCCTTCTCTATAAGCGGCCATGACTTTATTTAATAAATGGTTGTGAAAGTTCAACTAATTTAGAAATAAGAAATAGGTAACATATTTTAAAATATCGTGCATTTCATTCACTCTTAGCATTTTTATGTTAAATTATTTTATTTTACTCACCAGGGAGATAAAACTTATTGAAAGTGTGAATTCCAATATAAATTCCACTTATAATACAGAAACCTTTTCGAAGTTAAAATGTTAGTCGCTCAGCCTCCCCAGTCAAAAATGTCACGCTATACTGCTGATACCAATAGCTTTCCTTCTTTCTTCATTACTAACAGAATGGGAGTTTGGGGTGGTGTCAAAACGTATAAATTCACATGCCAAAGCTGTTTAGGGGATTGAAATGCTAACATAAAAGAATAGAAGCATAGAATGTGGTTATTGGAGTTAGGCTAAATTTGTACAATTAAACAAAATAAAGCTAGATTGATACAAATTGAAACAATTTGTAATATTTACAGGTTATGATCCCCCATTTGTCAAACAATCTTATTTACTTTTCATTAATTAAACTGTATTTGAAAGATATTAAAGGTTGAACTTCTTTTCATGTACTCTTCAAAATTAATTGCCTAATGGTAATTTTGTGTAGCAAGATCAGGTATTATTATACTTTTTTGTTTTCATAGGGGTATTGAATTGCATACTATATTGATACCATGTTTCTCTTGTGAGCATGTCTACTGGAACCACACTTTTTGGCAGTATCAAGCAACATTTAGTATCGAATGCCATCATTCAGGGCCTAATTAATGTATGGTCCTCTGGGCCCCTAAATTTTATATGTGCTAAAATATTTTAATCAGAAATAATTATTTATTTGATTAATATAAACTGATACTGTTAGTTTTATTTTAAATTTTGAAAATATGTTAAGAGTTTTAAATATTATACATTTTTTAAAGTTTTACTTTTAAATATAAAGTTCTACATGCACAAAAGTGCCTTTGGGACTGTGGTCCTAAACTTCCAAATTAACTTAGTAATGTTTTTTTTTTTGCATGTATTTGGTATGTTGTGAGTATATGGAGGGCCCCCAATTAACACCAGGCCATGGGCCCCCACATTGGCTTAATCAAGCTCTGCATGCATTATATATACGCCACCGATTCATTACCATATCAATACATCTTTCCTTTCTTAGATGATAACTTTAACATTAACATTCATGAGAACATTTCCTTTCAACACAAACCACTCCATAGCTACTGCTTATTAAACTTATATCTGAAATATTTAAAGTTAATTTATGTCTTTAGACAAACTTGACTTAACTAAATCTATCTTTGATTGAACTATAACAAAATAATAATTAATTAGTAACATTATACAAACAAGAAAGATTAGTCATGCATAAACCATTGATAATGAAACACTTTCCAAATCAAATGCAAAATATTTTACATTCAGCGGTAATATTTTTTCAATTATCACAGAACTACAATAATTTATTTTACTTGAAAACTTAAAACTGAAAAAAATGAACGTCAAATGACATCATCAAAATATATAAATCGTCCGGCTCTCTATGTAAAAGCAGTGAATATTTCATTTGTACACTTTTATTCTGGACTCCAGAGTTCAATGATTTTTCATGAAAAAAATTCAGCCATTCTTATACAACTCATCTTACAATCACTTGTTTAAATTCTACATCCTTCAATGAGGCTTCGTTATAGAAATAATCAAAGTTGGATGATCATTTAAACTCAAGAATATTGTAATTGCATTGGCACAGAATATATCCGTGTATCCATACACGGATAAAGTCGTCTCTAATTACTCATTTACCTGCCGTAAATATTACGTCGATACTTTAAGTAACAGTTATCAAGACACCCAAATGTATACCCAGTTACATCAAACAGGAAAAAGTTTAGAAAATAAAATAAAAGCTTTGTATAAACGAATTGATATTGATCTAAAAACAGTTAATTTTCCTTATCTTGTACTTATACCGAAGCTTCACAAAAATCCTGTCAAGTTCCGTCCTGTTACAGTGGGATGTGGATCCTACTTAACAATAGCCAATGCAAAACTTTTAACACTTCTCAAAAGTGTAATGACACAACTCAAAAAACATGGCACAGTAATGATAAATAATAGTTACGATGTAATCAACAGACTACAATTTTATAATAAGGACTTACGTTTTAAAAGTTTTGATTTCCGGGATTTATTCAACAATATAAATCTCGGAAATTTATATGAGATATTGAAGGAGATATATGCAATATATGACTTAAAGGAGGTCATTACTATCGGAAAATATCAAGACTTGTTACGCATCGTGCTGTTTGAGAATATTTTATTTGATGGAACAAACTATTTTCAACAAATAAAAGGTATCCCCATGGGAGGGGGCTGTTCCTCCCTGCTTGCCGACCTTTATTTGAATAAATTTGAAGAGGGCACTCACATCTTACATGAATTACCATACTTTCGTTACGTTGACGATGTCCTTTTTGGACAATATACGAATATGCCACCGTTTGATTTTAGTTTTTATCCTAAAGAACTGGAATTGATTGAAAATAAAGGAACGGAAGAAAACAGTGTTGATTTTTTAGATATCACACTAAAGCAAGATAGTAAATATGGCACATATACTGTTTTATTTGACAAAAGAAACAACTTCAATATTAAAATTAACCACATTATTGACTGGAAATCCAACTTAACTAAAAACATATTTAGAAATGTTGTCATCAATCACCTCAAGAGAAATCAACGTATTAATACTTTCAAGACTGATTGTATCATACATAACAGAAATATCATGCAAGAAGCAATAAAAAGAAATTATCCCGAAAACTTCTTGAAATACTATTATAATTCAATTTTCAATACAGAAAGAGAAAAAAATGCATACTTTAGAGATATAGCGGATGTTTGCAGTAACATTTTAAGTTCTTAGTGGGACCATTGCGCATGTGTGGACAGCGCACCCTGGTGCACGTTGATAACAGATTTCTGCTTTAAGCGTCAGCATGCACTTCATACGGATTACATTCCATCCCTTTCTCTTGCAATGGTCGCTTCTAAAGTCTTGCAATGGTCGCTTCTAGTCTTGAGGTCGTTTCTGGTCTTGTGGTTGCTTCTAGATGGTTTGCTTCGCTTTTTTTTCTGTGTCTTTGACTTCACACATATCCGGAAGATAGGCCACTGCATGGCATTGGTTCCGGGAGTGTTGCCCGGGCTTAAAAGCACGCTTCTAACCGGGAAAGAGGTGTCGCAATCCACCTCTGCCATTTATGCTATGTAATTGGTCGTTTCCCTCTTTTATTTGAATCTTATATATATATATATATATATATGAATTGCAACATTAAAAATAAAGGATTTTCTTTTTTGAAGGGTTCAAATGTGTACTTGAAAATTCAATTTTACAAATTCACTTGATCAGCAGTTAGTATTTTCAGTAAGTCTATCACATACATTTTCAACAGATGGTGATATATACAGTGAAAAGACATAAATTCATTTTATGAATCCCATTGAATTATAGAAACATTACTATAATTTGTTTTATATATATATAAACTTTATTTTAGTTACAGCTCCAATGTACAGACGTGTGCTTAAATTATATATTAGCGATGACTAAATTTCATTCTGTTCATATTTTACTATAATTATATTTCAAGGCACCCATAATGCAATTAATATAATTTTAACTTTTAAATTTACTATGCTTTTGTTTAGTTTTTAAAACTAATGTGTCCCCACTGTACAGTCCCCATTGTACTAAGAATTTACATTTTAATATTAATTAATTATGTTAATAATTGCATATATGTGATCGCTCAGTCAGGTGTTGTGTCACAGTTGCTTAATTATATATTTGCTTAATTAATTAATTTTCCTTAAGCAGTCTGTATCCTAACATCTTTTTACTAGTTATTCTTTACCCAAATACTGCATTCTTGTTGTGAATTACCTATGCAGCCTCAGTATTATTTGTATATGCAAAGAATGCAAATTGAAATCTGATCCATTCTTCTTATAAAACCGTAAGTTTTCAATGATGGTATATTGTGCACATGATTCTTGGACAGAAAGTTGTTTATCCTTAAGTAGTAAAACCTTTTGTGTTGCTGAAAAAGTCCTATATTAAATGTGGAGAAACCATGTTAAAGTATCTTTAAACCATAGAGGTTCAAAACAAATTTCTCAAATTTTATAGCAATTGCAATGTAGCTTTGCATAGAAACTATATGTGATGTCTATTTATGGTATGAAAAATATTTAATGACAATGAAAGATATTGAACTGAAATTGGGTTTTTGCACTGAACTCACATCAAAATCCAAGACAGTTTATGCAAGTAAATTAAAATTGACATATGTAGTATCAATTTGCTTTCATGAATTGCACTGTCTTGTATTTTGATTAAAATAGCTCATTTTATATACTTGAAACTTGCTCATTAATAAAAGCTGCATGAAATTAAACAATTTTGATAATATTGAAATCATTTTTGTTAAAAATTCTGAAAAAAAAAAAAAACTTTGTTCTTAATTATAATTTATGTAAAAATGCATGAATAAATTTTGATATTCATCACTACATATCCACCAATAAAACATTTTAAAGAACATCATAGGGATGGCACATTGCATCAGAAACTAATTATACTTTTGCACTTAGTATACTATACTATAGTACTGTAAAAAGATAATCTTTCCTGAGCACAAAAGTACAATGTATCTTAACATTTTATCCCATTTGTCAGACATAATTCACAGAATTGACTATAGCTTTATAACTTGAATCCACTTTTTCTCAAAATTCAGTTTTGCTCTGTACTATATATCTATTAAATTTAAGGAAAATCCAGTCAGGCTGCAAAATAAGCGGTATTGCATCGCAAATTGTGATGAAAAATTTGTGTTTTACAATGTAAAAATTAATTTGCATCGCATTTTGCGACGTAATTTTAAAAATCACGACAAATAATCTACGATTGAAAAAAAATCTTTTCATAATTGCACATCACTCCCCATGCTTGCATATTTCTCTTGTTTTCCAAACTGGTTAAAGCACAAGTGAATAAAATATGTTTCTTTGTCAGATTCTGAATAAGAACATGATTTCTCTGATGGTAATCTTATTGCACATAAAGAAATACATAAAATAAAAAGAAGTCATGTGTTTTTGTTTTTTTCAAACCTGACATCTCAATATACTTATAGGTATATTTTTTAAGAAATTGTGAAATAATAGTTGTGAACTGCTACACAAATGAAATTGGGGCGTGGTAGCCCTTTGGTTAGCGCGTTGGAGTTGCACTCGGTAGGCCCGGGTTCGATTCCAGCCACTGCCAAAACTGCCGCCATGTTCACGCGGAGTACGATCACGTTAAACATGTGGGTCCGTAAGTCCTTCCGTGAGGTTGGTGGTAGGGAAAGGAGGGTACAGTCCCTGTGGATGCCTCCCCCACTGGGTTCCAGTCTAAATTGGGTGGCACTTCCCGGCCGTCCAAACAGTTACCTTACACCTTTCTGGTAGGTCGGACGGTCTGGGTCTCAACAACAACAACAAATGAAATTCCGATTAGCAATTTGCTACTAAATAATATTCCCTTATTTTGCACCCTGAATCCAGTATATCTTTGAAACAACTGTTTGCTGCATTATTAATTTATTTGTGCTTAAATGTGCTTCTCTAGTTTTCCTTATACTTTGCACAAAATGTTTTATTTATTTGTCTATTAAATTTATTTCAAAAAATATTATATTAACAGGGTGCATACTTTGTGTGTGTGTGCTTGAAAATTGGGAAAGCACTTGAATTTTAGATTAACATTTTCAAGGCCTTGAAAGTACTTAAAAATTTCCATTTTCTTGTGCTTGAAAAGGCAGGGTTGAAAGTGTTCTGCAGATTCACAGCACTGTGTCTTTTCTGAGAAATTCTACATTCTCTGGAAATTTCCCTAGCAGTTATGCTGTCACTGAAATTTTCCTAAACAACATTGTTTTTTCCCCAAAATTTCCTCAACGACTTCAACATTAAACAGTAATGTTAGTTTGCTCTGATTTTTCCTTTCAATAACACATACAACTTCATAATATGGGAAAAATTATGTCTTTGAAAAATAATTGCATGGTACTTGAAAGTCCTTGAATATTGAAATTTTTTTAAGGAAAGTGCACTCACCCTGTATTAATGTTCTTGCAGAAAATTTAAATGAAATTTGGTGTTGCAAAGCAAAATAAAACAAATTTTTCTAAACAAAATCTGCAAATTTACTTTTTGTTACCCTTGCTTAGTAACACAATATCACATTATTTAACATTATTTGTGGTATGCATGTCATGGCAGTTCTTTGAAGGTTGTTTTCATTGGCTTTTCAGCAACTCTGACCATTTAGAGAGCTTAAAGGTGCTAAGTACTACCAGCAGTTTTAATACCTTCAGTGATTTTTCCTATGTATGCGAGTATTCTACATTACACTTGAAATAAATAATTGGCTAAAAGGAATTTTAGCATCCCGGTAAGACTTCAATATTCCCAAGCTAATAATATCAGCTCTGCCTATGCTCTTGTTTTACAAACTCAAATCAGAATATTATTTTTTTCTCCAATTTTGCAAAATCATATTCTTCTAGTGATAAATTGCTGAATTTTTTTATATTTATGTGACCTCTAATTAAAATCTTGAAAAATCAGACTGCATTACTGAGATTTTGATATATATGAAATGATCCTTTTATAAACCTTATCCATCAGGTAAATTTTTTAATGCTTTTTTTCTCAAGTACTTTTATTATGTCAGTAATATATAAAATAGTTTTTTTCTCTCTTAAAAATTTTCTTTGTATTTCAGTTAACGAGAGTACAAATTCTCGGGTTGTTATATGGGCCTTCTTTGAAGCCATTGTTCTTGTTGCCATGACGATGGGTCAAGTCTATTATCTGAGAAGGTTTTTTGAAGTTAGAAGAGTTGTGTGAGATCTATTTATTTCATTCATTAAGCTGTGTGTTCAACTGCCCTGTATTAATCGTTTTGTAATTTTTAATAAAAACTTAAATGTTAATGTTTTGTTCTTAAGCAATCTTCTGTATCTCTTGACTAAATTGGAGCTTCATTTTTAATACCTAAGTTCATCCTTTATAATACAAACCAGGCTAAAAGTTTAGTAAGAAATTAAGAAAAGTCTTTTGACTTGAAAGAAATGCATATGCAGTTTATTATATCCTGTACTCCTTTAGGTATTAAAATAATCATGCAGACCTACAGGACTGAGGATCTATTTCAAAACTATAAATAAAATGTCATTACTGTTTTAACTTTTAACAAAAGCAGAAAATAAAATGATGTGGAATCTGCACCACAGCTATTTACAGCATAATCTAGCTTACCGATAAATGCATCTACATGGGTATTACAGGATGCATATGGCTACTTGAAAAGTGGGGAAAGTACTTGAATTTTATATTAACATTTTCAAGGTTTTGGAAGTACTTGAAAATTCCCATTTTTTCTTGATTTAGTCCTTTAAAGTGCTCAAAAAAGGCAGGATTGAGAGTGTTCTGCAAATTCATCATTGTGTTTTTTCTGAGAAATTCTGCTTTCTCTGGAAATTTCGCTAGCAGTTACGCTGTTGCTAAAATTTTCCTAAACAACATTGTTTTTTCCAAATAATTTTTTCAACGGCTTTAACATTAAGCAATAATGTTAGTTTGCAATGAATTTTCCTCCCGAAAATACATACAACTTCATAATATGGAAAAAATGATGTCCTTGAAAAATTAATTGCATGGTACTTGAAAGTCACCCTGATTACACCAAATTTTGTCATCTCATATGCAGTCAGAATTGGTTAACATTGCATTAAAATCAGCTGAAACTCTCCATTGCATTTAATAATCGACATGTTTCGAAACTTTACTCAGATAAAAGTGGTAGAATGTCTTGAGATCTGTTCAAAAAGTGTCACAAGAGAAAACCGCCAGGAAACTTCCTATTATGGATGTAAAGTGTATGAAGTAAGACTTTGTGTTGATCCGTGTTTTGAGATCTCTCATACACAGCAAAAATTTTGATAATATTGCATAAACATTATAAGTAAGGTTTGTATTGTTATTCCTTTTTTTTTTTCTTATATATATGCCCGTCTCCGACCTCTCGGTCATAAGTCGATGCCCAATACAAAGAAGAACTATAAAAATAGTTATTAAAAGCACTAATTGTTATTCTTAAACACTGTATATGTGTATCGTGCAATTTTGCTTTTTTTTTAATGTAAAAATGAAATTTGAATTTAGCCAATTATTCGAAAGAATATAAAACAATAATTTTGTTGTATATTCTTAGTAATATAATATTGATTTTTTTGTGTAATAAATCTTCAGTATCTATTTCATAATATATACAAAAATCAAGACAATACATATAAATCTCGATTTTCTACAAAATTTTTTAACTAATTAGGCTTAGTAAGAAAAAAAACCCCTGATCTTGTAATGACACTTCTTCCCTGAAAGGTGCAGGCCGTTGGGAGCACTTCTTTCTACCAGTTTCGGTCCCAAATGGGTTAAAGAAGTGCAAGAACACTGAATGAATATGATTTCAGATTTACATCATTCGTTTGGCAATGTATATGGTTTATCATCTATATCAGGGGTCGGCAACCTCTATCCTGTGGCCTGTAAAGGCCATATCACATTCAAGAACTTTTGGAACAACCAACTAGTTCAGACAACTTTTCCACCAATTTTCTGGCAAAAAAGTTGATGATAGGGTTGTCGGACAATTGAAGAAGTTGGGTTAAATGAAAAGCGAGCGAGTGAAAGCATTATATTTTTATCACTTTTTTGGCGAGAAATATACAGTTGTGTATTTTGCAACATTTTGAGTTAGGATTACGGCAGCGTATTTACAGCTTGGCAATTCGTCTGCTTTACATTACATGGATATTATAGATTGATTTTGCATTAATATCTATAAAATTTTAATTCGGCCTGATTTTTCTCCCAATTATGGGTTTTGGATTATTTTATAGCAGGTGTTTACCATATATATATAAAGGTATTTATATAAACATATATATACTAGTTGTAATTTGACTTACTTGTTGAATAGCTACAAATTAGTTTTTATTGATAGGTATTCGACACATTCTATGCAACAAACACTACATCTATTGAAAACAAATAAGCAATTATCCAATATTTATGTACTTTGAAGTTGAATGAGCTGCTAAATTTATATCAACCATTACGCTATGAATTAGTTTGCTTTCAATTATTATCATTCTTCATAGTTCACATTATGCAATTAATTACTAAAAACTACATTTATTGTGTTTAAAATTTTTTTGATGCTTAACTTAAAATTATTTACATTTTAGAGTCTTGAATATTTTTTTTCAAACATTGTTTACAATTTAACAACCAATATTCAGACCTTGAAAATATTTTAATCAGTGCAGTGTTATGTATTGTCATGTACAAATTTATGATATGAAAATTCAAAAAGCGTAAATTTATATTTCTGATGAAATTCGAATTACGTTAATTTTCAAAGTTCAAAGTTTTTGTATCTAAAAAATTAGCACAAGAAGTAAAATTTAAATGTTAAATGCTATCCTCAAAATCATCAAAACTTTAAATGTTGAATACATAGTTTTAAAGCTAATGAACAACTAACTGTTCTTGATTAATAAACTCCTTTGTACCCATACATAAATTATGTTTCTTACATAATGGCAGTGCTCACATATACAGGCAATGCTCATATTTTAGTTATTAGTTTTATAAATAAACAGTATTGCATGCATAACTTCAAGTAAATTGCAAACGTTTTAACATCAATTTCGGAGATTACATACAAACAATAATATAAACAAAATGTTATTCAAACACAAGAAAAATTTAGGAACAATATATGATAATTTCAAATCAAACTTTTACTATATAGGGCAATTTCTATAACGGGTTCAGCAATAAAATAGCATATCTGATATAATAAACAGATCAGCTGAAATATTGCTGTGCACGTTTATTTCTTATCAAAGGGCTGCAACTATGTATGTTTAACATAATCCCAGAAACGTTCAATATTGTGAATATAAATAGCATCAACTGTCATAAGTCAATTTATGATCATGCAACAAAATATAAATGAAAAATATACAAAACATGCTTGTTTAAAAGTGTATTCCAATTGCTCATCTTTAAAACTTTTAATAAATAAAATATTACATCGATATACGAATCAAAATCGGCCTAATTCTTCATACCATGTTGGCAAACTTGTTGAATACTCTTCTTCCAGGAAAGAAATATAAATAATTCAATCTTAATTAGTATAAATACATCTGAAAATATTGAAAGATGCAGAAATTTCCACGTTTTTTTATCACATTGCTCGCAGATTTCACGCCATAAACCAGCCGCGCCAACCTGTTCTCTATACATGATATCTCCGCTACTCATCGCTGATTGGCTGGTTGTTGAAAAATTGTCCCAATCGAACAATTTTTTCTGCTCGGTCCAGAAAAAGTTGTTCAGGGTTGTCCCAACTTTTTGTGCTTATCACACATGCGTTTTCTCCCAACTCGGGGTAAAAATTGTTCAAAAAGTTGGTTGTCCGAAAAATTGCCTGAAAAGTTCTTGAATGTGATACGGCCTCAAGAGGTCCACGACTGCTTCTCATTTTTACATTACTTGTGGCCCTCAAACATCAACAATAATTACAGGGTGCATAGGGGTGCGTAAAAATCAGGAAAGTACTTGAATTTTATCTGATTATTTTCAAGACCTTGAAATCACTTGAAAATTCTCATATATTTGGTTAAGTCCTTGAAGCTTGAAATAGGCAGCGATGAAAATGTTCCGCAGATCAGTGGCATTATTTTTTTACAAGAAGTTCTGCTTTCCCTGGAAATTTCCCTAGTGGTTCTTCTATTCCTGAAAATTTTCTAAATGGCTTTAACAATAAACAATAACATGTTTGCTATTTATATTTCCTCCCAGAAACATATACATCTTCATGATGAGAGGCTAATTGACATCCTTGAAGAAACATTACATGGTACTTGAAAGTCCTTGAAAAGTGCTGGAATATTTTTTAAGGGAAAGTATATTCACCCTGTAATATAAAATTTATTTTCTAGAGTTTAAGCTATGTTTTAATGATTTTCCTTTTGATGCAGACATTGATAATGTTCTGCTTTTGCTCGAAATGAAAGTCTGGAAAATTCAGAACAATGATGCTTTGAAAAGTTCTTGTTGGTGAAAAATCTCATTCAATTCTATAAATGTTTGCTAATTTATTTTTCTACAATGAAAAGTTTTGCAAAATGAAACATAACTGCATTTGTCAATCTCTTATATATGAAAACAAACCTTTTCTATGATAAATCGCAGAATTTTTTTTTTTTTTTTTTTTTGTACTCAACTAGCTGATAAGCATCTTTACGGTAACATACGAATTTGCCCTTTGTGAATGGAATTTATGCTTGTTTCTTTTCCAAGATAATTTTTCTTTTAGCACAATATATTTTAAGAAAGATTTTTGTGTTCTATCTTGTTTTATATTGCAATTTTTGTCTGCCGTTATCTTAAAGTTTAACTTCTTAAAGTTTAACTTTAAGATAACGGCAGTAACGGTTTAGTTTTTTACAACTATAAATTGCTTCCGAGAGGTTGGTGGTAGGGGAAGGAGGGTACGGTCCCTGTGGATGCCTCCCCCACTGGGTTCCGGTCTAAATTGGGTGGCACTTCCCGGCCGTCCATACAGTTACCTTACACCTTTCTGGTAGGTCGGACGGTCTGGGTCTCAACAACAACAACTATAAATTGTGTTCAATTATAAGAGTCATCTTAAATAATTGGCAAGTTGGTGATAATTTAGTGTCTCTGAAAATTAAATTGAATTTCTTTTATAATCTGTTTTGTTTTGGGGAATTATTAATTTAATATACTTGATTCAGAGCATAACGAATTGTATTGTTTATGGGACAAATATGTTTTATGAGGGGGTTATAAAATAATTTCAATTTGTTCTGGGGTTGTAAAATAATTTCAATTTGTTATGTGTGTGTGGGGGGGGGAAGGTCTTACAATATTTAATAATACTAGCTGTACTCACGCAAAGCATCTGCGCTCTAGTGTCTTTTAATTCTCAGCATCTGTTGGTAACTTACTGCCTGTTATCTGGAGTGTGAGTCTCCATTCAATCTTTTCAAGCATTAATATTCCATAGTACAGTCGAACTTGGTTAATACGAGAAGGTAGGAATATGTAAAATTCCTCGTATTAGCCGTTAAATGCATCTACATGGGTATTACAGGATGCATATGGCTACTTGAAAATTGGGGAACTCGTAAAACCTGTGAAAGGGGAAAAAATTTTTTAAATTTATACACCGTAATAAAAATAATTATTAGAATTAACTTGGGTAATTTTCTTATTGCAAAATTAACTATATGTCATTTAATAGACATAGAATGTTCACTCTTACCTATATGAGGTTTATTTTTCTTACAGTGTAAATAAATGCACATATAGTTCCATTTCACTTAATTGCACTGTAACAGTTATTGAAAAAATCAGCAAATTTTGATTGTTTGGTTGGCATATTCATTTGTGCATCTCGTATATCTTAACATAAAACGCCGAGAGCCATCTGCATGCTTTCATCATTTGGTCGCATCTCATAAAATCGCGTTAAAGTGTCTAGCTTCAATGTAAGTTACAGGTGTTGATGTTTCGGCCAAATTTTCACTATTGCTGTCATCATTATTTTGGCTGTTCTCGAGGATATCTTGTAAAATTTCATCCTCTGTTATAAGTCCAGTTGTTTCAATTTCATTATCAACAATAACGAAGTCGTCTAAAGGACAACCTTGATAGGAATTAAGATATCTTTTTTCTAGCCATTCCTATAACGGTATTAGATCATCTTCATCTCGCCTTGCTTTTCTAAAACAGTTCTGAATGGTTAAATTTGTCGTACTTTTCCATGCGTCATCTAAGAGAGAAATGAATTCTAAGAGATTTACTTTTGGTTCTAACTTTTTCTCCATTTTTTCAATCAGTTGTAAAGTTAGAAAACGCTGAAGAAACAAAAACTTCTGATAACCCCTTGGTCCATTGGCTGTAAAACGAAAGTAGCATTCGAAGGCAGAAATACAAGCTGAATGTTTTTCAGATTTGGTGCAATAGGATGGGTGGGACAATTATCCACTAACAAAAACTTTCCTATTTTATCTTTGTAAATCCAGTTCCCATTTCTTGAGTTTATCTGAAAATTTTTTAGAAGCCATCCATGCTTTACGATTTGCTGTGTAAACTACAGTGAGATTACTACAATTTACATTTTTAAAACATCTGGATTTAAGTGCTTTCCCAGTAACTAATAATTTCCTTTTTTCTATTCCTATCATGTTCACACATACTAAGACAGTAATCCGTTCTTTTGACAATTTTCCGCCAGTGCACTTTTCACCTTTAAATTTAAAAGTTTTGTCATGTGTTAATTTGTAAAAAATTTCTGCTTCATCTCCATTGAAAATGTCATCTTTGTATTCAGACATTAATTTTGACCACATATTTTTAACCCAGTCTTTTGCAGTTTCCATGTCTACAGACAATTTTTCTCTTGATAATTAAGCATAAACAATGTTGTGTCTGTTTTTGAAGTGATCCAGCCATCCATTGTTGCAGGTGAAATCACTATAACCCAATTTCTCTGCAAAATTTTCAGCTTGAACTTTTAAAATCTTCCCATTAATTGGAAAACCAGCTTCACGCTGACCTGCACAACAAAGCTTTGTCAATGTCTTCTTCTTCACACTTTTTTAATTTTTTAGTGTTCACACGATTTTTTTCAAAAGCAGATAGAATGGCTTCTCTATTTTTCCAAAGTGTCGATACTGTAGATGAAGACAGTCCATATTTTTTGCATACTGCAGAATTTTTCTCTCCATTCTGCAACTCATTAACAATGCCTACTTTTTCGCTAACTGATAATGCTTTTCTTTTTATACTTGTCATTAATTTAAAAAAGATAAAAATTATAATTTATAGATTTTCCGAAAGATTTTTTTCTTCTTTTGCACTTGGGTAATAAAGAACTGGAGCCACAGCACAGTGCGAAAGCCGAAGCTTCTAAAGAACTGATTCAAAAAGCTATGAAATACATTTACAGTGGGACTGACCACTTCCCCTTTTTCTATTGGTTTCCCAAATTCTTACCATGCACAACAGTGTAATAAAAGGCATGAAAAGAATGTTAATCAACTTTTCTTAAAAATTTGGAGATGTAAAACATACACTCCCTAACTATTCATTCCACTTACCTATTTAAGAAGGTGGGTTTGATAAGTAAGATACTGGAAACGACCTCTTCCCTCAAAGGAGGTATGAATAGAATATATACCCCATTTTTTCCTCAAGAAATCTCCCCTCCCTATTTTCATGAGTGCACATCTACTGTTGATGGCTGGAAAATAACTTCGAGCTGCACCTTACAATGTATTCGCTTCCTGGGGTGAGGGGATTTGTGGCTCTGCAGACATTATCCGGCAATGTAGCAACAACAATTACTCTAGTTTGACAGCTGGTATTCGATGAGAGAAAGACTTTTTTTTTTTTTTCTTATTAGGATTTCCATTATCGTCGAAAAGGAGAAAATCTCATTAAAGTGGACAGATATTTTTCTCGTATTAGCCGAGATTCTATTTTTGTGCTCATAAAAAGCTGGAAACTCTTAATGTAGTTAAATAGTGAACCAAACAGTTTTAGCCATGCTCTTATTTTAGCCTTGCTTGTATTAAGTGAATTCGACTGTATTTAGTTTTGTTTTCTCTCACAATCATTATCAGAAGGAATGCACTTCTAATATCCCCAGACACATGCAGATTCATTACTATATGACCCTCTAATCAAACATAAACTATATACTTATTTAAATTAAATTAATTTCAGATAAAAAAAATATATAATTTCATTATTGAGCAGAAACCTGGAGAAAGTAATAAATATTTGAGATAAAACCATGGAAATAAAGATAAAGTATTCATAGAGTTACATGGATACTTTTGATAAAATTTTTAAATCTTGAACTAATAGTTTCCCTTTAATTTCATGTTTTAAACAATGTAATTTGGGCCAAGAATATATCCAGAGGGGGGGGGGGGAGATTTCCCTTGGACATTGACTTGGGATTTTCTTTCAAATTTGGAGTACACGTAAATCATTCAAAAGGAAGAAAGTGTACAATTTCAGTTTCCACTATTTGATACTGTAGGAGGTGCCGTGCATTAAAATATTTGATTTGCTGAACAAATTAGAAACGGCTTCTTTAAAATTTGGTATATGGACTAATCCTTTAATAAAAAGACCCAAAATGGAAACAGTTTTTCAAAAATGTTCATTTAAGGGAGTGCTACACAGAAAAATGTTCAAAAGGTGAAATTATAGAAAATGTATGCTTCGTGATATGATAGAAGCTTCAAATTTGGTGTACAGGTAGATTGTTCGAAAGGAAGAAAGTGTGCAATTTCAGTCTTTCTCTATTTGCTACTGTAGAATGTGCTGCACACTAAAATGTTCAATTTGCTAAATAAATGAGAAACGTCTACTTTACAATTTGATAGAGGCTTGAAATTTGGTATAATTTGGACTAATCATTTGATAAAAAACTCAAGACGAATACAGTTTTTAAAATATGTTCATTTAAGGGTGTACTATACAGAAAAAAATGTGTGCAAGGTGAAATGATAGAAAAAGCATACTTCGCGATAAGATAGATACTTCAAATTTGATGTATGAGTATATAGTTCGACCGGAAGAAAGGGTGCAATTTCAGATTTCCAATATTTGCTACTTTAGGGGGTGTCACTCACCAAAACATTTGATTTTCTGAATAAATGAGACACACTTTCATTTAAATGTGATAGAGGTTTGATATTTGGTATATAGACCATCTGATAAAAAATCTAAAACAAATAAAGTTTTTGAAGATCTTCATTTAAGGGGGATTCTTCACAGAAAAACATTCAAAAGCTGAAATGATAAAATAACATGCTTTGGGGTGATATAGAGACTACTTCAAAGAAATAAAATGAGCAATTTCAGTTTTACAATATTTTCTTCTTCCAAATATTCTCTTCTTCTATGAGTTCTGCTAAAATTTTCGATTTGTCGAACAAATATGATTGCAAATTATAAAGAAGGTATGTTATTCGGGTGTTGATTTTTGTGAGACTGTTGATTTTCAACTGGTATTCAGCTAGAATATACTAATTGCCAAGTGTCTGTCTGTCATGCTTCTTTTAGGCATTTCCAGAATAGATAGAGCCTTGCAATTTGGTACATGGGTCGATCATTCAATAAAACCTCTTGGAAAAATCGAATTTTTCGAAAATGTTCTGTAGAAGGTGTGCTCCACATCAAAACATTCGGAAAGTAAAATGATAGAAAAGCATGCTTTGCGACAAGATAGAAACTGGTGTATGGATAAATCGTTCGAAAGGACGAAAGTATGCAATTTCAGATTTACAATATTTGCTGCTTTAGGGTTGCTGCACACCAAAATGTTCGATGTATCAAATAAATGAGAACCACCCTCTTTTTAAATTTGATAGAGGCTTAACATTTGGTGTATGGACGAATCATTTTATAAAAACACATGGTAAACAGAATTTTTCAAAAATGTTCTTTTATGGGGGTGCTTTAGAGAAAAATGTTCGAAAGTTGAAATGATTAAAAAATCAGTTGGGGGATGAGAACGAGACTTCAAATTTGATGTATGGGTATATAGTTCGAAATAAAGAAAGTGTGTAATTTCAGTTTTCGAATATTTTCTACTTTAGAGGGTGACACACCAAAATGTTTGATTTTCTGAATAAATGAGAAAATCACCCTTTAAAATGTAATAGAGGCATTGATATTTTTTATATGGGCCAACCATTTCATAAAAAACCCCAATAAAAATATACAGTTTTTCAAAAATGTTCATTTTAGGGGATGGGAACTCCACACAGAAAATGTTCGAAAGGTGAAGAAGTAACAAAATATTCTGGATAAGATAGAAACTTCAAATTTTGTGTTCGGGTAGATAGTTTGAAAGGAAGAAGTGCACAATTTAAGTTTTCTTCTATTTTCTTCTTTAAGGGGTTCTGCATGCCAAAATGTTCAATTTTCCAAATAAATGAGAAACGCCTCCTTTAAAATGTGATAGATGTTTAAAATATTTTGTATGTGAACCAATAGTCTGATTAAAAAAACTTAGAAGAGAATTTTTAAAAAAAACTCTTTTAAAGGGGTAGGTACTCCACACAAAAACTTTCGAAAGGTGAAATTATAGAAGAAGCATGCTTCGTGATGAGATAAAGATTAAATTTTGTGTACAGGTAGACAATTCGAAAGAAAGTGGCCAATTTCAGTTTTCCAATATTTTCTAATTTAGGGTATTACACCTATCAAAAATATTCATTTTTATGAATAAATGAGAAACTCTTCTTTTAAAATCTGATAGAGGCTTGATATTTAGTATATAGCCCAATCGTCTGATAAAATCCCAAAAAGTTTTCCAAAAATGTTCATTTAAGGGGGTGCATACTCTACACAAAAACATTTGAAAAATGAAATGATAGAAAAAGCATGCTTTACGATGAGAGAGACTTCAAATTTGGTTGTACTGGTAGATAGTTGGGAAGAAATAAAAGGTGCAATTTCAGGTTTCCAATATTTGCAACTTTAGGGGTTGTCACATACCAAAATTTTCAATTTGCCTAATAAATGAGAAACTTCTCCTTTATAATGCGATAGAGGCTCAAAATTTGGTATATAGGCCAATTATTTGATAAAAAAGCCAAAATGAATAGAATTTTTCAAAAATCTCATTTAAGGGGATGTGTGCACTACACAAAAACGCTCAAAAAGTGAACTGATAGATAAACACACTTTGTGATAAGATACATAATTTACATTTGACGTAATCATAGATGGAAAAGAAGAATCTGTACAATTTCAGTTCTCCATAATACTTTAGGGGTGCTGCCTCTCACTAAAATGTTTGATTTGCCGAATAAATGAAGAACACCTTTTTTATGTGATATAGAGTCTTTCAATTTAGTACACAAGTCAATTGTTTAATAAAACCTTCTGGAAAAATTGAGTTTTCCAAAAATATTCTGTAGAGGAGGATGCTCCACACCAAAACGTTGGAAAGGTGACTTGAGAGAGAGATAAAGACTTGAAATTTGATACACGGGTCAATCAATCGATAAAACCTGAGGAGAAAATCCTATTTTTCAAAAATGTTCATTTAATAGGTGTTCCACGCCAAAACGTTTCAAATGTGAAATGATACTAAAACGGACTTTGCAGTAAGGTAGATACTTTAAAATGGCTTCAAAGAGGGATCATTAGACAGGAATAAAGCATATCATTTCAGCTGTATTCTAATTTAGGGATGCCGCACACTTAATGCTTAATTGGCTGAGTAAACCAGGTAGGGACTAAGCTCCAGCCCCCCTGATAAAAGTATTAAATTTTTAGTAATGATATGAAATTTCATACAAAATGTCATTCAAATTTTGCTTAAAAAATTTCTTTGAGATTTTTGTTATAAATTACTTGATGATGAATTACTTGATATTGCAGGTTTGGTGAGATGCACCAAAAGGCGATTGTTTCATTTGTGGTAGCACTCTTTACTTCCAATTTAATTCCAAACAAAACCTAATATTAAGATCAACAAACAAAATATTTTCTCCGAGAAGTACTCAGCTTTATTTCAACATGTTTCCAAGTGTTTTTCGAATTATATTGTATATTCATGTTAGGGTGCAGCATGAAATATAAAATAACTATAGGCTTCAAAGAAGCAATTGCCTTGAAATGGACAATAAAAAAAGTAAGATTTATCTTTTTTTTTTCATATTGATACTATTTTATATTTATATTACTTATAAATTAATTTAAAGCCCATATAAATAAAGTAAAATGCTGTATAACAGCATTTTACATGTTCTTATAATAGTATTGAATATTAGTATGAGATTTGATGCAAAACTGACAAGTAGATTTTATTGAAGTGTATTTAAAATTTCAACACTTTAAATATATTTGCTTGCTGCACCTATGATTTACGTTAAGCATTGTTTGTTAAGTTATTTGTATATTTTGTTAACTCTTACTCTTTAATGCTCATGATGTAGATAAATTCTAGTATTTGACTTAACTAGTATTTTGCATGCATTAATATTTTGTTTATTTTTTATGCTCAATTCTAAACGTTATCAGACAACACAAGTGAATAGCTTCATACAAAAATGACAAATAATTTTTGTTGTTTGAGTTTATTCAGCATTTTAAATATGTGTGCTTGTATGTCTGCATTTTTCAAGCTACTTCCTATAGTTAGCTTTGTGTATTATATTTTCTCTCTTGATAACACAAGTGAACAAAAGGAAATTCTATAAAATGAAATCTTTGGCCATCATCATTCTATGGAGGCATAATCTCACCTTTTGTTAATTCAAAAGGTTATTTCCCATAAATTCGCTCAATGAATATGAGTTTTTACTGATTGAAATTCAGCTGTTTATTTGGTTATACATTTTTTATTCAATAAAATAGCAGAGTCTTAACTGTAAATGTAATAAGAATATGCTAATAAAATAAGAACTTTGTCAAAATACAGCATGCATTACATTTTAGCAGCCAACTGGTAAAATTTTAATGTATACTATATTACAGGGGCGACAAATAGCCCAAATTTTTCCTCGTCGTCTATCGGTTTCTTCCTTTTTTTATTGACTGTCCACTGATCAGTTTTCTCACACTGTGGAACTTCAAAGAGCCGATCTTCACAGTGAAGCTCTCCACTTCCGGCTGGAGCGAATCCTTTTCAACTTGATAAGATTGGGGTGATGTTATCCTTCTCACTTGAAAATTTCAAGTGTCCGAATTATTTGAAGCCCTTCGGTTCCCACGCTGTGAAAAACAACTTGGGGGGGGGGGGGGGGGGGTCTTAGACGAAAAGGAGCTATAATATTATTTAGCATTGACGAACTGAACATACATTAGGGAAAGTATTGGAATCATGCTGAAAATCGCAACTCGAGTTTTCGACAGATCTACACGTTTTGGGACCTCTAGAACACGAAAAAACTATTTTTAGCGTGACGCCTGTGTGTATGTCTGTGCAACTCTAACACAAAAGGTAATGAACGGAATTTCATAAAATTTGGTAGGTAAGTTATTTGTGTGACCCTGGTGCTGATTAGTTTTTGGTACGATTCGGGATAAAAAAAATCTGATGTGAGCAGCACATGACTTTCCTTGCAGACTTATATTAACGTTCTCTTTATTTTAATTAAATTTATTTCACTTTTAATTCAATTTTCGTTCTCATTCGGTAACCGGACTTATTTTCAAAGGTGGCGTAGAGAAAATAGGGAAACCAAAATATCTCGAGAATAGCTAGTCCTAGTGTAATGGGGTTGATCTTATTATTTTCGTCGTTAAAAATTACGTATTAAACAAGCATTTAATGGATATATTTGAGTATACCTAGTTCTTTAGTTTAGATTTTGACGAGTTTTGCGGGTCATTTTGCAAAAAAAGGCAGGTTATTTTTTCCGAATCGTGTACCAAAATCTAATCAGCACCAGGGTAACCCACAAGTGACTCATCGAATTTTGTGAAATTCGGTCCAGTAGTTTTTCAGTTAGAGTGGATACAAACTTTTGCGGGCCATTTCGCAAAAAAAAAAGCGGGTTCTTTTATTCCAAATCGTACCCAAAACTAATCAGCACGAGACTCGCTTACAAGTGACTTACCTACCAAATTTTGTGAAATTCGGTCCATTAGTTTTTTAGTTAGAGTGGATACAAAATCTGCACAGACACACACACAGACGTCACGCTAAAAATGGTTTTTTCGTATTCTAGAGGTCTTGAAACGTGTAGATACGTCGAAAACTCGAGTTGCGATTTTCGACATGATTCCAATACTTTCCCTATACATTACCATGTATTGCAGGGAAAGTAATAACCCGCCTTTTTTTGCGAAATGGCCCGCAAAAATGGCCTGTATCCACTCTAGCTGAAAAACTAAGAGATCAAATTTTACAAAATTTGGTAGATAGTCACTTGTGGGTCACCCTGGTGCTGATTAGATTTTGGTACGATTTGGAAAAAAATAACTTTCCTGTTTTTATAAAATGGCCTACAAAAATCGTCAAAATCTGAAATAAAATACTACGTATGCTCCAATATATACATTAAATGCTTGTTTTATACGTAATATTTAGGGATGTAAAGAATAAGATCAACCCCATTGCACTAAGACTAGCCGTTCTCGAGATATTTTAGATTTTTCGCATTTTCGCTACCCCACCTTGGAAAATAAGTCAAGTTACCGAATGAGAACGAAAATTGAATTTAAAGTGTCCATTCAGTGTAACTTCAATTATTTACGCTTGTTATTTGATGCAATTAAACTCAATTTAATGAATTATTGAAGAAATAAGGAAAAGGTGAATTTGTGCCTTTTTCTTTGCAAATTGCTGTTTAGTGTGTTCAGATGAAATGCTCTTTTGCTTCTGACGCATCGAGATACTTAATGTATATACTGCATAGGTTTAAACGCAAATTACGTCAAAAAATGAAGTATATACTATAGTATATATAGTGTATACAATAATATAATTAATTCATAGAGGAAATATTGTGATGGTTTCGAATTAGAGTTTTCAGTTGATTTACATGTTTAATATATCCCTGAGCTCGTTTTTGAAGTGATGTGTAAACCTTCCATGGACGAACGATATTTCAGAAACGAGTGGAAACAGGCTATTTAAATGAAATTTAGTACGATTATTACAAACGGAGAATGACGCAACGACAGGATATTTAATAATATTAAATATTATGGCATTCATTTTATAACTCTGGTACGAACCGTTCTCGCGATATTACACATTTATATAAATATTTACATAAAATTGAAATAATAATAAGTATCGTTAAATAGGTTGACTTTCCTTATGAAATATTACTCGACGAATTGACTCATATCATTCTCGTGGATCTAGCTAGTTCCATTTACGAGAGAAAACACTATTTGTAATCTCTCGTGAGACACTATTACAAATAGTATATTATAATGGTATTTGTAATAGTTTTGTATTATGTCTTTACACAATCCACAAACAGCCATTTATTTGAGGGGACAGTGCTGTAGGCGGGTACTGCAAGTCGAAACTTCATTGTTGCTTAATCTCTTTTGAAGAAATTTTAAGCTGACTGCATGGTAAAGCTGAATTTGTCTGTCTCTATAAAGGTTTACGAAAATGTGACACAAAATTTTTCTCGCTGGTTGCTATTGCAGATATGCGGTTATTTCGTGTTATTTCCCGGGGTTCAATGGTCTATTTTTTCACTTGGAATTAAAAAGAAAATTGCAGTAAAACGTAATTGTAATTATTGTTTCGAGTAAATATAGCATAAACCTGAATATATAGACAATATGTATACTCATTCAAAATGATAATGTAATATGTCTGTCTGTGCAGATTTTGTATCCACTCTAACTCAAAAACTAATGGACCGAATTTCATAAAATTTGGTGGGTAAGTCACTTGTGGACGAATCTGGTGCTGATTAGTTTTGGGTACGATTCGTGATAAAAAAACACTCGCCTTTTTTTGCAAAATGGCCCGCAAAAGCTTGTATCCACTCTAGCTGAAAAACTAATGGACCTAATTTCACAAAATTCGGTAGATAAGTCTCTTGTGGCTTACCCTGGTGCTGATTAGATTTTGGTACGATTCTGAAAAAAAAATAGCCTGCCTGTTTTTGCAAAATGGCCCGCAAAAATCGTCAAAATCTAAAATAAAAAACTACGTATGGTTAAATATATCCATTAAATACTTGTTTTATACGTCATTTTTAACGAAGAAAAGAATAAGACCCACCCCATTACACTAGGACTGGCCGTTCTCGAGATATTTTAGTTGCATCGTGTTTTCGCTACGCCACCTTTGAAAATAAATCCAGTTACCAAATGAGAACGAAAATTGAATGGAAAGTGAATTAAATTGAATTAAAATAAAGAGACTGTGAATATAAGTGTAAGGTTCTGCTGGGAAAAATATCCTGGAGACCTACATGCCAATGACCCCGCACTCTATGTGCGGTATAAGTTCGGGGAAAAGACCCCACACCAACGAAATATCTCCCAGACTTTGCACGGAGGTTGTATCATGAATGTGTCAGCACAAGGGCTTAACGCCCAAAGAACGGCAGTGCGGGGACATAAACATGTCGATATAGGGACATGAGAAACATTAATGTGTCACTTGTGGAGCTTAGGCTCAAAAATCATAGTTCCTAAGAAGACGCCACAGCCAGGGGCCAATGAACTTGATGGAATATATATACGGCGGATTTTATTGTTCGTCATGATTTCACTCGGCGAGCAGCCACGACAAACGGTCGCATTTTTGAATGCCCCGAGGGTTTCATCGTGATCCCTCTCGTCTCCGCAACATGTCTATTAAGACTTTGAGCTAATGCAATTTCACTTAACATCCATTGTTAGGATGTGTCATCTTGGATCATTCGCCCATGATATTTTAGTCTGTAAAATTGTTTAACTGTTAAATTTAAATAAATTCTTGTTATGTTTAAAATAAGTTTGCCGTGTCAGAATCCAAATATGTCTCCTGGTTCACTCACTGATTCTCACGGATCGCAACTCATGTGCAAAATCCGCTCGGGCAACGTTACTTTGTTGTAATTACGCATCGGTTCGATTTCGGTCACCCCATCCTGAATATTTGGGGAGAGAGACCGACGGACAGCAATCGTGTTGAGATAATCGTTTTCAACGACGAACGAAACAGAGAATTGCAACAGAGTAGCATAAAGCATTTACAATAAGTCTACAGGGAAAGTCATGTGCTGCCCACAGTAGATTTTTACTTTCCCTATAATACATGGTAATATATGTATAATAATTATGATTGATTGTAATGTAAGCATTTTTTAACTAGTGATAAAGATGTTAATGATTTGTAGAAACATTCTGAAAGTGAATACAAGTTAATGTTAACTCTTACCTACTTATCACTTGATTTTGACTCTAATGTATGACAGTGAACCCCACAATGATACGAAAGTGCCCTAAATACTAGTGTCGTAATTGTTAAATATTTTTAAATTAAATATGTAAATAAATGGATCATTGGTATAATCGCAAATTCAGCTGAATTAAAATATCTTTAAAACAAAGTCGTTTATAAAAAAAATCTCAAAGAAATTTTTTATGAAAAATTTGAATGACATTTTAAATGAAATTTCATATCACTACTAAAAATTTAATATTTTTATCAGGGGCTGTGTATTCCTCTTGGTGTATGTGTGTGGAGATGGAAGCTTAGCCCCCTCTGCTCCCTACCTGACTGGTCCTGTTTAAGTTTTGTTCGTGAAAAGTGCATTCAAGTTAATGCGTTGTATTTGGCGATCTCTCTAAAAACTCACCGCCCTGTGAACCCCATTGTTGGCATGTAATGAAGGGTTCATTTGGCGATCATTAAAAAAAAAGCGCAAAATGTTGGCGCTGCGTACGAGCGCCTCCTGTCATTTTTGTTGTCCATTGCTGACGATACTTTACTTAGTTATCTATATTATCTCTATTGGACCCTATAAAAATGCTTCTACATGTGTTAAAAGTGCGAGGTTTGTTTATCTATCCAAGAAGCAGCTGCATATAATAGAAGGTAAAGAAAACGGCTTCTATTTACATCTAATGACCATTCTTGTAATGCGTAAATGTTTTTGCCCTTTCTTTTGTGTGTTCGGAGAATCTTGACAGAATTGAACGTGTTTTAAATATGTGGCCATTCTCAGATTCCTCAGTCGTGCAAGAACAAACAGTAGGATCTCGATTGGTTTAATTGTTTGATGAATGATAAAATAGTGTATAGTATTAAACTATAACGTTGAATGATTCGTAGTGATAAATTGTAACGTTGAATTTTTAGTGATAAATTGTAACATTGAATGATGTGTATTGTTAGAAGTAGAATGCACAGTACAAAAAGCTTCTTAAAATTTTCAAAGCAATTTGCGAATTTTAACTTCGCTTAAAAAATGTCTGAAAAAGGAGGTCCCATAGGGTTCAATGTATTTCATTTTTTCAACTCGGGTTCAATCCAAAACAAATTGGGTGATATTATTCATTTGCATTCCCATATGTCCCACAGACCGTCTCAACAACATACTGAAATTTCATTTTGATAAAGTCATTTTTACGGCAGTTATCGTGCCAACGGATAGAACACTTTTCAACTATGTTGGAAAGTGTTAAAAACGAGTATTCCACGAGTTATTTGCTTATTAAAAAATAGGCAGCCGAAGTTAGCTGCCAATAAGATGGCACGTACACTTTTTATGTCCAGTCTGGTTGTCAAAAACGAGAAATAACCCCCTTTTCAATTTAGCCCGTTACTTTCTCATACTATGTATTATCAGTGAAGTGATTCCCAACCTTTTGGTGTTCGCGACACCCTTAGGAATAGGATTTTACTCTCCCGGCACCCCTCTGATTTTTCATAGATGTGCGGTTTATTAACACATAGTTGAAAAGTGTTTGACTTTATTCATTCTGTCTGTCTGCCCGTTAGCACGATAACTGCCGTAAAAATGACTTTATCAAAATGAAATTTTAGTATGTTGTTCAGACGGTCTGTGGGACCTATGGGAATATAAATGAATAATATCACCCAATTAGTTTTGGATTGAACCCGGGTTCAAAAATCCAAAAAATGAAATGCATTGAACCCTATGGAACCTAATTTTTCAAACATTTTTTAAGCGAATTTAAAATTCACAAATTGTTTCGAAAGTTTTATGAAATATTCAAATAATTCCATAAAATATATAAAAAAAATTTCAGGAAAATGTATTCAGTAGTTTTTTAATTAAAAATTAAAATAATAATTACATCCATTATATGAAGAAATTACGTGATCCACTTCAAAATAAAATATGGCATCCGTCTTGTGTAAAAATCGTGATTTTTAAAATTATTTTTAATTCATATTGAGTGTTGTATCCGTCCTAAAACCGTTTTATTTTTGCTTAAATTCTGTGCATCTACATGCTGAAACTACGCAATTACAATATATTTGCGTTTAAATGATTATCAAACTTTGATTATTTCTACAACGAAGCCTAATTTTCACTTATGGAAAATGTAAACAGCAAAAGATGTAAAATGAGTTGTATAAGAATTGCTGCATTTCTTTAACGCAAAATTATTTAACTGATGGAGTCTGCAATATAGCTGATATGAATGAAACATTAATTGATTTTACGCAGAAAAGCAAACGATTTTTTTTCGATGAAGTTTTAAGCATTATATATACTAATTGCCAAGTGTCCGTCTGTCTGTCTGTCCGTCCGTCTGTCTGTCTGTCTGTCACGCCTTTTTTAGGCACTTCCCGAATAGATAGAGACTTGCAATTTGGTACACGGCTCGGTCGTTCGATAAAACCCCCTGGAAAAATCGAATTTTTCGAAAACGTTCTATAGAGGGGGTGCCCCACACCAAAACGTTCGAAAAGTGAAATGACGGGAAAGCATGCTTTGCGATGAGATAGAGACTTCAAATTTGGTGTATGGGTAAATCACTCGAAAGGAAGAAAGTGTGCAATTTCAGATTTCCAATATTTTATCCTTAAGGGGGGGTGCAGCACACCAAAACGTTCGAAAAGTGAAAAGATGAGAAAGCATACTTTGCAATGAGATAGAGACTTCAAATTTGGTGTATAGGTAAATCATTTGAAAGGAAGAAAGTGTGCAATTTCAGATATCCAATATTTTCTACTCAAGGGGGTGCCGCACACCAAAACGTTCGAAAAGTGAAATAATAGGAAAACATGCTTTGCGATGAGATAGAGGCTTCAAATTCGGTGTATGGGTAAATCGTTTGAAAGGAAGAAAGTGTGCAATTTGAGATTTCCAATATTTTCTACTTAAGGGGGTGTCGCTCACTAAAACGTTCGATTAACCGAATAAATGGGAAAAGGCACCATTAAAATTTGATAGAGGCTTAAAATTTGGTATATGGGCTAATAATTTGACGAAAATACCCAAGACGAATACAGTTTCTCAAAAATGTTTGTTTAAGGGGGTGCTTCGAAGTAAAACGTTCGAAAAGTCAATTGATAAAAAAACCATGCTTTGGAATGAGATAGAGATATCAAATTTGGTGTAAGGGTAGATAGTTTGAAAGGAAGTAAGTGTACATTTTCAGTTTACCAATATTTTCTACTTTAGGGGGGTGCCGCACACCAAAATGTTCGATTTTCGGAATAAAGGAGAAACGCTCCTTTGAAAACGTGATAGAGGCTTTGTATTTGGTATATGGGTGAGTCACCTCATAGAAATCATAAAAAGAATAGAGTTTTTAAAAAATGTATAGTTAAGGGGGTGGGTACTCCACACAAAAGCATTCGACATATGAAATGCTAGAAAAGCATGCTTTACGATGAAGTAAAGGCTTCAAATTTGGTGTACGGGTAAAAAGTTGGAAAGGAAGAAAGTGTGCAATTTCAGTCTTCCAACATTTGCTATTGTAGGGGGTGCCGATCACTAAAACGTTCGATTTGCCGAACAAATGAAAAACGCCTCCTTTACAATGTGATAGAAGCTTGAAATTTAGTATATGGGCATTTGACAAAAAAACCAAACATGAATACAGTTTGACAAAAATGTTCATTAACGGGGTGCTACACAGAAAAACGTTCGAAAGGTGAAGTGATAGAACAAACATGCTTCTCGAAAGGATAGAGACTTCAAATTTGGTGTACGGGTAGATAGTTTAAAAGGAAGAAAGCGTGAAATTTCAGATTTCCAATATTTGCTACATTAAGGGGTCCGCACACTAATATGTTCTATTTTTCGAATAAATGAGGCAAGCCTCTTTTTAAATATGATAGAGGCTTGATATTCGGTATATGGGCCGATCATCTGATAAAACCCAAGACAAAAAAGTTTTTCAAAAATGTTCATTTATGGGTGTGCTTCACAGAAAAAAGTTCCAAAGGAGAAATACTAATATAGGGGTGCCTCGGGATGAGATAGATTTTATGTGGTGTACGGGTAAATAATTCGAAAGGAAGAAATGCGGAAATTTAATTTCCCTATATTTCCTTCTTTAGGGAGTTCTGCACACCAAAATATTCGATTTGTCGAATAAATGTGAAACGCGAATTATAAAAATTTACATTATTCAGGGGTTGCTTATTGCGAGACCATTGATTTTCAACGGGTATTCGGCTAGTCTATATATACTAATTGCCAAGTGTCCGTCTGTCTGTCTGTCACGCTTTTTTCAGGCACTTCCCGTATAGATAGAGACTTGAAATTTGGTACACGGCTCGGACGTTCAATAAAACCCCCAGGAAAAATCGAATTTTTCGAAAATGTTCTCCAGAGAGGGTGCAGCACACCAGAACGTTCGAAAAGTGAAATGATAGGAAATCATGCTTTGCGATGAGATACAGACTTCACATTTGGTGTATGAGTAAACCGTTCGCATAGAAGAAAATGCGCAATTTCAGATTTCCAATATTTTCTACTTAAGGGGGTGCCGCACACCAAAACGTTCGAAAAGTGAAATGATAGTAAAGCATGTTTTACGATAAGAGAGAGACTTCAAATTCGGTGTATGGGTAAATCGTTCGAATGGAAGAAAGTGTGCAATTTCAGATTTCCAATATTTTCTACTTAAGGGGGTGCCGCACACCAAAATGTTCGATTTACCGAATAAATGAGAAAATACGCCTTTAAAATTCGATTGAGGCTTGATATTTGATATATGGGCTAATCATTTGACGAAAACACCCAAGACGAATATACTTTTCAAAAAATGTTCGTTAAAGGGGCTGCTCCAGAATAAAACTTTCGAAAAGTGAATTAATTGATAAAAAACTATGCTTCGGAATGAGATAGAGATATTAAATTTGGGGTAAGTGTAGATAGTTTTGAAAGAAGAAAGTGTAGAATTTCAGTTTACCAATTTTTTCTACTTTAAGGGGTTCCACATACTAAAACGTTCGATTTTCGGTATAAAGGAGAAATGCTCCTTTAAAACGCGATAGAGGCTTGATATTTGGTATATGGGCGAATCATTTGATAGAAATCACAAAAAGAATAGAGTTTTTCAAAAATGTGTATTTAAGGGGGTGGACACTCCGCAGTAAAGTATTCGAATGCTGAAATGCTAGAAAAGCATGCTTCGCTATGAGATTTGGTGTACGGATAAAAGTTGGAAAGGAAGAAAGTGTGCAATTTCAGTTTTCCAACATTTGCTATTGTAGGGGGTGCCGCTCACTAAAATGCTCTATTTGCGAACAAATGAAAAACGCCTCCTTTACAATATGATAGATGCTTGAAATTTAGTATATGGGATAACCATTTGACAAAAAAACCAAAGTTGAATACAGTTTGACAAAAATGTTCATAAACGGGGTGCTACACAGAAAAACGTTCGAAAGGTGAAGTGCTGGAAAAAACATGCTTCTCGATAGGATAGAGACATCAAATTTGGTGTACGGGTAGATAGTTTGAAAGAAAGAAAGTGTGAAAATTCAGATTTCCAATATTTACTACTTTAAAGGGTGTCGCACACTAATATGTTCGATTTTCGGAATAAATGAGACACGCTTCCTTTTAAATGTGATAGAGGCTTGATATTTGGTATATGGGACAATCATCTGATAAAAAGCCCAAGACAGAGTTTTTCAAAAATGTTCATTTATGGATGTGCTTCACAGAAAAATGTTCCAAACGAGAAATAATAAAATAGTGGTACCTCGGGATGAGATAGAATATGGTGTACGAGTAGATAATTCGAAAGGAATAAATGCGCAAATTAATTTTCCCAATATTTTCTTCTTTAAGGGGGTTCTGCACACCAAAATATTCGATTTGTCGAATAAATGTGAAACGTAAATTATAAAAAAAAAATTACATTATACAGGAGTTGCTTATTGCAAGACCGTTGATTTTCAACGGGTATTCGGCTAGTCTATATATACTAATTGCCAAGTGTCCGTCGGTTTGTCTGTCCGTCTGTCTGTCACGCTTTTTTCAGGCACTTCCCGAATAGATAGAGACTTGCAATTTGGTACACGGCTCGATTGTTCGATAAAACCCTCTGGAAAAATCGAATTTTTCGAAAACGTTCTCTAGAGGGGGTGCTCCACACCAAAACGTTCGAAAAGTGAAATGATAGGAAAGCATACTTTGCCATGAGATAGAGACTTCGAATTTGGTGTATGGGTAAATTGTTCGAAAGGAAGAAAGTGTACAATTTCAGATTTCTAATATTTTCTACTTAAGGGGGTGCCGTACACCAAAATGTTCGATTTACGGAATAAATGAGAAACGGCTCCTTTAAAATTTGATAGAGGTTTGAAATTAGGTATATGGACTAATCATTTGATGAAAACACCCAAGACGAATATAGTTTTTCAAGAACGTTCGTTTAAGGGGGTGCTCCAGAGAAAAACGTTCGAAAGGTAAATTGATGAGAAAACAGGCTTTGGGATGAGATAGAGGTTTGAAATTTGGTGTACGGGTAGATCATTTGGAAGGAAGAAAGTGTACAATTTCAGTTTTCCAATATTTTCTACTTTAGGGGGTGTCGCACACAAAAATGTTCGATTTTCGGAATGAAGTAGAAACACCCCTTTTAGAACGTGATAGAGGCTTGATATTTGGTATATGGGCGAATGACTTGATAGAAAACCCAAGAAAAATGAAGTTTTCAAAAATGCATGTTTAAGGGGATGGGTACTCCACAGAAAAACATTCGAAAGGTGAAATGATAGAAAAAGCATGCTTCGCGATAAGTTAGAGACTTCAAATTTGGTACACGGGTAGATAATTGGAAAGTAAGAAAGTGTGCAATTTCAGTTTTCCAACGTTTGCTGTTGTAGGGGGGTGCCACATACTAAAATGTTCGATTTGACAAACAAATGAAAAACGCCTTCTTTACAATGCGATGGAGGCTTGGAATTTAGTATATAGGCTAATCATTTCATAACGTTCGAAAGATGAAATGATAGAATTGCATGCTTGACGATAGGATAGAGACATCAAATTTGGTGTTTGGGTAGATAGTTTGAAAGAAAGAAAGTGTGCAATTTCAAGTTTCCAATATTTGCTAATTTAGGGGATGCCGCACACCAATATGTACGATTTTCGGAATAAATGAGATACGCTTTCATTTAAATGTGGTAGATGCTTGATATTTGGTATATGGGTCAATCATCTGATAAAAAATCCAAGACGAACATAGTTTTTCAAAAATGTTCATTTATGGGTGTGCTTCACAGGAAAAACGTTCGAAAGGGGAGATGATAAAATAGTATTCTTTGGAGTGAGAGATAAATTTTAATTTGGTGTACTGGAATTTGGTGTATTTCGAAAAGAAAAACTACACAATTTAATTTTTCCAATATATTCTTCTTTAGGGGGTTCTGCACACTAAAATATTCAATTTGCCGAATAAATGTGAAACGCGAATTATTAAAAAATTACAATATTCAGGGGTTGCTTATTGCGAGAACGTTGATTTTCAACGGGTATTCGGCTAGTAGAGTTAAATTACTTGTAGCTCCATGATTTTAAGTTTTTATAAATAAAATAAATTATTATAGTATTGTGATGAATGAAATGAATGGAAAAATGTTTATAAATGAAATGCTGCTTTTATAGAAAGAGCCAGCCAGCCGTGTTATATTTCGATGACGTCATTTGAATAAATTTCATTTGTTTTCGATGAAGTTTTCAAATATAATAAATTATTGCAATATTATGATAATTTAAAAAATATTACCCAGGAATATATCGCATTTCAGAGATGTTTAAACCAGGCATTTTATATTTCAATGCCGTCATTTGAATGAAGTTCATTTTTTTCTATGAAGTTTTATGTTTTCAAGTATAATAAATTAATGTACTATTGTGGCAATTTTAAAAATATTACTGAGGAATGTATCGCATTTTGGAGATGTTTAAATAAAATTGCAATGAAGTTGGAAAGTGTTTCATAATCAATGCTTTATGCATGATCTTTCCTTTTATATATATATATATATATATATATATATATATACAGTATTGTGGCAATTAATTGAGAAATGCAGTTTTTTTTATAAAATTCAGTTTTATTCAAGTTTTCTACGGATACATTTAAAACTAATAAGTGATATGACCTCCCCGAGACTTTATAACATCACAGACACGTTTCGGCATGGAATGTACTAGACTAGCACATGTAGTTTTAATTTCAACGTCTCTGAACCATATGTCAATAACGGCCGAAATTAGCTTGTCCATCGTCGTACAGTCAAATTTGTGAAGCCGTTTTTTGACAATAGCCCACAAATTTTCTATGGGATTCAAGTCTGGTGAATTCCCGGGCCAATCCAGTACGGTAATATTTTTTTTGAGCAGAAATTTTTGATTCGCTTCGAAGTGTGACATGGCGGGCTGTCTTGTTAGAAAACGCAATCTCCGTTCGGCCACAGTTTAGCCATGGTTGGAAGCACTTTTCGGGTCAATATGACTTCGTAACTGGCACTGTTCATCATTCCCTCTACGGGAACAAGAGATTCTGTCCCCAAAACATCTTTTTGGGCGGAAGCTTGGGTGCTTGATTGATGTGGTGCTGATTGAGAGGTTCTCCTTGGCTCCTTCTCCCGAACATAGATCTAAATCCCTGAACCACAAAATGTGTTTGTCAGAAAAGAGAACTTTCTCCCAGTCCTTCTCAGTCCATGTTTTGTATTTTCGTGCCCATTCCAACCTTTTTTTCTTCATGCGAAGCGTCAGAAGCTGCTTCTTGTACGGTCAACGTGCTCTCCGTCCGCGTTCTAACAGCCTGTATCGCACTGTTGAAGGTGCAATATCAACACCAGCTGCCACCATGGACTTAGACAGGTCAAAACTGGTTAATCGAGGATTTTTAACACTCATTCGATGTAAAGTTTTGTCGTCACGAGTCGAAGTTGATCTTTTTCGGCCTCATCTTCCCGAGCGGTTGGTTCCAGCATTTCCTGTTTCCTAAAACCGCTTCCAGATCCTCCCGACACTTGCTGTACTCACTCCACATATTTTACCTATTTCCTCGAACGTCTTAGAAGTGTGTTCTCTAAGCGCAATCACTTTAGCACGTGTTTCCGTGCTGATATCCATGACGCTAATAAGCCCCGCAACAACTGAGAAACTACCACTGCTCAACACCTGCCACCTGGCAGAGGAATTTGAACACCTGCTACTTACCAGTTGCATACGAACACCTGCTACTTTGATAATAACTGCAATTTGAACTCTGAGCTAATTTGGAGTGCTTCTTCCTAAGCTTACGTGTGATAAAACGAAAAAAATGACATTTCTCAATTAATTGCCACAATACTGTACATATATATACATATATACATATATATATATATATGGTAACCATGGGAGTGAAAATAAGGAATTAAAACTTCATAGTAAGAAAACGCCAGTATCGTTTGAGACAATCATTCAGGTAGCGTTGGGATAATATAAGTAGCTCTGCATTACATACATTTCTATGGCGAAAGGCCTAAAATATGTATTTAAACTATCCATTTTGCAAAAATAAATGATTACCGCAATGCAAAATAGAATTCAAACAATAAAGAATATTCCTAAGTATTCAAAATAATTTTAAACTTTCAATTAATTTTATCTCCCTCTATTCTGTACTCTATCGTACAGCTATAAAAATAAAACTCTGATGTGGACAGCACATGACTTTCCTTGTGTAATGAAATGAATTTAAAACTTTCACAGTAAAAAAAATAGGTTATTCTTACAGTAGATACTTATATTTTTTCCAAAATATTCACATTTTGTCAATGAGTCGTCATTTTCATGGATTCAGCGTCATTTTTATCCATTTGGCGAGATTTTCGTTCATTTGGCAACATTTAAAAAAACCGCCAAGTTTACGACATTCCGTCAAAATCTCTCCAACCGTTATGGACGGAGAAATACCAAGTTATTTTTATAGTAGATAAATGACTATTGGCGTTCAAATACAAAAGTATTATTCAAAGTATTTTTTTCTCATGAATAGAACGAGCTAGATCCACGGGTACGATGACCTTTTGTCAAAAGTAATTGAGTGGAAAGTAATTGAATGAAGACCTTTCGTCAAAAGTAATTGATTGTGTAGTGGAATGGGAAAGTAGTAGGTAATTACAACTAAATTTATCGAATAAATAAACTAGAGTGTGGCTTCATTCAACTTTCTCATAATGATCTATTTTTAAGCAACTTGTGATACATACATATATATATATATTTTTTTCAAATGTTACAAGAAAAAATCTGATGTGGGCACACATGACTTTGCTTATGTAATGCAATGAATTGGCTACTTTACAGTGAAAATAAAATAGGTTATTCTTATAGTAGTAAGTAGATACTTATATTCTTTCCAAGACATTGAATTTTTGTCAATGAGTCGTCATTTTTATCCATTGGGCGAGATTTTCCTTCAGTTGGTAACATTTAAAAAGTCGCCAAGTGGGCGACATTCCGTCAATGCGTCGCCAAAATCTCGCGAAGCGGTATGGACGGAGAAATAAATTATTTTTGTAGTAGATAAATGACTATTGGCATTCAAATACAAAAGTATGACTCAAAGTATATTTTCTCATGAATGGAATGAGCTAGATCCACGAGAATGCTGTCACCTAATTCATCGCCTGATATTACATATGAAAAATGAACATGTTTCTCCAAAGTTAACATTTTTTTTTTAATTTATGGGATTTTTTGAGAAATGTATTTGAAAAATGTGCAATATCTCGAGAACGGTGCATGCTAGCGTTCTAAAGTTTATGTCAATCGTTTTGTACAGAAAAATTACATAAGAAATAACTATTTGCGTAACTTTATTAAAGGTTTTGATTTTTGGATGATTCTTTCAGAATTTCACTCGAAAATTGAGGGGGTTCTGAACATTTAAAAACGATAGGCTTCCAGTCTTCACGGATTGTAATTTTTGTACCCAATTTCATTCGAATCGCTCCATTCGTTCGTGAGATCGCTCCATTCGTTCGTCTCCACAGACTCACTGACACACGCACACACAGACATCGCCTCCAAAATGTTCGATTCGTGATCAGGGATGCTTGAATCGTCGTCGAAAACTCGAATTCGAATGTTCGTCCCCGTCACAACACTTACAGATTATGCTAGGTATATAAGGAAAATAAAAATACTGTTTAATTGTACTCATCATAAGGGAACTCTTAATTTGAAAATAATCAAAAATACATATACTCAATACTACGCTTTTTAACACTTTACAACAAAGTTGAAAAGTGTTTATGACTTTGTTCATTCTGTCTGTCTGTCCGTTAGCACGATAACTGCCGTAAAAATGACTTAATCAAAATGACATTTTAGTATGTTGTTCAGACGGTCTGTAGGACCTATGGGAATATAAATGAATAATATCACCTAATTAGTTTTGGATTGAACCCGGGATGAAAAAATGAAATACATTGAGCCCTATGGGACCTAATTTTTCAAACATTTTTTAAGCGGATTTAAAATTCACAAATTGCTTCGAAAATTTTAGGTAATATTCAAATTGCTCCATAAAATGTATAAAAAAAAATTCAGCGAAATATATTCAGTAGTTTTTTAAATAAAAATTAAAATAATAATTACACCTCTTATATGAAACGATCACATGACCCACTTCAAAATGATGTATGGCATCCATCTTGTTTCAAAATCGTGATTTTTTAAAGTTCTTTTTAATTCATATTGAGTGTTGTATCCGTCCTAAAACTACTTTATTTTTGCTTAAATTCTGTGCATCTACATACTGATACAACGCAATGACAATATATTTGAGTTTAAATGCTCATCTAAATTTGATTATTTCTACAACTAAGCCTATTTTTCACCTATGTAAAATGTAAACAGCAAAATATGTAGAATGAGTTGTATTAGAATTCCTGTATTTTTTTAACACAAAATAATTTAGTCCATGGAGTCTGCATGGCTGATATGAATGAAATATTAATTGATTTTATAAAGAGAAGGACGATTTTTTTCGATGAAGTTTTAAGCATAGAGTTTAATTATTTGTAGCTCCATGGTCTTAAATAAAATGTTTTAATAAAATAAATTATTATAGTATTGTGATGAATGAAATGAATGGGAGAAAGTTATGAATGAAATCCTGTTTTTATAGAGAGAGCGAAGCGTGTTATTTTTTCTATGACGTCATTTGAATTAATTTCAGTTGTTTTCGATGAAGTTTTCAAATATAATAAATTATCGTAGTATTATGATAATTCTAAAACTATTACCGAGGAATGTATAACATTTTAGAGATGTTTAAACCAGGCAATTTATATTTCAATGCCGTCATTTGAATGAAGTTCATTTTTTTCGATGAAGGTTTAAGTTTTCAAATATAATGAATTAATGCAGTATTGTGATAAGTTTCAAAATATTACCGAGGAATGTATTGCATTTTAGGCTTGTTTAAATGGCATTGCATTGAAGTTGGAAAGTGTTTCATAATCAATGCTTTAAGCATGATTGATCTTTCTTGTTTATTGTGTCAACTCATAATAGCAGCTACACGAACGACACCTAGAGATCATTCTGAAAGCATTACGGCATCAGTTTTGTAGCGGTAACTCGCCTCCAGTCGCACAGACGATATTTCTTGCATATAAATATATTTTTTCTTTCCTATATACATCCGTTTACATTTAATAAAGACGTAAAATTGTACATACGATCGAAATAATTTGGAGAATATTTCTACATCGTCCAAGTGAAGACTTTTCATTATCGTCTGTATATGAATGCTAAATGAAACGGATTTAAAAAGAGAATTTCATTTCTGGCATCGTTGTGATTATTGAAATTCTATGACTGGCGCGCACAGAACACATTATATAAATGTTTTATGAAAGGTGGAAAAATATTCTTATATAATTTTCTAACATAAACTTGGATCACATACATCTATGGAAAATGTGTCGTACAGAAAGCCTGTAAGTCAAATAAAAAAATGTCAATGAAAGCCTGTAAGTGTATTTTCAACTTTAATTTAAATTTAATAAATATTTTTAAATTTATTTTTGTGTTATAACGAATGTTTAAGCTCCGAGGCAAAAAACAGCCTATTTCATGCATAAAACAATATTAACTCATTCAAAGGCGTTAAATAGAATTTTCTATATATATTTATATGAAATGTCTTATTGATTTGAAATGTTTTTTTTATTTTGATATATTTTTCTATTAGACTTCATTTTATTAGGTCTAATAAAAAATTAGTTATTATACATTTTATATAGAAAACGAGTCGTATTAATAAAGTACGCAGATAAAATAACTTTTCTCTTTCAAATTTTTAAATTTAGGATCACGCTCCCATTCAGTAGCGGCTCGTGAGTTGAGTTTGTGGTAGGGCTGCAAATAAATTGTATCTTATACTGAACTAGCTTTTTAATGCAGTATTATAATATAATTTACATAACAGCATACTGATAAATATTTTATTTATTTATATACAAAGGACATTCTCCTGTCTTTTCGACGAACGAACTCTTCAATAACTTTTTCATTGAAGTTTATAATTTTGTCTATTAAGCTCTTCCCTGCACCGAGCATAGCTAGCGCTGATAGTCGATCTTCAGACATGGTGTTTCTTAAAAAGGTCTTTATTCTCTTCAGCGTAGAGAATCATCGTTCTGGTTCCGATGTTGTCATTGGTGTTGTCAGGACAATTTTTAGTAAACAGCTCACTTCACCAAGTGAATTCTGAAGCCCGCTGCTTACAATCAATTTGTGAATGTTTAAAGTTGCAGAACTTGAAAATTCTTTTCGTTCATAAAGAACAGAAAGCTCCGTTCTCAGTTTCTCTTTTTTCAGCATAGGATATGCTAATACTGTTTCATCTAATTCCTTTGAAGGAAATTCTTCAGAAAAATGAAAAAAAATTTCGGACGTCAACAATTTTGCAGCTGAAAGATGCCCAGTGAATTTAAATCGTTCTTTTGCCTGGACACAAACTGTGTCACAGACTTCTTTAGCCATAATGGTGAGATCTTCATTTCGTTTTTGCTTTTTAACTTCAGTTGATTCTCTTAATATTTCTGATGGAGATAAAGTGATTTGATCCCTTATTAATAACTCGATGCGGTAAAATTATACAAGTACGTTGAATAAATAAAAATATATATTTTGAAATAAATTACAGGGGGTGCTGCAGAGCTCTGCAACACTTATTGACGAGCCGCTGCTGCTCCCATTGCATATAACCAGTTTAGCTCTTACGTGCTCGTGAGCGTAATTTTTAAATATAATTTAAATGTAGTTCTTGAGAATGAATGGTACTGTGTTTAGAATTTTTTCAGAATGAGGAATGAAGTAGAATCCTATTTTACTTTATTCATTGAAATGCAAATATAGTTGAATTTTAGAACCCAAAGTTGAAGTGTTTTATCAATGAAAGATCAGTCATGCATAAAGCATGGATTATGAAACATTTTCCAACTGAAATTTTATTTAAACATCTCAAAATGCGATATATTCAGCGCTGATATATTTTAAATTATCTCAGTACTGCAAGAATTTATTATATTTGAAAACTTAAAGCTTCGTCCAAAAATAAAAAGGAACTTTATTCAAATGACATCATCGAATATAAATCGTCTGGCTCTCTATGTAAAAGCAGTGATTATTTCATTCTTATTCCAGACTCCAGAGTTAAATAATTGTGCATGAAAAAAAATCAGCTTTTCTTATACAACTCATCTTACAATCACTTGTTTACATTCTGGTGTAATTATTATTTTAATTTTTATTTAAAAAACTACCGAACCTATTTTACTGAAATTTTTTTTATAGATTGTATGGAATAATTTGAATATTTTCTAAAATTTTCGAAGCAATTTGTGAATTTTAACTTCGCTTAAAAAATGTTTGAAAAATGAGGTCCTATAGGGTTCAATGTATTTCATTATTTCCACCTGGGTTCAATTCAAAACGAATTGGGTGATATTATTCATTGACATTCCCATAGGTTCCATAAACCGTCTCAACAACATACTAAAATTTTATTTTGATAAAGTCATTTTTTGGCAGTGATCGTGCGAACGGACAGACAGACAGAATGAACAAAGTTATAAGCACTTTTCAACTATGTTGAAAAGTGTTAAAAACGGACAAACGTGCACGAAGTCTTATATCGCATGATTGTCTCCCTTACTTTTTATTAAAACTTTACAACAAAGTTGAAAAGTGTTTATGTTTTTGTTCATTCTGTCTGTCTGTCCGTTAGCACGATAACTGCCGTAAAAATGACTTAATCGAAATGAAATTTTAGTATGTTGTTCAGACGGTCTGTAGGACCTGTGGGAATATAAATAAATAATATCACCCAATTAGTTTAGGATTGAACCCGGGTTGAAAAAATGAAATACATTGAACCATATGGGACCTAATTTTTCAAACATTTTTTAAGCGGATTTAAAATTCCCAAATTGCTTCGAAAATTTTAGGTAATATTCAAATTGTTCCATGAAATATATAAATAAAATTCAGCGAAATATATTCAGTAGTTTTTTAAATAAAAATTAAAGTAATAATTGCACCTTTTGTATGAAGCGATCACGTGATTACGATATGAAAAGATCACGTGACCCGCTTCAAAATGATATATGGCATCCATCTTGTCTCAAAATCGTGATTTTTAAAGTTTTTTTAATTCATATTGAGTGCTGTATCCGTCCTAAAACCACTTTATTTTTACTTAAATTCAGTGCATTTACATACTGAAATAACGCAATTACAATATATTTGAGTTTAAAGGATCATCCAAATTTGATTATTTCTACAACGAAGCCTATTTTTCACTTATGTAAAATGTAAGCAGCAAAATATGTAGGATGAGTTGTATTAGAATTGCTGTATTTCTTTAACACAAAATTATTCAGCTGATGGAGTCTGCAAAGCTGATATGAATGAAATATTCATTGATTTTACAAAGAGAAAGACTATTTTTTTCGATGAAGTTTTAAGCATAGAATTTAATTACTTGTAGCTCCATGGTCTTAATTTTTAAACAAAATAAATTATTATAGTATTGGGATGAATTAAATGAATGGGAAATTGTTTATGAATGAAATGCTGCTTTTATAGAGAGAGCCAATCGAGTTAATTTTTCTATGACGTCATTTGAATGAATTCCAGTTGTTTTCGATGAAGTTTTCAAATATAATAAATTATCGTATTATTATGATAATTTTAAAAATATTACCAAGGAATGTATCGCATTTTAGAGATGTTTAAACCAGGTAATTTATATTTCAATGCCGTCATTTGAATGAAGTTCATTCTTTTCGATGAAGATTTAAGTTTTCAAATATAATAAATTAATGTAGTATTGTGATAAGTTTTAAAATATTACCGAGGAATGTATTGCATTTTAGAGATGTTTAAATAAAATTGCATTGAAGTTGGAAAGTGTTCCATAATCAATGTTTTCAGCATGATTGATCTTTCTTGTCAGATTTGCAATTATACTTAATTTTTTTTTTCAAAAATACATAAAATAATTGTATTAAAAAAATAAGGAAATAGCCATTTTATATTTTTATTTCTAATTTCAAAACGAATGATAGGATTTATATTAATTTGCGCTATTTATATTAATTATATTAATATACCTTCTACAATATATAAGAAATGCGCTTTTCTCCGTTTGTCTGTAACACTTACTACGGCGTACATATACATATGGCGAACTTTGCTAGTAATCTAGAGAAGTGTCACCAACTTGACGATATTTAGTCCCAGATTGACGAAAATATCGTCAAAATTTCAAAAGCGACTCCAACTTGATGAAAATGACGCCTAATGGATGAATTTATTATGGAAATATTTTAATATATGAACTGTATTACTTACTGAGGATGTTATCCATATTAATAATTGATAAGTTAGACTTGCGTAAAATATAAGAGAATTGGGTACAAAATAGCTTTATATGTTCTCATCCGGAAAAGCGCTGAATGTATAATTTAACGTTACAGTGTCGTGGATTTATTCATTACTTTTTCACTGTTAAAGAAGTCAATTCATTGCATTATATAAGGAAAGTCATGTGCTGATTCAAAGTCAGATTCTCTTAATTGAGGATTGGAGATTCCAGTATCTGTTCTATACGGAGCAACCGTTACCCGATAAGGCAATAAGAAAACTTGCTATGTACCTCACTTTGGCAACCTCCACGGTATTACTACATCTAATTTTATAAACATTGAACTCGGGCTGCAATGGCAAAGGTATAGCCCTCTTGAAGCAGGGTATTCTTAAAGCTAGGTTTCTTAGAATCGAGCTCTGGATTGCAGATGCCAGCATCCGTGGATGGACGAGATCACCAATACCTGTTCTGACAACAGGCAAACGTGCTATGTTCGGATAATAAGGCATTTTATTTCCCGCCAGATCTAGGTAAGTAAAGTTTGCGTTATTGCTTTCTCACGATGTCGACGTCGACATTTATTAATTTGTCAGGACTGGGTGCAGGACTTGATGTACATGGCGTGTCTTAGCAAAACATTTTATTTTACGCCGTTCTGCAGAGATACAGTTTTACAATAATTCTTTGACCAAAGCTTGTTCATTTCTTATGTTTCTATTTCAGTCTATTGAAGAGAATAGATTTTTTAGTAGCCAGGTAAGCAGACGAATTTCTTTTTAATGACATGGGCACAAGTAAAAGTAAATAAATAGGCAACATGGATGTTGGGATAATTTGCCATTGTAATATTTATATTTATTTAGAGTCCTGTGTAGTATGCGCAAAAAGTGGAATCACAATGTTAAGAAATAGCAGTTCCTTTCTCTCGAAAAAACCACTTATGCAAACTTTCTATTTTCTGATACTCAAACCAGGACCGTAGTCGGGCACGGGCTAGAGGGGGATAAGCCCCCACAAGAAGTATACTCAGCCCCCCCCCCCTTCCTGATAAAAAATAATAAATTTTTAGTAGTAATGTGAAATTTCATATAAAATGTCATTTAAATTTTGCATAAAAAAAATTTCGAGATTTTTTTTATAAATGACTTCGTGTTCAAGATTTTTTAATTTAGCTGAAATTGCGATTATACCAATTCATTTCATTTAAAAATATTTAAAATGTATGACAATAGTATTTAGGATACTTTTGTATTATTGTGGGATTCACTGTCATACATTATAGAGTCCAAATCAACTGCTAAGTAGGTAAGAGTTCATATGAAGCATTCACTTGCATTCACTTTCGGAATGTTTCTACAAATTATGAACAGCTTTATCACTCGTTAATGCTTACGTTACAGTCAACTGTAATTATTATATATTAATATGGATGTATAGTAGCTGTATGGATATTAATAATCAGCTCCTAGCTAAGTAAATATAAATATGCAATTATTTGTTAATAATTTATATGAATTGGAATATATAATAGTAACTATTTTGGTTTAATGATTGATTGTGTTTTGGGTGAGCCCCTCCTTTTAGACGGTTGAGCCCCCCCCCCCCCTTGAATGTCCCTCTTCCATTTAGTCTCTGGCTACGACACTGCCTCAAACGTAATCAAGGATATAGATTTAGAATATAAGAATACGGTTTCACGATAGACATCTAGATATATTGAAGTACATTTATTTTCGCAATTTTAATTCTAGAATATTTGCTCTGTTTGTACTTTATGCTGACGTGGAAATCCAAAGTTTATGGAGAAATGATTATTACTGCATACCTGCCAAATCTCCCGATTTTTCCGGGAGTCTCCCGAATTTTGAGGCAATCTCCCGAACTCCCGAAAAATTCCTAAATCTCCCGAATTTTTACAATAATTAGAAAAAATCCCTACAAAAGGGATTTGCCTAAAAAAAATCCCTATGCAGACGTGCCAACTCTCCGGATTTTGGTCGGAGACTCCGGATTTTTCATTACTTCTCCGGCCTCCGGATTACTAACGAAATTCTCCGGCGTTTTTTGTTGGAAATTTATCAATTAACCAAACATGGTATAATTCCTCGAAAACACCAATTTTCCGCATTTTTAGCACTGATTTTTATCATTCCCGGAATCGTAGCAAATCCATAATACAATGCAGGGTAATGCCAATCAAATTAACGGAGATTTACGGCCGCGTGTATTGTAAATTAAGATCTCGATCGCTTATTTTATGAAAGTAATAAACATACTTCTTCAAAGGTTATTGAGCATAAATCGCTAAAATGTTATTTTGTTCATTAATTTCGCATAAACACTGCGATTGCGCAATTCAATTTGTTCTCATGAATCGCCGAGAGTACAATAGTATCTTTTTCCATCCATCTCAATCTTCTAAATATTGCATTTTTGATTGACTAAACTAGCTTATTTTCATATTCTGATTAATTATTATGGTTAATTTTTTAATTATTTTCGCATAAATAATGCGATTGCGCAATTCAGTTGCTTCGCGTGAATTGCCGAGAGTACGTTAGTATCTTTTTCCATCCATCTCCATCATTTAAATGTTGCATATTAGATTGACTAAACTAGCTTATTTTCATATTATGGCTAATTATTAAGGTTAATTTTTTGATTATTTTTGCATAATACAAATTTTTCTATTTTGAAAAATCGGTATGAACTCTGTGAAGGGATAGTGAAGAATTCAGTAAGGAGTTCTTAAAAAAAGCAAAAAGAGCTACTACTTTATTTTTAAGTAGTAAGAAGGATTGAATTTGACATTTTTTAATTATATAGAACTTTTACGTGCTGTATTTTTACTTACCAAAAGATTTCTTTCATTCAATATTTTATCTGCAGAGAAGTGTTTCTGTGTCAAAGACATGTGAATGATTATTAAACAGTAACCAATGACATTTTCCTTTATGCATCATATTCAGTGTAATGAACATTGTTATAGACTCTGATGAGAATAACTCTAACGAATGTGCTTATTTTTTAAAAGATGATTTAATTCTTTTGTATTCGTTGAAATTAAATTGTGTTTATAGATACAATACAGATTTTTCATCATATTTGTCTATTTTTTATGGTGCAGTTTTGTAGTAGAGGGAAAAAATCCTTATTCTGTCTTGAAAATTCCCTTTTATGCTTTCTGTAAAAAAAGAAATTGCGCTGTGCGATTTTTCGATTTTTGTCGCGAATTTCAAATATTTAAAAATCTCCCTAATTTTCATTTTCCAAGGTTGGCAGCTATGTTACCGGATTCGATCATTATTACCGAAACTTATTGTAGTGATTTCTTGCGCTCTTTCGAAATGCATGTGTCATTCATTTAATAAAAGTAAGCGTTTCTTCGATTTTAAATAACTTTTTTACACTTAAATGTGTATATTTCTGCAATTGTTATAGGTGGTGGCATTTACATTGCACTATAGAGCTACATGTTTTAAATTCGATTTTAAGGTTCTCCGAAACTGAAATATAGACGACTCTATAGTTTTTAAGACTGCTTCACTATTTCAAATATATATGTATATAAAACAAGTCAAGGAACATTTCAGATTAACTTACAAACATACTTTTATTTCAAATTTTACAATATTTACACAATCATATATTCGAGATTAGTTTTTACATTTGCATGGACGGATGCTCGCAGATAGTCTTCTACTGACGAATAACACTTAATACTGAAATAAAACATTTCATATCCAGGTGTTGAAAAAAGAAAAATCTTTCTTACACTGCAGAATTATACAAAATAGATCCGAACACATCGTTATCCATATTCTTTCACAAAATATCGCTCATTTTATCTACAAACCTATACATGTATATATATATAAATTTGAAAACAAAAAATGTCTCTTCTATGTACAAAAAACGAAATGAAGCATGAAGTATTTCCAACAAAATGAACTGATGACTTATTTACGGGGTGTCAAAGGTATTAAAATACCGGGGAAAAAAAATCTTTAAATTATTAAATGGATTCTTTTCTGTACGCATGCGTACTGGGTGATGGATTCTTTTCTGTACGCATGCGTACTGGGTTGTTGCAGAGTTGATATATTCTGATTGGTCCGAATGCGTTGAAGGTTCTGTAGTGGGAAAATGAGACCCTCTTAGAATTGCGGACATTGACTGGGGTTGTTGAAATAGCAGATGACTTGGTTGATGGGGTAGAAGGCTTTGCCCATCATCTCGTTGACGAGCTTTGCAGCTCCTCGGCCGCAGTCCTTGTGCACTCGCTCCACGATGCATTCTTCGGTTTTGTCGATGGAGCTGCGAAGGAACATATACAGTTAAACACAGCTCTCCAATCACGTTTAAGATATATTGTAAAATTAAATCTCTATTAAAAAAAAGGAGCTGCCGCTGTTTGACACATTTCGCATTTCTCAAGTTTCTCTGTCCTGTCACGTAGCGCAAAATCTATAGCATACAAAAGTATGAAATTGGGTACATTTGTAGAAAAACATTAGGAAAACACACTGATATAAACCTTTTTTGGATTTAAAATTTAGTTTAGGAAATATTTAATGTCAATGTCAAAGAAAACGTTTTTGAGCTGCGAGTTCGCGTCCTGGACAGACTAGCAATAGGGAGGCCTCGAATTTTGGGTGGCATGTATACCTACATAGTTGAATTTTTGCAAGACGAAACCCCCGATTTTTAAAATCTCAATTTTGTTAATGAGTTATTTTATTTATTTTTTGTGCAAATTTTTTTTTTCTTTACAAGCGAAGATTTGAAACTATTGTTGCCATGAACATTACAATTTAATTGTTATATTTCGCAACAATTATATGTTTCATTGTTGTAAATCTCTCTATACTGAAAACGTAACACGATGTTTTATCATTGGATTACGAACAAACGGCAAAACACACAATTATGAAATTTTGCCGTTTGTTCGTAATAGAGTAAGCAATCGTTCTTAGCAGGCGGCACGACATAGATTGCGATGCAGGCTCAGAGAGCGTCAAGAAGTAGGAGACGAAGCCTCCCAAATCAAGTTTCTGGGTTGGTGAGCGTAACGAGCTGGGAGCTAAAATTTGATGAAATTGCTCACAAAACGAGTTAAGGTGAGCATCAGCTAATAAGGAGCTAAGCCCCAACAGGTGCATCACGTCTGCTGCGAACTCTGATTAATGAGCGGCAGGAATGGAGGGTGGGGTTTTACGAGCACAGGACACGTAGATGGTCGGGTGCGCCAGTCGGCTTGTAAAAGTTCGCTAAGGGGCCGGAGAATGTCAGTTAACAAGGGTCGGTCCCAACAGGCGTATTACGCCTGCATAGCAGGTGGCAGTAAAATGCAAAAAGTGCATTAAAGGGAAAAAATATTGCATTAAATTGCATTTATTTCATTAAAGAAGAATCGCTCAGCGAGCGCCACGGAGCACAGGACACTTAAGAAATCTTGTGAGCTGACCAGATTGAAATAGCTCACGAAGCGAGTTCCAGGACTGGTGGAGGGATCAGTTAATAAAGGCCAGTTAATAAAGGCCGGGCCAGTTAATAAAGGCCAGGATCAGTTAATAAAGACCGGTCCCCAACGGCCATATTACGCCTGCGTAGTAGGTGACACCAATGTGCTCGCGAAGCGAGTTACGGTAGTTAGTGAGCGTAGCGAGCAGGGGGAGGAGCCTCTTAGTTCTATATAAAAAGTTGCATTCATTCAAGAGATCATGCCCACAGCGATAAATCTAACCCTAAAAGCGGATTTACTATTTCCATTGGCTCTAAAAATTTTCTTTCGAATTATGAATAAAAATAAGTGATCAAAAGAAAAGCTACACTAAATTGATGTCCGGGTTCGATTCCAGCCACTGCCAAAACTGCCGCCGTGTTCATGCGGAGTACGATCACGTTAAACATGTGGGTCCGAAAGTCCTTCCGAGAGGTTGGTGGTAGGGGAAGGAGGGTACGGTCCCTGTGGATGCCTCCCCCACTGGGTTCCGGTCTAAATTGGGTGGCACTTCCCGACCGTCCAAACAGTTACCTTACACCTTTCTGGTAGGTCGGACGGTCTGGGTTTCAACAACAACAACAACAACTTTTAAACCCGGATTTTTAAAACAGCTAAATGTCTTATGTTTGCAGACGATTTGAAACTTTATATGAAAATCAACTCATTAACTGATTGTGAACTGCTGCAGAGAGATCTAGATGAACTGTATAACTGGTCTGTACTAAATAAACTTCATTTAAATATTTCTAAATGCTATGTTATGAGCATTGCTAGGATCCATAATATTCTTAATTACAATTATATTTTAAATAATTCATCTCTATCTCGATGTACTCATATTATTGATTTAGGTGTCACTTTCGATGATACTTTTAACTTTCAGAGACATATCGATAATATTATTAAAAGGGCCTACCAAAGACTTGGTTTCACCTTAAGACGATCTCGTGTTTTTGCCAGTTCTGATACGATTATTTGTATTTATAATACTCTTGTTAAACCAATCTTGGAATATTGTGCAATGATTTGGGACCCTGTTTACAATCTACATTCTCAACGGATAGAAATCGTGCAAAATAAACTTTTACGTACTATTGATTACAGATTGACTGGCTATTATCCTTATGATATGCATACAAGGGAACTCAGACGGAAATATAGTTTAATGTCTCTTCAAAAAAGAAGAAACTGGTCCTGCCTTTTGTTTTATTATAAGGTTTTAAATAATACTATTGATTGCCCTACTTTACTTTCTTGCCTGGAATTCCACATACCTGTCAATAATACCAGGAAAAAAACTCTTTTTCACAATACTATTGTTAAGCGCAACTATATTAAATGCTATTCCATCTATAAATTTGTTGATCTATGTAATACCTATTGTGCTGATATTGATATATTTAACTTGACTCCTGCCTGTTTTAAAAAAGCCTGTTTCAATGCGCTTGACATCTTTACTAATTAGTATTCTTGTATCCTATGTTCTGTACTTTTTAATTTCTTGTGTGGCTACTGTAACTGGATTTCATCTGTAGTTGCCACGTTAATTGAATAAATAAATAAATAAATAAACTAAATTGATGTGCATGCTAGACGAAGTCAAATATTTTTTGAAGCTTCTATTTGATCCTATATTTTGTTGGGTGACTTTACTCTATTTAACTGAGCGTTCTCTGACCTGAGTTATGTGTATTAGTGAGCGTACGTGAAAATGTTCAATCGATGTACGAACTGCTGGTTCAGTATAAAAACCCCTCCGTATTGCTCTCGGTCGCTGAAACTGCGAACAAAAAAAAGTTTCAACTACATAAAACTAAATACGTATTTCTTTATGTTGAACTGTGCAGACTTTCATCATCCATTCTCTACAGGAACTTTTGCATAGAACTGAGAAACCGGGAAATCGTGAAACAACTTGAATAAATATCCAGGGCCTAATTAACCCACCCATTCAGGAGAAGCAGAACCCTATTTAGGGGCTCCATTTGGATTGGGTGAGCATGGCCCAAGAAACATCTTCAAACTGATTCCCAAAAAGTTCTATTGTCCTATCTGATCTAGCCAACTAACACTTCTCATCAACAAACTGATTTTTTTTAAAACTATTTACCTGTATCAAAATTCCTAAACCATAGTCTACTTTATTATTCAATCACGGGTGGTCCATGCTACTTTCCTTATATACGTAATGTATAAGGAAAGTATTGGGACGGGGTCGAACATTCGAATGCGAGTTTTCGACGGGAGAGCACGTTTCAAGCATCCCTGATCACGAATCGAACATTTTTGGAGTGATGTCTGTGTGTGTGTGTGTGTGTGTGTGTGTCAGTGGGTCTGTGGAGACGATAACTGACGAACGAATGGACCGATTCGAACCAAATTGGGTACAAAAATCACAATCTGTAAACACTGGAAGCCTATTGTTTTTATACGCAATCGAATGTTCAGAACCCCCCTAAATTTTCGAATGAAATTTTGAAAAAATCGTCAAAAAATCAAAACCAATAATAAAGTTACGTAAATAGACATTTATGTAATTTTACCTTATGTAATTTTTCATTAGAAAACGATTGACATAAATTTTAGAACGGTAACATGAACCGTTCTCGAGATATTGCACATTTTTCAAAAACATTATCAAAAAGTCAAATAAAATAGAAAAAAAATATTTCCTATTGAGAAACATGTTCACTTTTCATATATAATATCATGCGATAAATTGGGTGACATCATTCTCGTGGATCTAGCTCGTTCCATTCATGAAAAAAGATACTTTGAGTAATACTTTTGCATTTGAACGCCAATTTATCTGCTGTAAGAATAACTTATTTCTTCGTTCATAACGCTTGGCGAGATTTTGGCGACGAAATTGGCGGAATGTCGCCAACTTGGCGACTTTTTGAAATGTTGCCAAGTTAACGAAAATCTCGCCAAATGGATAAAAATGACGCTAAATCAATGAAAATGACGACTAATTGTGGAAAATTCAATATCTAATAAGTTATATAATATATAAATATATAATAATAGTTATATAATATATGTCGAAAATTCAATATCTAATATGTTATATATATATATATATATAACTTATTTCTTTGTCCATAACGCTTGGCGAGATTTTAGCGACAAAATTGGCGGAATGTCGCCAACTTGGCGACTTTTTGAAATGTTGCCAAATTAACGAAAATCTCGCCAAATGGATAAAAATGACAATAATCAATGAAAATGACGACTAATTGTCGAAAAGTCAATTTCTTGGAAAGGATATTAGTATCTACTAGAAGAAAAACCTATTTATTTTACTGTAAAAGTAGTAAATTCATTTCATTATATAAGGAAAGTCATGTGTTGCCCACATCAGATTTTTTACTTTTGCAATCAGTTCTAACTTATATATTAATTGTTATGCCACCTTTTTTTCGTTAACTGTTTACTAAATAAAAAAAATGTAAAATAAAAATAAAAATATGGCCAATACACATTTGAGCTCAGACAGCCAGAATATTTCCTTCTTTGCCTGCACGGGCAAGATACTATTTAACTTAACTATTCGACAAATAACTTAATTTAAAAAGAAAGAAGCGTCAATCGGGAACGCCATTTGGGGGGCTCCTTTGAAGGGAAGCACCTTTTCGGTAGTCAAGCCCTGTAAATACCAAAATCCCAGAAAATTAGCGGCAATATAGTACCGGAATCAAATTCGATATATACGATATTACGATCTATGCCACTTACCAGCAGAAGACCTTGATGATGGATTCGGGATCAGGCCTCTGAATGAGGGACGGGTATTTCTCGATCATGGTGGTGGCGCAATCCATGATGGTGGTGTTCTGGTGGTTCAAACATTTCGATTCCTGCAAGTAACCTGCGAAGAGATAGAAATATACATTTTCAGTCGCTTTCCAGGGAGCTAACCGTGAACAGCATGTCCAACTACTTTGATCCCCGTCCCCAAGTTCTATTCCATGAAGTACAGTATTAATATGACCGTTAAAAATAGAGCATAGGCACGTGAGCCCTTACGTTTTCAAAACAAAATACTGACATGCTTAGTAGTATGGACATTTTCATCATTTCTGCTTTAGAAATTTACAATCGTTTAACCTACAATTTTTTGTAGGATATCTAAATTTACCTTCTTGGATGGATATTTTTAATGGACAGAAAAATAAAATAGTCACTTTCAGTAAAATATATACACGAGTTTTTATAAGAAAATTCGTTATCTACCTTTCCCTTATCACTCGCATATACACTGTATAAACGTATATATATATATATATATATATATCTTTAGAACGCCAATTAGTGACTACGGTAAAAATGAGTAGTACTGTACATTCACTTAAAATCACTGAAGTGCACTTTAGCAAATGAAATCTTAAACATATTGTCACTCAAATATTCTAAATAACTGATTTTCAGTATAAAGGTAAATTTCGATGTTTAATGGGTTTCGTTTCAATTTTTATGGGTCATCATCGTCCCCTATAGTAATGCCTTTTTTGCCCAAACTGTTTATAGACGCTATAGAAGTTAGACTGTTAATAAACCTTACTGCAGAAATTTGACTTGAGCTAACTAACTGCACTCCGCAGCTCGTTGCAAAAAATTTCGAAATCTAAAAAGTAAAATATTTTTAAAATGTTTCTACTTGAGCTTTAGCACAGCATAAAATAATGAGCATCACCGTGTTTACGGAGTTTTTATGCTATGTCTTAATGGACGTTTTACCTTTTGGCTGTTTTTGCAGCAGTTGAGCGATTTATTTTAAATTTTTGAAATCTATTTACCTTGTAGCAAGAATGCGATCGCACCCACTTGGCAGTGTCGGAGTTTGATCCCGTGGCCAAAGCGTGGTAGCCCAGTATCATAGCGTTGAGCTAAAGACGTCTCCAGCTCAAGGCAATTAATACTGCCTTATGAGCGTTCACTATATTGATAACCCGGATATGTACCACTTGTAGAAGTTCTCACACCTTGTAGGCGTTGCATCACCTGTAGGTGTGACTACTAGTTTCCTCTCTCCTGACTCCATCTCCGAGGCCTAATGTATCCCCGAAAGTAAATGACTCAAGGTTCGAACTCGCGTAACATACACAATTCAGGACCTATACTTTATTTCAACAACTGTAAATACTAAAATAAGAAGAAATCATAAATAACTGCAAACATTTACGTGCCAACTTGGCATACGGCATGATAGTCGGATCTCGCCATGCGAAGCCGACATTCCTTAAGACAGCTCATTCAACAAGAACAATCCAGCTGGCAAATCAACTTTCTCATACTGTAATCGGCGCATGCGCAGAACTCTGCGTTACAAGCGTCGCCACAATCTAATAAAGTGAATAATATGCGATATCTGTCCACAAAGAATAGAGCATGATCACGGGCGTCAATAAACAGCCTGCGTAGTAGAATTCGCAGAAACGTAAGGGCAAAAGGGTCATGGTAAACGGACGAAGATGGCCCATAAAAATTGAAACTAAAAACATCGAAATTTACCTTTGTACTGAAAATAAGTTATTTAGAATACTTGAGTGACAATATATGTTTAAGATTTCATTTGCTAAAGTGTACTTTAAGTGATTTTAAGTGAATATACACTGCTACTCATTTTTTCCGTAGTCTAAAGATGTATAGTCTACTAGTGTTCTAAAAATGTATACGTTTACTAGCCAATTTTGCAATGTATATGCGAGCGAGAAGGGAAAGATACATATCGATTTTTCTTTTAAAAAACTCGTGTATATATATTTCATTGAAGCGAATATTTTATTTTCTGGTTCATTAAAAATATTCATTCAAGAAGATAAATTTAGTAAAATGAGAGGTTAAACGATTGTCAGTTTCTAAAGTAACCGTTTTTAATACAGAAATAATGAACATTTCTATACTGCTAAACAAACGAATATTTTGTTTTGGAAACGTAAAGGCAAAATAGTGCGTGTGACGTCACGTGCCCATGCTCTATAGTATCGAGTTTAGAATTTTGTAAATGTGTAAAATTCACGACGTCTCTCATCAACAAGAAGAAAACACATTTACAGGCAATTATTACTATTATGTAAAGGTAGGGTTGTCTGACCGTAGCGACGATTTCGTGATTTTGGTGCCATATTTGGCGAAATATTGCAACTTGGCGAGTTTCGAAAATTACTTGAATTTTCACATTATCGCTAGAACTTTTCAATTTTTTTTCTAGTTGGAGATGTGTCAAGTTTCCAGAAATCCCATTCCTGACCCTAATCTGTTACGACGTATCCTCTCCAATCGCAGGTATCTCTGGATAAATAACGCTTTCATTTAAAATCGCCCACCCATAAGCGTAAACAGGAACGATTTACATAGCTAATATCCCTATAACTGTTTTACAAGATCCCAAAACAACCGTCAGGTACAACGAAGCAGCCATTAAAAAATTAACTAACTCAAGAAAAAAAGCAGAATCTGTTCTCAAAACATTGACGTACCTCATTCATTGTGACTCGTATTTCGTCAAATCTGTGACTTCCTCAGTATGGGAAGTATTCCTTAGCAATGAACGATGACTCTTCATAGAAATCTCTAGAAAGAGATCAAAATATGGAAAGTTCTGGAGATAAAGAGAAAATTCCATTGATTTCCAAACTTGCCAAAAGTCACAAAAACTGGGGTGCTCATGCTAAACGTATCAGAGCGCATACAGGTGCTTGGAAATCACTTGAATTTTAGCTGACCATTTTCAAGACCTTGAAAATACTTGAAAATTCTCATGTGTTTGGTTAAGTCCATGAAAATGCTTGAAAAAAGGTATCGATGAAAATGTTCTGCAGATCCGTGGCATTGTTTTTTCCCAAGTTCTGCTTTCCCTGGAAATTTCCCTAGTGGTTCTGCTATTCCGGAAAATTTTCTAAATGGCTTTAACAATAAACAATAACATTTATTTGCTATTTATTTTTCCTCCCAGAAATGTATACATCTTCATGACAAAGGGCTGATGGACGGTCTTAAAAAAAATTACATGGTACTTGAAAGTTCTCGGAAAATGCTTGAAATCATAAAATTCCATCATAGCCTTGGCAAATATCAACCACGAGGATCATTGCTAACATGAAATCCCTTTCTATCCCTGTAATCGTATGGTAAAAATGCTAGAACATGTCTACTCATAACAATTGTTAGACATTGTGTTAGTAGGTCAACTTAAAGCCCTATCGGAATGACTCGCACTTTGCTAAATGTTAAACTGCCTGTTAAGTTTCTCCAATGGTAGAGTCTTTAAATAACTAGGAGACAAACATCCAGGCCTATGCATAAATTATCTACAACGAACATAGACGACGCCAGGCTTTCACAATGGGGTGGGGGGGGGGGGGGTGCTCCTGCTCATACGAAGCATGAATAGTTTAAAAATAACAAATAGTTTACTTGTGGAACTTTCATTCGTTATGTTTTGTTGACCGATTTTTGCATGGTCTTAATCCGTAAAAAATACTGAATAAAAAGAAATTTGAAAACTATGAACACGCCAGCACAGACGCCCATGGAATAGCGATAATGTTCTGCCAAACTTGATACGAAACCAACCGTCTCTCTATCCTTCCGCGATAGGCGGGAGTTCACGACAGATTTCTTTATTGAAACCTCGCGCATGTGCAGTCATTTGGAACTGGGTTTAAGCCAGAAATCCAAAAAATATTTGATCTCAGATTTATAAATCCGTAAAAATATTAAATAATATAATGACTGAGAAAGAGAAAGAAATTGAAAATTGTTGGAATAAAGGGCAGTTAAGTAGAAAGGAGTGTTTGCGCAATTTGTAATGGGAGTGCTGGAGTACCCCTAGCACACCCCATGGCGCCGCCTATGCCAACGAAATGTTGAATAGTTTACTCACGTTTTCCGAGGCTGGATCCAGGGGCGCAGATTTCGGAAAGCAGCTGTTTGACACCTCCCATGACAATGGGGCTGGTGGCCTGGTAAATAGGTGAGTCCAGACAACGGTCGAGGCAAGCCAAGCCCTCAGCTGTACGGCTGCGAATGAATAGACACAGATTAAAAAACTACACTAGCTTACATGGTATGCCATTTCAACATTTCAATATACTACAGCAACTAAAAATGTATGTGAAACATAGAATCTTCAAAATCTTTGCATGTATACCTACCTACTTTCGGTTTTCGTTCTTCATTTTCTCAATCTCGCAATTTCTCTCCCAGCAGCCACTTTACAAGTGCATTTGAACTGGATTTCAATTCAGTGTTTCTTTCAGGACTTTTTGGACGGGGGAGGGGGGTCAAGTTTTCTCTTTGCTCTATATAAATATATCTAAATGCTGTGTCACATAAATAGAAAGTAGGTTAACATAAAATGTCTCCTGAAAGGAACACTGAATCCATGAATTTCACTTTCGAGTGAAATAAAAAGGAAATACGAATTCGTGTTGAAATTCGTGCTTTGGTTGGATTCTTCAATGTAGCTTCCAAAGATAACATTTGAGTAGATCTTTAGACTATCATGGCTACCCTTCTTTGAGGAAATCGTTGAAATTTTAATGTTCTATAGCTAATTTTTTCCAAGGTGAATTGAAAACTTTAACTAAGTTGCTATTAAAATGACTGGGATGAACTGAATGCATTCTGCCGTCGAAAGCATATGACGTTCGTTCGACGGTATATGCGTTCGAGAGAAATTGCATAAGATTTTCGATGCTGCAGGGCTATTGATTCATGAAGTTGATTTTTTGTTATGTCCCAAAAGATTCTGCTTATCTGATGGCAATTTTAAGATGCAAATTCTACTAAAAATGAACAAACATGTTTTAAATAAATAACTTTTAACTTTTATTTTATACTATTGTTTTATTTTATTGTTTTCAGAAATGGGTAAAAGCGTAAATATCGATAAGTTGATCAGTCCATTTTATTTATTCAGAATAAGTACGTTAAATGACTACAGTATATCCATATCATCCATTTTTTGTGTCAATTGAAGCTGTGGCAAAATTCGTCTTATAAAAGTAGTTAAGCAGTGACTCCATTTAAAAAGTAGTTTGTAGTCACTACTTTTTAAAAAAAGTAGTTGTAGTTAACTACATTTGTCATAAAGTAGTTGTAGTTCACTACAAAATAAAAAGTAATTTTTCCTACCATTGTTAAAAATCCCCATTTTGCACTGCGCAAAATTTATTCAGAGCACGATGATTTGTAAGTATTGGAGACTATGTTAGCAGGATTAAAATGAAATAAATATGCACATTGAAAGAAACAAAGGTAGTCAGCAACTTACGCGCAGAATATTTTAATGTCGCCTTCCTTGACGGGATCTGGGTCCCTGAGCTTGACAAGACACTCCTCGATGTTGCATTGTTGCTGTTGTTGCTGCTGCTGCTGTTGGTTCTGTCTTTGAGCAACGGCCGCTCCTAACAGACCTTTAATAGAAGATATAACAATGTAAGATTTGACATAGTGTTAAATATCACGCTACAAGCAAGAACATGACAGCCTTCCATTTCATTGCTAAACGTTCATTATAAGAGTCCTGAGGACATGTACGATGGAAGTCATTTAATGCTCAAATCATGATTCCAATGCAACACATCAGCGTCTGTAGGTCTGTTTGGTTGGTATTGGGATTCGTCAGCAGCGAATGGACGTTAACTGCACTGGACGAAGAAAACTTTTCAAGTACCGCAAATGTGAACAAGCTATTGGAGATGGATAAAGTCACTCCATCCAAGCAGCTGTGGTATTGACTTTTATTAAACGATCGAACTGCACGAGACTGTGGAATCAGCGTCTTTGTTCTTTCAAAATCCATAAAAGAACTAGTAATCTGTATTTCGAGTTCGATCCTTTAATGCGAAACCAGTAGTTACTTGACATGTGTATGCTATTCATTTTGAGAATTTGGCACGTTTTTTTTTTTCAACTAATGCAGTTAACAATTAGTCGATGCTGATGAGCTCTAATGAGAGCGAAACCTGTCTAGTGACACTGTTTGTTAACGGGTCTGATTACTGAAAAGGCACGATAAGCACATGCTTCCCTTAAAAAAAATTCAAAGTTGCCCCAAATTGCATCCCGATTTACGCTTTTTTTTTAAATGTAAGTTATTTGTCAAATAGTTAAATTGACACCTTTTTTTTTATGTAAGTTATTTGTCGAATAGTTACGTTAAATAGTATCTTGTCCATACAGGCAAATACAGAAATATTTAGGTTGTCTGAACCCAAATGTGTATTGCTCATATTTTTTTTTTCACATTTAAATATTAAACTGCTAATGATAAAACGTAGAATGGCAGTTAATATTTAAGTTAGAACTCATTGCAAAAGTAAACATGGACCACCCGTGATTCAATAATAAAATAGACTATGGTTTAGGAATTTTGGTACAGGCAAACAGTTTAAAAAAAAATCAGTTGGTTGATGAGAACTGTTAGTTGACCAGGGAAATGCGGTCATAGAATTTTTCTGACACTGATGAGTGTATGGGGGATATTTTTGGACCATGCTCACAAAATCAAAATGGAGCCTCCAGATTGGCTGAGCTTCCTCTAAATTGGTTGGTTAATTAGGTCTTGTTTGTTATACCGTTTCTCACTAATAATGCTGTATTATTGACAATACCAGTAATACTGTCTCTAATAATATCGTACGAGCCGAATACCCGTTGAAAATCAACGATCTCACAATAAGCAACCCTCGAATAATGTAAATTTTTGAATAATTCGCGTTTCACATTTATTCGACTCATCTAAAAATTTGAAGTGCAGAACCCCTAAAGAAGAAAATATTGGAAATCTGAAATTGCACAATTTCTTGCTTTCGAACAATCTACCTGTACACTAAATTTAAAGTCTCTATCCTATCGCGAAGTATGCTTTTTTTATCATTTCAACCATCGAATGTTTTTTTTTTGTTTAGCAGCCCCTTAAATAAACATTTTTGAAAAAGTGTATTCATCTTGGATTTTTAATCAAATAATTAGCCCATATACCAAATTTCACGTCTCTATCAAACTTCTCTTTAGGAGCAATAAATGTAATAGTTTAACAGAATTTGCACATGATCGTGAATAAGTTTATTTATATTATATACTCCGTACGAAGAACGGGTATGTTGCTAGTTAGTATATAGGATTATAATCTGAAATTACAAATGTAATCCGTCACGTCAATCTTATTTATAAAATGCTCAGCATTTCAATCGTAATCAATGCGAAACGCAGTTCTATATACAAATACCATCGTGTTTCGCAGTTTGCCACGCACGATTGACAATGCGGGGTATTACGCGAGTAGCAGAGGACAACATCCAGACAACGGTGTGACTCTTCTCACTCGAGGGTGTTTTATTACCTTGACAGAAATCAAAACGCTACACGAGATTATTCCCGGCCATACGCTCAATTGCCGTAAACCCCTGGGTTGGCTGTATGGTCTGGGCCTTTAACACGAGATTATTCATTCATCTGGAAAAAAAAGTTCTGCTATATCGTACCCGCGTTCACTGAAGATTGGAAGGCATATTTTTAATTTCATCATTCTAACCGCACCTTGTGTCTTTAACTAGTTGTTTTGTATCGATTTTCCATCATCTACTGACATAGGCGGCGCAACGGGGAAGGGGGGAGTGCTTCAGCACCCCAATTACAAATTGCGCAATGCTCCATTTTACTTAACAACTGTCCCTTAATCATTAATTTATTACTTATGAATTGACTGAGTGTCATTCATTTAATGAGTTTGCACCCTAGGTAAGACATCTTAAAGACCCAGAACATTTTTGCCCATTTAATTTTTACGCATACGAAATTATTTTTAAAATGTGAACACTTTTTTCTTGTTTGTCCAAATATTCCGTCATCCTTTTTCCTTTCTCTTTATTAGTGATGATTTTTGACATTATACCAAAATGATATATCATAATATATGACAGGAACGTAGCTGAGAGTCTACTGGGCCATTTGCCCGCCCTCCCCATTTTTCTTTCGGGCTACGTGCCTAATATATGATCCTATGTTCTATACATAGCATCCCAGTTGTGAAAGCCTGGCGCCGCCTATGTCCACTGATTAGCGCTGTTTCACAGCCCGACTAGCAAATGTAAAGTTCCGACTTATTGCGCCTTCCAAGTTTAAGAGGAAGGTTCACCCGCATAGGCGGTGCCAGGCTTTTACAATTGGGGGTGCTATGTATAGAACCGTCACCCCCGATAGAAGAGGCCGAACTACTGCCCTCCTCTGCACCTCGAAACGTATGAGCTGTAGGCCCAAGTCTGGCCTTCGAATTCCCCCGTTTCAACTTTTCTGGAAAGTGCTTCCCTAGTAGAGTAGCCCACACAAAGAAGTATCGTATGTGCAGTGCAGTATGTGGGCTCGCGCTCGTGAATACATAACGGTTTTTTTATCGTATTTTTGAATGTATAATATGTTAGTTCATGATTTAATAAATATTTTGACCTGCGTACCTTCGACTACATACCTTATAACATTGGATTACTAATTACCTTATTACCCTAATGTTAGATACTGAAAATGCTATTTAGAAGTAAGTACTTACCATTTCTTGCTTATTATCATGTCATTTAAAATTACTTAGAATTTTAAATATATGGCAATCAAATTACTGCTATTCAATTAAAGCTAACTGGATTCTAAATTGTTTTGTTGCTAATTATAACGTCTACAAACCTTTGAGTTTTCTTAGTTTGTTTTAAAATTTTATTGTTGTCATATTAATTAAGAAAACTGCCTAGGCACTTGTAAAATTAAGCTTTGTTAAGTAATTGTGAAGTATTTAAAGTCATTCAATGTTTAAAATGTATATTTTATCAAGTTAGCTTGTGTCATTCATTGCATTTACCTAGTGTACTTAATATGTTGTCATAAATTATTCAGGTTCCTGCAAATATTTAAAAATTACTTTAATAATGTTGTTAGTTGTGTGATATTTTATAATAGACTAGCAGTATGTCCGTTCTTCGTACTGATTATATAATACAAGAAACTTAAAATTCAGAATTTGATGTGAAGTTTTAATATTTGGAGTCTCTATTTTTGAAATTTTATAATAATTCTAATGAAAAGAAAATAGGTGAGCTCTACCGTGCTAAGATAATAAACAGACAGATAGATGTACAACGTACAATAATACTGTTAATAGCAGATATACCCGACATTGCCCATGATTTAAAATATGTGCAAATTCCTGCAGTATTCTAAATGATATTCTTACTCAAAACATTCTATTAAAATATTTCATTTAATTCTCCTTTCACTTAATTCTTCTAAATTTAATTCTCCTTTCTGTGTTTTCTATACAAAATTATCTTCAAGCAGATCTGAAGAATAAAACATCCTCGTTTGAAAACAAATTATAAAATATATATGAAATTGGATCAATATAAACTAAAATGAAAGCGCTAAAATGGTATAAAAATGGTTATAAAATTTTCTTTTATATCGATTTCTTTATTATTTAAATCTTAAAAAATTTTATAATCGTCTGCCTAATAAACACATTTGATTTAATTGCGTTGCTAACCATTATGATATAATTTTCTTAGTAAATTTGCGGAAAATATATCACCTGCATAATTCTATTTTTATGGAAGGTTTAATTGTGGGATTTTTATTCATATAGAAAAATTCTTTCATTAAAATTTATTCATAAAAAATATTCTTAAAAATAGATCGTTATGAGAAAGTTGAATGAAGCCATACTCTAGTTTATTTATTCGATAAATTTAGTTGTAATTACCCACTACATTCGCATTCCACTACACACTCAATTACTTTTGACGAAAGGTCTTTTTAATATCAAAATATTAAATGTAGATAGCGGATGACTTTCTCGACATGCTGTCATCGATTGAATTCCGTTCCATCTAGGAAGCAGTTATTGGCAGCATTGTCACGAAACGTATCCTCTAGAATCGTGAGTGTATACGTAGGATACCATAACGAGTCCAAGTTTATGGATAACTTACGCTTATTCACAAGCACAAAGTAAACAGGAACAATATACAATCAAGCAGCACTTAAATGCTTCACTCATTTTGCAGAATAAGCGATATTATTCTCAAAACGCTGGCGAAAATAATTGGGCGCGGTAGCCCATTGGTTAGCGCGCTGGAGTTGCACTCGGTAGGCCCGGGTTCGATTCCAGCCACTGCCAAAACTGCCGCCGTGTTCATGCGGAGTACGATCACGTTAAACATGTGGATCCGAAAGTCCTTCCGAGAGGTTGGTGGTAGGGGAAGGAGGGTACGGTCCCTGTGGATGCCTCCCCCACTGGGTTCCGGTCTAAATTGGGTGGCACTTCCCGACCGTCTAAACTGTTACCTTACACCTTTCTGGTAGGTCGGACGGTCTGGGTTTCAACAACAACAACAAAACAACGGCTACTATTCACAAAATATTGACAAAAGTCACAGTTCACTGCAGCTGGTATATTGTTTCCAACGGAGTGATGAGTCCTTCTTATAGAAACTTCTGGAAATATCTCTGCAGAAAATTCCAGAATTGTGTAATATCTCCTAGACTAATCGTTATTTCGTGGAGTTTCTGGAACATTCCGGAAGTCGCCCAATCTGGAAACCCTTCTTCTAACTCAAAATTCTGGAAACCATAGAGTGACGTCAGGGGAGAAAATGTTTGTATCGCTGTCTTCTGGAGGGAAGACAAGACAGGGGACGTCAGTGAGAGAATATTACACGTTCGCAACAATAAACTGGTGATCAGCCGATTACTTCACGTAGATAGAATGTGTTGCGGACCCCAAAATGTCACTTCTTTTCTCACTGACACTGAATCTATATTTTATGAGATACGTTAAATTGGGTGAATGTGTCGACGTCGACGCAGAAAACTATGGAAAAACGCAGAAAATATTTCTTTGCATCAGAGATTGGAGCTGATCAAGGCTGGACCTCATTGTCTATAATTTCATGTGTAGGCAGATACATATTGTGAAAAATTAGAAGTAGATAGAATGTTTTGTCACTTTCGTGCTTAGAATTGAAACGATTCGAACTTTCAGATTTTAACAGCAAAGATCAAAGATCGAAGTTTGAACGACCCTATAACTGTTAATTATATCAAAATTGTGCATATTAACGCAGCTAAGCCAAATGCTTGCAATTCATTGTCAGTCGATCCTTTCGGATATGTTTCAATTCATCTTGACGCATTTCGCAGCTACTTCACTTCCTACTCTTAAAAAACGATTTTTACCTTTCCTGTCCATTGCTTTTAAAATAGATTTGTATGAAGCAGTCACTGTCTGTCACCGAACTCCATCAGATCGTTCAGTTAGTTCCCTAATGAGTCTTTTCCACCGTATTGCACGGCCGGATGATCCCCGGCATTGGATATTCGCGCCATTGTGCGGATAAACGGAAGCATCTTTAAAGCGGGAAAACATGGAAGCCCTTGTATGGATGTGATTTTGTGTTTTCCTCCGCTCAGGAAACGTTTAGCACGCTCCTATTTTGAGAGACACTTCCGATGTTCCGCGTAGAAGTTATTTGTACCCCTTTTGAAATACTAATGTATCAAAGTAGACTGAAAATTAAAATTTTGAATTTAATATATTTTGTACTGGAACGAATGGTTCTAAAGAAACGTTCGCTACGTATCAATAATTAAATTTTAATACATTTGAACACCATTTAAAATGGTTTCGATCCGAAAATGGTGCGAATCAAACCGCACGCACAATCAAGCTTTTAGTAAATAAATTGCACAAAGTATATACATATTTATTCATTTATTTTTAAATATCCTTTAAATGAGTGTATTTATACTTATTTATTGCATTTGTGTCCATTAAAATAACACTACCATAATTTCTAAATAAATGGATGCGACACCTATGGGGGCGTCCCCTTGACACACTTATTATGATACAAAACAGAATGACGTCCCCCAACAAGTGCTCAGCTCAGCCTGAAAATAAAGCATGGGCACGTGACATCACAGGGATCCTTTTGCCCTTACCCGTTTGTTTGGCAGTATATAAATTTTCATTATTTCTGTATTAAAAACGATTACTTTAGAAACTGACAATCGTTTAGCCTCTCATTTTAGCAGGATATATCCAAATTTTTCTTCTTGGGTGGATATTTTTAATGAACCGGAAAATAAAATAGTCACTTTCATTAAAATATATACGCGAGTTTTTTTTAAGGAAATTCGTTATGTACTAGCCGAATACCCGTTGAAAATCAACGGTCTCGCAATAAGCAACCACTGAATAATGCAAATTTTATAATAACTCGCGTTTCACATATATTCGACAGATGGAATATTTTGGTGTGCAGAACCCCCTAAAGAAGAAAATATTGGGAAACTAAATTTGATATTTCAATCTCATTCCGAAGCTTGGTTTTTTATCAATTCAATTTTCGAACGTTTTACTCTGGAGCACCCCCTTAAACGCACATTTTTGAAAAACTGTATTCGTCTTGGGCGTTTTCGTCAAATTATTAGCCCATATACCAAATTTTAAGCCTCTATCAAATTTTAAAGGCGTATTTTCTCATTTATTCGGCAAATCGAACGTTTTGGTGTGCGACACCCCCTTAAGTAGAAAATATTGGAAATCTGAAATTGCACACTTTCTTCATTTCGAACGATTTACCCATACACCGAATTTGAAGTCTCTATCTCATCGCAAAGCATGCTTTCCTACCATTTCACTTTTCGAACGTTTTGGTGTGCGGCACCCCCTTAAGTAGAAAATATTGGAAATCTGAAATTCCACACTTTCTTTGTTTCAAACGGTTTACCCATACTCCAAACTTGAAGTCTCTATCTCATCGCAAAGCATGCTCTCCTATCATATCACTTTTCGAACGTTTTGGTGTGCTGCACCCCCCTTAAGGAGAAAATATTGGAAATCTGAAATTGCACACTTTCTTCCTTTCGAGTGATTTATCCATATACCAAATTTGAAGTCTCTATCTCATCGCAAAGTATGCTTTCCCGCCATTTCACTTTTCGAACGTTTTGGTGTGGGGCACCCCCTCTATAGAACGTTTTCGGAAAATTCGATTTTTCCAGGGGGTTTTATCGTACGACCGAGCCGTGTACCAAATTGCAAGTCTCTATCTATTCAGGAAGTGCCTGAAAAAAGCGTGACAGACAGACGGACAGAGAGACGGACAGACAGACAGACGGACACTTGGCAATTAGTATATACTAGCCTCATACCCGTTGAAAATCAACGATCCCACATTAAGCAACTCCTGAATAATGTCAATTTTTTAATAATTCGCGTTTCTTATTTATTCGACAAATCGAACATTTTGTTTTGAGGCACCCCCAAAAGTTCAAAATATCGGAAAACTGAAATTGCACATGTTCTTCCTTTCGAACTATCTACCTGTACACCAAATTTGAAGTCTGTATCTTATTTCGAAGCATGTTTTTTTTTATCAATTCACATTTCGAACGTTTTCCTCTGGAGAACCCCCTTAAACGAACATTTTTGAAAAATTATATTCGTTTTGGGTGTTTTCATCAAATGATTAGTCTATATATAAAATTTTGAGCCTCTGTCAAATTTTAAAGGGGCCGTTTCTCATTTATTCGGAAAATCGAACATTTTCGTGTGCGGCAACCCCTTAAGTAGGAAATATTGGAAATCTGAAATTACACACTTTCTTCCTTTCGAACGGTTTACCTATATACCAAATTTGAAGTCCCTATCTTATCGCAAAGCAGGCTTTCCTATCATTTCACTTTTCGAACGTTTTGGTGTGCGGCACCCCCTTGAGTAGAAAATATTGGAAATCTGAAAATGCACACTTTCTGCCTTTCGAACGATTTACCCATACACCAAATTTGAAGTCTCTACCTCATCGCAAAGCATGCTCTCCTATCATTTCACTTTTCGAACGTTTTGGTGTGCTGCACCCCCCCTTAAGTAGAAAATATTGGAAATCTGAAAATGCACACTTTCTTCCTTTCGAACGATTTACCCATACACCAAATTTGAAGTCTCTATCTCATCGCAAAGCATGCTTTCCTGTCATTTCACTTTTCGAACGTTTTGGTGTGGGGCACCCCCTCTATAGAACGTTTTCGAAAAATTCGATTTTTCCAGGGGGTTTTATCGAACGACCGAGCCGTGTACCAAATTGCAAGTCTCTATCTATTCGGGAAGTGCCTAAAAAAGGCGTGACAGACAGACGGACAGACAGACAGACAGACAGACAGACAGACGGACAGACAGACAGACAGACGGACACTTGGCAATTAGTATATACTAGCCGCATACCCGTTGAAAATCAACGGCCCCACATTAAGCAACCCCTGAATAATGTAAATTTTTTACTTATTTATTCGACAAATCGAACATTTAGTTTTGAGGCACCCCCAAAAGTTCAAAATATCGGAAAACTGAAATTGCACATGTTCTTCCTTTCGAACTATCTACCTGTACACCAAATTTGAAGTCTGTATCTTATTTCGAAGCATGTTTTTTTTTATCAATTCACATTTCGAACGTTTTCCTCTGGAAAACCCCCTTAAATGAACATTTTTGAAAAATTATATTCGTTTTGGGTGTTTTCATCAAATGATTAGTCTATATTTAAAATTTTGAGCCTCTATCAAATTTTAAAGGGGCCGTTTCTCATTTATTCGGAAAATCGAACATTTTTGTGCGCGACACCCCCTTAAGTAGGAAATATTGGAAATCTGAAATTACACACTTTCTTCCTTCTTCCCGGCCGTCCAAATAGCTGCTCTTAGTCCTCTGGACGAGTCGGACGGTCTGGGTCTTCAACACTTTCTTCCTTTCCAACGGTTTACCTATATACCAAATTTGAAGTCCCTATCTTATCGTAAAGCAGGCTTTCCTATCATTTCACTTTTCGAACGTTTTGGTGTGCGGCACCCCCTTGAGTAGAAAATATTGGAAATCTGAAAATGCACACTTTCTGCCTTTCGAACGATTCACCCATACACCAAATATGAAGTTTCTACCTCATCGCAAAGCATGCTCTCCTATCATTTCACTTTTCGAACGTTTTGGTGTGCTGCACCCCCCCCCTTAAGAAGAAAATATTGGAAATCTGAAATTGCACACTTTCTTCCTTTCGAACGATTTACCCATACACCAAATTTGAAGTCTCTATCTCATCGCGAAGCATGCTTTCCCGCCATTTCACTTTTCGAACGTTTTGGTGTGGGGCACCCCCTCTATAGAACGTTTTCGGAAAATTCGATTTTTCCAGGGGGTTTTATCGTACGACCGAGCCGTGTACCAAATTGCAAGTCTCTATCTATTCGGGAAGTGCCTGAAAAAAGCGTGACAGACAGACAGACGGACACTTGGCAATTAGTATATATAGATATTTCCCTTCTCGCTCGCATATACACTGCAGAATTGGTTAGTCAATGGCATCTTTAGAACGCCAGTGAGTGACTCTGGAAAAAATGAGCAGTAGTCATAAATGAGTACAGTGCACGTTAGCAAATGAAGTCTTTAAATATATGTTGTTATTGAAGTATTCTAAATAGCTTATTTTCGTCCCAAAGATAAATTTCGATGTTTAATGGGTTTAGTTTCAGCTTTTATGGGCCATCATCGTCCGTTTACCATGACACGCTATGGTAAAAATAATGTCCTTACGTTTCTACGCATTCTACTACGCAGGTTGTGTATGGACGCTCGTGCGCATGCTCTATACGACTGTGGTAGTTGCTGGACGCAAGTTGTGCCTCGTGTTGTTCTGTTGCGCGGCCCATTCTCGCTGCAGATGAGGTGGTACTCGGAAGTTTGTCAGAATACGTGTAGGATTTGACACACACACAGGGCTGTTTACCGCTGTATGAAAATTTATTTAAGGACCGCTCCTTCGTTTCAGTATTTTACTTTTCAACTTTCGAATATAGGC